>JAINUT010000888.1:0-580860 GCA_020205555.1 Panax stipuleanatus
GTTAAATGTTTTCTTTAATACATCTTCGGATAACCCCTTTTGCTCTGTTTCAAATTCTACAACACATGAACCAAACACTTCAGACACATACTGTACAGAGTTTTCCAACAACATATTTCAACAGAAACAAAAATCAATCAATTACTAAACCAGTCTCAATTTATAGTTCTAACAAAATTTATTAGTGAACAGAAAAGAGCACAAGTGAATTTATGAATTTGTTTTCAGTAAAACACTTGAAGAAACAAAATTTGTTTTAAAAATAATATAATATTCTACCCGAGAGAAAGATCAAACATAATTAAAAACTGTACACTGAAATTACATACAAAGTTTGTTATTGTTGCATTTTTGCATACAAATTGAAACATTAGAAAGCTTAAAACTGAAACAAAAAAAAAATTCAGAGAAAGAATAATAAGCATCAAATAAAACATAAACCTCTTCAATCTTCATTCATATAAATAGCCTAGAAACATTTAGATATTGTAGATAAAAAGAAGAAATGCTAGGGTTTAAAGAGATGTATTATTGTGGAGAAAACGGAATAGTTTTCGTTGACAAAGCGAGAGGCTTCAGGGCCACCATGACCGTATGAGGCTACGGTATGTCTTCGAGAGAGGAATTAGCCTGAACAACGGCGATCGAGAAGTCACTGGAGGCATGAGGCTTCAAGTCTGTATGCCACAACAGTCCGTCACCGCTCCGTCTCCCGATTTGATGCACAAAATGGGTTTCAAATTCATGAAATAAATTTTTAGGGCATAAATATATATATATATATATATATATATATGTATATATACTTTTAAAGCAGAAGATTTTGGACTAGAGATGTGAAGAAGTGAAGAAGTCTTCCTGGTCGGCAATCGAGCGAGAAAGCTGTGTTTTGAGAGAGAGAGTTTCGAACTTTGGTAAAGTGAAATGAACTGATGAAGTGATGAACTGAAGAACATAGACAACGTTTTTTTAAAACGTTATAAGCTGACTTAAAACCCCTCCGTGTTTTTAACATAGACAACGTTTTTTTTTAAAACGTTATAAGCCTAAAATACTACAACGTTTTTTATAAAAACGTTGTTGTTTAAGCGTCGTCTTTTTACTATTTTGTAGTAGTGATATACAATGTGTATTTTAACTTCTCTTTCTTGTATAACTTAATCGAATTGTTAAACTAATAACATTCGTTCAAGTTACTTAACGTTTATTACGGCTTATTAACATTCCTATGTTATATACCGAACTCTCATAGATTATCACTAATCATGATGATAAATGAGACTTCACTTGTTCTTTAACTTAATCTTGGTTTATGTTTCCAAAACTTAAGTTCAATTACGTTTAGTTAACGTTTAATTCTTATAAACCCTTGGTTAAACATGTTGTTTAATGAGTGTACATTCATCACTTACTAGCCCTTTAATTGATATACAAAAGGTTAAGTTATTACTAGCAATGTAAGAACTTTTTTCCATGCTGGCGCTGCGGCGCCAGCTTAGCCTTGCTGGGAGGCGCTGTGGCGCTAGCCCTGCAGAGATTTCTCCCCGGAGTAGCGCGGCGGCGCCGATTAATGCCTATTGGGCGGCGCGCGGCGGCGCTGTCCCTGCATCTTAGAAAATTTTTTAAGTCTAGAAAATTTAAATTTCCGAGCTCGTAACGTGACCGTTATAACTCGGAATTGGCTAGTTTCAAAGCCAATAGTTCACAAATGATATGCTCTATCATCCTATCTAGTCGGAATTCATTTCTGAATCCGTTGGTGAGAAATTCGCCAATTAGTCTATTTTTACGTTTTCGTTAAACGTTCGTGAACGTTCGACGCTCAATTCTTCGTTTTAAGTCGGAATTGGTTCGTTCTTGTTCTCGCAAGTCTTATTTACCTAATTACACGTGTTACAATCAAAACCATCATTTTCGACGTACACAACGACTTTTGACTTCTAATCCGAGAAAAGTACGTTTTCGACGATTATCGTCTAATCGCGTAACTTTCGCCGAATCTTCGTTCTTCGTTATTTTTAGCTCAAACCAATGAGAATCAATCCCATAGTTGATTATTACTAATTCTAATCATTCCAAACATTTAAGTTTTATGGTTTAGCAAGTTCATTAGTCCATTTCTTATGAATTCATTAAGTTCATCATTAGTACTTAATCAATTCTTATTATCTCATCATGCATGGCTTGTTAAGGTTCTTAGTTGCTCATTAAGCCATCCTTCTAACTTCTTAGGGTTTATGCTTCCTCAAACACTTCTCTATCAAAACTATTATTGAAAGAAAAGATGACATTTATACAATTTTTCCATTGTTATACCTTAAGTGTTCTTGGTGCTTGAGTATTGGAAACTCAAAAGCTTTCTTTCTTCTTGGTTGATGGATTTACTTAACAAAGTTCAAGATATCTTCTTCTTCTCTCTCTCTCTCTATGTGTGTGGGTGGAAATTAAACAAACAACCAAATGACTAGCATTTGCTCTTCTATTTAAAGAAGTTGGGAAGGTTAGGGTAGTATAGTCATTTAGGCCCAGCCTCCTCTACTATCCACACCTCCTCACCTTTCTTTCCCACCAAGTTTAAGCCCATGTGATAGCACATGGCAACCCATGTCTCCCCTTGTGCTCTCACATGTCCCCCCATATGTCAACATGGGTTGTGGGTTGAACCATGGGCTAAACCCAGCCGTTTAGCCAATGGTTCGACCCACGGGTCATCTAATTGATTTTTAAGTCAAATTTAATTCATTTCAACGTATTTACTCCGTATAAAATTCATATTATATGTCGTATTAATTCTCGTATTCTCTCCGTATTATTCTCATATAATACCTCGTATTATACGCGTATTCCTTTCATATAATAATCATTTATTATTATACGTAATCAATTTAATCATTGATTTACTTTCCCTAACGCTTACATTTTAAGTCCCTACGCAAAAACTTCGTGAGCCATAAATGAATTATTATTACATAATCCACCTCATCTTGAAATCCTATCATTACGCGTTTCTTAGAATTTCAATATAAATTCCCGAGCAGAAATGGATGAATAGTGATTTTCGTACTTTTCCTCCCGAGAAAACTCTTCTCAGCTAACTTAACTTTTCATGGTATATATTACCGACAAATCTTTCGACAGAATGTCATTCTGACATTTTGAACTCTCAAAATGGTCTAGGGTCTCCAACCCTAACCCTTAGGGTTAAATAGTGTCTATTTCGTCTTTTCCTAGAAATATTTTTATTCTCAAATTTTTTTTATTTTCGTCTTGAAATTCATATCAATTATTTCTAGCACGTAGTCAGAATCCTCCTCATTTCTGCATTCTCTAGGTCATAGAATGACCTACGATTAGCTTACTTAGTTGAATAAACAAATAATCAAAATTTTATTCAATAAATCAAATAAAATTCATTTATATAAACGTTTGATTTTCTCGGGCGTTACAATCTCCCCTTCTTATAAGAATTTTGTCCCCAAAATCACAATACAAGTTCATCAAACAAATGAGGATAAACCTTCCTCATCTTGTCCTCGAGTTTCCACGTTGCTTCTTTAGCATTATGGTTCCTCCATATCACCTTCACCGAAGGTATAAATTTACTTCTCAACACTTGTTCTTTCCTATCAATGACTTGGATAGGAATCTCCTCATAGGTTAAGTCTTTCTCGACTTGAATTGGTTCATACTCGATTACGTGCTTGTAATCCGGCTTATAAGACACAATACCGAAACGTGAAACACGTTATGGATATGCCCCAACTCTGGAGGTAATGCTATCGCATATTCTACCTCTCCTACCCTCAAAATTTTAAACGGTCCTATGAGTCTAGGACTTAACTTCTCCTTTTTCTCAAAGCGTATCTTCCCCTTCCAAGGTGACACCTTCAAGAATGCATATGATCCGACTTCAAACTCTTTGTTCTTTCGATGTGGATCGGCATACTTTTTCTGTTTGTCTTGAGCTGCTACTAGTCACGTCCGTATCATCTTAACTACTTTCGCCATTTATTGTACCATCTCGGGTCCCAACATTCGACGCTCACCCACTTCATCCCAGCAAAGTGGCGTTCGACACTTCCGTCCATATAACGCTTTGTAAGGCGGCATGCCTATACTAGCGTGATAACTGTTGTTGTAGGCAAACTCTACTAGCGGTAGATGATCGTCCCAACTCCCCTTGAAATCCATAACGCAAGACCTTAGCATGTCTTCTAGCATTTGAATTGTTCTTTCGCTTTGTCCATCTGTCTGTGGATGGTACGCCGTGCTCAACCTCAGTTGTGTTCCCATCTGCTCTTGCAACCTCTTCCAAAAATTCGAAGTGAACCGCGGATCGCGATCAGACACAGTCGAAACTGGCACTCCATGTCTTAAGACAATCTCGTTGACATAGAGCTTAGCTAACTGATCTAAGTTGTATCTGACTCTTATCGACAAGAAATGAGCCGACTTCGTCAAACGATCCACTATTACCCAAATAGCGTCGTATCCTTTCTGCGTTATTGGAAGTCCCACCACAAAGTCCATCGTGATATGCTCCCATTTCCACTCCGAAATCTCCAATGATTGTAACAAACCACTAGGTCGCTGATGTTCGGCCTTAACTTTCTGCTATCTCCCTTTTCATGTTCGACCACCAAAAATTGGTTCGAAGGTCTTGATACATCTTGGTACTACCAGGATGAATCGAGTACCTCGAGTGATGCGCTTCATCCATTATTTCCTCTTTCAACTCTGGCTCACACGGAACCCAAATTCTTCCTTCAAATCTCAATAACCCTTCGTTATCAAGACTGTATGCTTCCTCAGTACCGTCTGCAATCTTCTTCCTTATCCGCTTGCACTCCTCAGTTCTGAGTTGCACCTCCTTAACCTTCTCCACTATTATGGCTTGGACTTCTATCGCAAATAGCTTCTCCCCTTCTTTGATCGGACATCGTACTTCTAATTCTATTCTTGCCATCTCTGTCACCAACTCATCTTGAGATGTTAACATCGACAGCTTCTCCCGACCCTTCCTACTTAAGGCGTCGGCCACTACATTTGCCTTCCCTAGGTGATACAGGATTTCAAAATCATAATCCTTTATCAACTCCAGCCATCTCCTCTGTCTCATATTCAACTCTTTCTGTGTGAAGATATACTTTAGACTTTTATGGTCTGTGTAGATCTCACACTTCTCCCCATTTAAGTAATGCCTCCATATCTTTAAGGCAAAAACCACCGCGGCGAGTTCAAGTTCATGAGTAGGATAATTCCCCTCATACTCCTTCAACTGCCTAGATGCATACGTAATGACCTTGCCATACTACATGAGCACGCAACCCAGTCCTTTATACGAAGCATCGCTATACACTACAAAATGTACCGTCTCATCCGATAAAGATAATACCGGTGCTTGACTCACCTCTTCTTCAGCTCTTGAAAGCTGCCTTCACACTTCTCTGTCCATACGTATTTCACCGTCATTCTGGTTAAGTTGGTTAACGGAGTAGCTATCTTCGAGAAGTCCTGAATGAACCTCCGATAGTAACCCGCTAAACCTAGGAAACTCCGCACCTCAGTCGGCGTTTTCGGTTGTTCCAAGTTCCTCACTGATTCCGCCTTCGCTGGATCCACTGAAACTCCTTTCTTGTCAATGACGTGCCCCAAAAACTGCACTCTCTCTAACCAAATTTCACACTTCGTGAATTTCGCATACAACCTCTCTTTTCTTAGTGCCTCCAACACTAATTTTAAATGTTCTGCGTGATCCTCCGTCGTCTTAGAATAGACTAGGATATCATCAATGAACACCACGACGAACTTGTCCAAATATTACTTGAACACCAGGTTCATCATGTCTATGAATGCGGCTGGCGCATTCGTCAACCCAAATGACATCACTAAGAACTCATAATGGCCGTAACGAGTCCTAAATGCTGTCTTAGGTACATCCTTCGCCCTAACCTTCAACTGGTGATACCCCGTACGTAAATCTATCTTGGAAAAATATTTTTCCCCTCTCAACTGATCAAAGAGATCATCGATCCTGGGCAATGGATATCGTTAGTTTGTTCAACTCTCGGTAGTCAATACAAAGTCTTAACGATCCAACCTTCTTTTTAACAAACAATACCGGTGCTCCCCATGGAGAAACAGTTGGTTGAATGTACTTCTTATCCAACAGTTCTTGCAACTAAATCATCAACTCTTTCAATTCTACTGGCGCTATACGATATGGTACCTTTGAAACTAGTGCCGTTCTAGGCGCAAGGTCTATAACAAATTCGGTCTCCCTATCGGGTGGAAGACCCGGCAAGTCACTTGGAAATACATCCGCGTACTCGTTGACTATAGGTATTTGTTCCAACATTGCTCTCAATCTTTAGGTATCAACAACATAGCACAGGTAACCTTCGCATCCCTTCTTTAACAATTTTCTAGCTTGCGTCATGGTTAGACAACAAGAGTGTCCCGGTGATTTACTAAGGTAGAACACTACCTTGGGTTTCTTAGAAATTCGAAGGTTCACACTCTTTATTTGGCAATCTATCATTGCCCTATGGTTAATCAACCAGTCCATTCCGAGAATTACATCGAATTCTCCCAACTTTATCGGTATAAGATCTAACGACAATTTGTTACCTCTAATATCCACACAACAACTCCTATGAACTAAGTCCACAGGAATTACTTCATCGTTAGCTACCTTAATGTTTAACGGTATTACAAGTTTTTTGGGGAGTAATCCTAATCGTTTAGCAAACTCACATGCTATAAACGAACACGTTGCACTCGAATTAAACAATACATATGCATTAATGTCATTGACTGGAATGATACCTGCTACGACGTCGCTTGATGCTACCGCATCTTGGACTGTCATATTAAAAGTACGGGCAGTCGGTCTACCCTGTGGTACTGCGCCACCAATTGCCAGCTTATTATCGCTAGCTCTTTTCCCACCATCCGAACCTTTCTTTGGACAGTTACGCGCCATGTGGTCCATGGATCCACACACAAAACAACCGCGGCTCTTCTTCGGACTGGGACAGTTAGGCAAAATATGCCCCTCTTGTCCACAGTTGTAGCAGACCGCCTTACCCTTGAGGCATACTCCCAGATGAGTCTTACCGTAATTCTTGCACGCCTCCATCTTCCTCTTGGGAAATTCTTGCTTTACTCCTGTATTCCCGGAGCCTTCCTCTTCTGGCCACTCCCGCTGGCTCCCTCAATCTTGACTGATACTTCAGTCTTAGTCTTATTCTTCTTCTCCTTGTGGTATAAGGTCAACGCCTCACTACCACCCTCAGCGATAACCGCCTTTTCTAACACCGCACCAACGGTAACACTTTGGAAAACCGATATCTGATTATAGAGCCAGGGTTTTAATCCTTACTCGAACCATCGTGCCTTCCGCAACTCCGTGTCCACTTGGTGTGGAGCAAACCTCGCCATTTTATTGAACCTGACTGCGTATTGGGATATCGTCATGTCTCCTGCTTCAGTTTTAGGAACTGAATCTCCATTCTTCCCTGCAAGCTCGTAGGGAAGTAGTTCTCAAAAAATAATTCCTTGAACCGTTCCCACGTAACCACTTCTATTTTGGCCCTACCCTGATTGGCTTCCCACCAGTAGTTGGCCTCCCTCTTCATCATGTAAGTCGCAAAAGAAGTCTTTTGCGCCTCACCGACATTTGCAATGACAAATGCCTTCTCTATTTCCTTTACCCAAACTTGGGCTGCTATAGGGTCCGTAGTTCCATAGAACTCAGGCGGACCAATTAACTTAAATTCCTTAAAGGTAGTCCCCCGACCTACCCCAGGATTAATGCATACGGTATTTCTCATTCGATTGAGAGCGGCCAGTAGATTCACAAATTCTTACATCGGGTTATTATTCCCTTGCCCCTCCCCATTACGAGATGCTTCTTCTTGATTTTTTTGACGTCTTCTTGGCGGCATTTTCTGTTAATACGAAAACATTTCGTTATTCTTTATTTCTTCATTCGATTATTATTACCAATTAACTAATAACTCAATCACATTGCCAATCATTTCAATTAAACCTTTATATTTAAAAGTTTCTTTGTAGTATAACACTACACTGTACATTACATGGCTTCAACCATTTACAATACTATCCCGCAATTACTTCCAAAAGTTAGGATTTACAAAAGACTACCATTGTGTATACAAAAGAGGGTTTTACGTCATTACTAGCTATACCAACATTTACATAGCTATTTACATTGATATCTCTTCTATACATCCTACGGAACTACATCTGCAACACGACATTCATGTAATCCGCATCGGCCATACTGGCCACTATGTTCCGGCTAATTGTATGCCGAGTCTGTCCCTCCTCTACAGGATACTTAGCAATCTGCTGCTGGTAATCCTCGTGCGAACAACTATGGATATAGCACATTCGTCCTATTTTCTACTTCTTGTTCAGAAGCTCAACTTTCAGTTCCTGGACTTCTAATTTCAAGTCCCAGACTTTGTCTTTGGCTAGCACTTTTCATCGTGCTCAGCCTCCCAGAAGATCTCCATATCTTCTCTATCCTCCACTACATTGTCAACTACTTTCTTGAGGCCACGGACCTCCTTGCTCAGTTGGACATTTCTGTCTAGTATTGCCATGAACAGCAATTTCATGGACTCCTCCGGTGTAGAATCCTCCACATCCTCCTCTGTAGGCAATATCGTATTAATCGGCATTGTCTCCACCTCCACAGTAGGCAGTACCATATTACTCGGCACCGACTCAACCTCCTCCTCAGACATACCGTTAAATAATGACGCGAAGTCAAAGTTATCAGAATGCTCAGACGGGTCTTCTTCTTCTATATCAGTCCGCTCTAAGATTACAACAGGTATCTCTGCTATCGGCATAGGTACTACTTCTATGAAGTTGACTGAATCCTCGCTAACCTCATGTATTTTAATATACATGCTCATTATTCCTGTTATCTACATAAAACATAAATAACTGGATTAATATGCAATCAAAATATTAACAACATATATCACATTTAATTTGTTTAAGGTTACTTTGTTCTTTCAAAACTCTACTCCCTTTCTTAAGAAACCTGGGTAAAGTTTGCATACTTCTAACTTCTACTTCACTTCTCTAGGTTATAGCCTAAGATTTTTACCCCTTAAGTTTTATGACCTATGGCTCTGATACCAACATGTGATGCCCCCAAATCCGGGTACCTTTAAACCCAGGATATGGTGCTACACGGTGCTACTATCTACTCATACATTCCATTGAAGACATCAATAACAATGTACAAGTTTACTAATTATTACATTCTATTAATCCCTTCCCAAGTATTCGTAACCAATACATTGTACTGTGTTATATTATCAGTAATTACAATACTAATACTATACTATTACAAAGGTCACTATTTGTCCAGCTTGGACTTGCCTTTGTCTTTACTGGATCCTTCGGTCCGTTCGCTCTTAGCTGAAATCATTTAGTTTTAAGCAAGAATGAGCATAAACAACTCAGTAAGTTAAACAGTATATCTTGAAACCACAAAATCAAGAATCATATCTCTTGGTCTTCAATAACTGTACAATAGTTATGAAGTACTTAAGAATAATCAAACTATCGTTGTGATTCCTTTAAAACCATTCCCAAGGACTTTATAGCCTCTTCGGAATCCAGCCTGGTCAAAGACCATGAACCATATTTTAGTTCTCATTTATAAAAGGAAAAACCAGGCATGAAGGTCGTAAGTTTGATATAGCTTACGAGCACATCCAGGTGATCAGCCTGTAGTACTCTATGTTGATCAACACTCATACATTAAACGTGTTTACGTTTAATTGGTGGCAACCTCACGTGCCTGTAGAATTAACGACGTTTAAAACCTTTGTTTTATTCCTACTCAGGTTTACCTGAGAATCCGTACCAGTCAATTGGCATAAGATCACAACATTGTATGTATTTTGGAAAGATTTGTGGAAAAACCCACCCAAATAGGCTAAGTCTCAGTCTAGCAGAATCAAATGGCATCTGTAATACCCGAGAATTTCCATATATTATTAAATAAATATATTAATGGAAATGAGAATTTATTTGAATATAAATGATTTTGTGTTATGAGATGAATTAATTCAATTATATATAATTGAATAATTATAATAATTGAGAAATTGGTGGAGTTTGTGATAAACTCGTTGATTGCCTTGTGTGGCACAGTGACGTAATATAAGAATGATTATATTAATTTAAGCGAACAATTAATCTATATTAATTGTTAATCGAAGAATATTAATTAACTGTTATAAAATACTAATGAGGATTGATTAATAATATGTGATTATTATTATTGCAAGAAACATAATAATAATGAGCAACGTGTTTATAAATATAATAAGATTTATATCAAAGTGATAATTAATCATATAAGGGTTAATTAAATTGTTATGGAGGTTAACAATTATATTGATATGTACAAATGTGCAATACTTGAATATATAAAGTATATGGAATACAACTATATTATATAGTGTAGAGAGACACTTAAGTGTGACCATGCATGTATATACATAAACTATGTTATATAATGCAATGCGAATATATTACACATAGAAACTGTATATTACATGAAGTATAATGTGATTATGTTATATTAAAACTATATATTAGGAATACATGATAATGCCTATGTGACAAGGTGAGTGTGTTTACAGTAAAATAATGTATCATGGATATATTATAAATAATTGTTGATTAATACAATTTAATAATATATGATATAATGTAATGTGGTAGTATCCGATTGTATTATATCAGTAAGATAAACGTACATGGATTATATGTGTGTAAATTACACTTATTACATTATGTGAAGTACATTGTGATTTAAATTATAACCTAAGAGTACATATATATATAACATATGTATATGGTGTGTATATACAAGTGTAGTATTTGCAAATGCTGAGGAGTTAAATCAACTGTCTCATTTTAAGTGTCCCATTTGCTCTTCACGTGCTTGACATACAGCTAAGGCCTATTCCTTCTTCTTCTCCCCAAACTCAGCAACTAGCATTTCATAGCTCATGATTGTGGAGGGAGTGGGATTCATGATGAATCCAACCACTAATTACCTACCCTTTGATAACCTTCATGCATTCCTATAATCCGTTAGTTTGATATGGGATACAATTGCTTTGTCTGTATAATGGGAGTTCTATAAATATAGCCTCATCTCCTTCACATTTCTTTTGCTGAGAATTTCTTGCAAGGAAAGTAGAGAGTGAGTATCCATATATATATATATCAGTTAAAGAGGGAGTGAGGCAGCAATAAGCTCTAGCAGAAGGTATAATACAATTTCCATATTCTTCACTTTCATTTTCTGTCAAAAGAACTCCATTGTTGTTCTCTGAGTTTTGTTGAAATTCTTGATTATGCCAAATTGGATCATGATTGGTTTGTAGAACCCTTATATTATTGTTATATGAACATACACACATGATAGAACCACTGAATAGTCTTTCATTTCCATTGTTCCTCTTTAATTTCTGTAAATACATGAAATTCGTGAAATTAGTTAGAGTTCATAAAATTGGGAATTGATAATTGCTATTGACTGTTATATAAGCATATATGTATGTGTTAGTAAGTTAAACAAGTCTAATAGCATTTGGGTATGTTGAAATCGATGAAATGGGAGGTTTTTGGTCGGATTTCGCTGCAGTCTGAACTGCAGAAAACTGCCTCGACGCCGCAGCGCCGCAGCCCGCGCCGCAGCGCCACACGCGCCGCAGCCCGCGCCGCAGCGCCGCACGCAGCGCCACTCGCGCCGCAGCGCCAGTAGTGAGCTGCTGAGCCGCGCCGCAGCGCCAGCCTCTGTGTTCAGTTTTTCTGCATTCTGCAACAAAACTGTTATGAACTAATTGTTTGATTTTTGTTTAAACAAGCATGGAAGCATGATTAATACATATATATAAACCTAATGAGGCAATGTGAGCATGTTTTAGTATATTAGCATGCATGGTTAACCAAACGACATATAGTTTGAAAACGAACTTAAAGTTTCATGAACGACGTTAACATATATGAAGCATGTTAATATTCTGACTTTCGAGATATGTTAGTATGACCTAGAAACACATGAAATGCATACTAACTTATGTATATAGGTTCCGTGATATAATATGGACATGTGAACCCAACTAGTGCACCTTTCTAACAAAAATACAAGTTTTGAAGGTTGATATTGACATGTAAAGACCATGTATACATTCTGACTTTTCGAGCATGTTTATAGGGCCTTGAAATACATGAAAAGCATGTTAACTTGTGTATATGGGTTTCATAAGGAAGCATGAACATGATAGACCTTATTAATGAACTATACTAACAAAGTATAAGCTTTGAACGTGAACGTTGGTATGTTATGACGAGAATTAGAATTTGACATTTATGAACACATGTGATAGTACTCTTAGACTCATTCATGTGTCATGCATGTATATATACCATGATTAGTTGCCATGATTAAAGTTTAGCATGAACAAAGCATGTTTTCAAGATAATAACAATGCTAGCTACATATATGCAATACGAGTACTCATGAGCATGACTAATACAAGTTATATGAATATCTTATGTGTTTAAAAGCGACCATGTTAGACCATATGAGTTCATGTCCTTGAATGGCTTTAAGTATTAACTTAAGAACCTATACCATGTACGATTGGATTTGGAAAAGTTATACAAGCATGTAAAGTATATGAATACATGCTACGTGATATTATATGATGTTACTTGAACCCGATTTTGACGGTTAACTTAAGGAGATGCCGTAACTTGCTAAAATGAAATATATTTAGTATTGATTGTGGTCTTATGAGATATTAATAATATGCAAGCATGTTTGCTAATTGTTGAGATCTTATATAATATGAGAATGCGTTTAAACTCTAAAGAAGGAACGTTAAGGATAGAAATTATATTCTATATAACTGTGTAGCTAGGCAAAACTTAGCTTATGTGTTGATCGTATATTCAAAGAGAAAATGTGAAGTTAAATTATATGACTAATGAATATCATATATACGTAACTGTATTACGATAGGAATTCGAAAGTGTTGATTTCTTTTCGTGGATAAACTACGCTAAAGGCAAGTTCTCTTACTTACACTCTTTTAAAGTGCAAGTATCCTAACCGACGCATTTACTTTATGCAAGGAAATCTATGATTGTGAAAGTTTCCTAACTTATACTTTTTACTATGCAAGTATCCTAACTTGTGTATTGCGAACTAGTTTCCTATTTAATCGGTTGAATCGAATTAGCATACTTGAACTCTTATTTCATTAAAGCTATTATTCATGTTGAACTTAGTATTGTTCTTGAATATTGTGAAAGTGTCTATGCCATTTGATTCGGCTGGACTTATGTTATTGAAAAGCAACCCAAACTAATTGATTGGTGCGGGATCTTGTATTTGACTGAGAAGAACAACCTTCTTTGAAGGGAATATATAATTGTCGGAAAACCGACGTGCACACTTGAGTATGATTGATTGTTATGCATAACAAGGGTACTTTAGGCTGATCACCTGTTGTACCTGTTTTTGTTGAATTTTCAGTTTATTACTGTCAATTCTAGTAGAAGTTCATAGTCCGTAGTGACTACTCAGTATTCAATTATCTGAAATCTTGAATTGACTTATTATTGAATCATATTGATATTATCCTGTCCTTAGCGACTGATATTGGGAACTGTTGATATTCTTGTTATTCTTGAACTATCAAATCTTGTTATACCCTTTCGAGAATTGAGAATCTTATTACTTACCCTTATTGTATATTACTTGCTGGGCAATTTGTGCTCATTCTTGCTTTCCCTAAAACATTTCAGTTAAGGCAGAGCATGGTGAACCTTCGGGCGTTGATAAGGGCAAGGGCAAAGCTACCAACTAGCTTATGTCTGTTATGTTTTAAATATATTAATATTGTATGAAGATGATGTAGTAAGACTGGATTTGATTGTGTTTAAGCTTAAGTTAGATTATGTAATAAGTCGTTAACTGATATTATTATGTAATCTATTAAGTACTGTAGGTTGCGAGACTTGGGGGAATAATTATAATAAATCATTGTAAATTATTCTAGAATAGATTTTCCGCTGTGATCGTATGATATTTAATTATTATTATTGTGATGTATTACCATGAGCACGTGATGAACCGAATTCGAGAGGCCAAGTGGCGGTCCTGGAATTTGGGGGCGTCACAGGTTGGTATCAGAGCCGTAGTTATAAACCTTAGGAACGAGTGTCCTTAGACTATAGCTTAGGTGAACTTAGAAGTTAGGAAGGAGATAAAACTCATGTAGAGTTTTCCTTGAGAGACTTAGTCTGTTATGAAATGTAACTTCATTCTATACAATGAACTTATATTTTGTTTAACATTCTAATGGAGATGCTATTTCTTGTCTTGTGTTTGTGAGTGTAGGATGGCAGACACAGGGGTACCTAGTAGAGGTGCAGAGGAGGAGCCCAGGGATATACACGTAGTATACGAGGCACCTCTAGAGGCTGTGCCAGTGCAGGCAGTTGCACCATCCGAATTTGATGACGAGGATGAGATCGAGATTGAGATAGAGACTGATCCAGAGGAGGAGCCGATGGAGGATGAGCCAGTAGAGGACTCTGATGAGGCTACTATAGAGGAGCAGATGCTAGGAGAATATGAGGAGCGGATCCTAGAGTTAGACTGCAGAGTCCAGGAGCTGGAGGCAGAGGCCCACGAGAGAGAGTCTGAGTTCCAGAAGCTGAGGGATGAGGACCACCAGAGGAAGCTGGCTATGCAAGAGTTAGAAGTGGAGATTGCCTACCGTAGGGAGGCAGGGATCCAAATGGGGACTCTATTTCACAGGTCAGTGGCTAGGAATGCATATTTGGCAGAGAAGCTAGAAGAGGTTGAGCAGAGGGAGCTGAGTGAGAAGACTGAGAAAGAGGCACTCCGTACTCAGCTAGAGTTGGAGGTGATGGATAGGTTACACTTCGAGGAGAAGTGGGAAGCGTCCAATGAGAGAGCTGACGACCTTGAGGACGAGGTCAGGTGCAAGAAGAGAAAGATGAACAAGATGGGGTATGTGTTCCGTTCAGCTTTTGAAAGGGTGATTGATGGTGTGTACCACTACCCGGCAGAACAGGGACAGACTCTACATACCTTGAGCCGAGAGCTGTTTGCGTATATAGCACAGTTGGAGTACAAGAGCGCAGTGGAGCGCGGGATGATGGGATGAGATTTCCTTAGTCAGTCTAGTGGTAGTACTAGTTGTGTCTTTATGTATTGTATATGCTATGTTGTAATCCCGATCTTTTGTGTAAGATGTGGGATGATGATGTAAACCCCGAGTTAGCTTCTGTTAGAGGGGTAGTATGGTAGTAGGTTGGTATATTCCCCGTCTTTTGAGATATTAGGGGATATATATGATAACATTTATAGCAGTATGCTAGGAAAATCATGTAATGAAAATGAAATGGCATATGAATATAAATGGAGTTGATTTTAGAAACGTGTTATAAATTTATTCTTTTAGTATTAAAAGAAATACTTAAGTAATATACTTGAATAATGATAAAATGAAAACTTGTGATGCAGATAATGCCGCCCAGACGTAGATTGACAGCACCCGAAGAATCCGTTAACAATGAGAGAGAACAAGTAGACCCGATCCAGAAACTGGTAGACTTGTTAGGAGAAGCCTTAAGGGGAAGGAACAATGAACCCGTTCGCCCGAACCCTCAAACTGTGCCAGTAACAACCTTTAAAGACTTTAAGAGTGTAGGACCCCCGGAGTTCGAGGGAACTACCGACCCAATCATCGCACAAACGTGGATCAAAGAGATCGAAAAAGCTTTCACTATAGCTAGCGTAGGCGAAGATCAGAAGACGGTGTTTGCCACGTACATGATGAGGGGAGAAGCGAACTACTGGTGGGAGGCTAATCAACAAAGAGCTGGAGAAGGGATAATAGCTTGGGATAAGTTTAAGACACTGTTCTTCGAGAATTACTTTCCAAAGAGTATGAAGAATAGGATGGAGGTGAAATTCCTAGAGTTAAAACAAGGTGAGATGACGGTGGCGCAATACGCGGCTAGGTTTAACGAACTAGCGCGATTTGCGGAGCACCAAGTTGGTGATGAAGAGAGGAAGGCTAGACGCTTTGAACAAGGGTTGAAGCCGTGGCTGTTCAATAAGGTATCAGTTCTTCAAATTGATTCCTTTGCAACATTACTGGAGAAGGCAATCATTGCGGAAGGTGGCAGTGAGGCCTTAAGTCTGTATAACAAAGAAAAGAAAGGAAAGAATACTGGAGGAGAGAATCGTACGGGAGGAAGCAGTAGCGGAGGAAGCAACTTGGGAAAGAGAAAGTGGGAGAACAACAACAACAACAAAAACAACAATAATAATCAATCAGGGAATTTTCGTGGAGGTTTCAAGAAGAGGGCTGAAGGATGCCCGAAGTGTGGGAAGAATCACCAGGGCGAGTGCTGGAAGGGACGTGGCACTTGCTACAACTGCGGACAGGAAGGGCACATCTCGCCCAACTGTTTGAAACCAAAGAAGATACAAGGATGCTTTGCTTGTGGCTCGACGGAGCACCGAATTAAGGACTGCCCAAAGAAGGGAAGTGGCGGAGGTAGTAATCAGCAAGGAGGCAACAAGCTGATGATCGGTGGACCGGCACAATCCAACCGCCCAACCGCCAGAACCTTTAATATGACCGTCCAAGACGCAGTGGCTGCGAAGGATGTGGTGTCAGGTATAATCCCAATCAATGATATAAATGCTTATGTATTATTTGATTCGGGTGCCACCTGTTCTTTTGTATCTGAAGAATTTGCTAGTAGACTTAGTACACCTCGAGAACTATTAGAAAATCCTTTGATCATAGAAGTTGCTAATAAGGAAGTGATCCCTGTAGAATACGTTTATCGAAATTGTCGCGCAAATATTAGTAAACATGAACTGAGCGTAGACTTGATTCCTATTAGACTGGGAGAATTTGACGTAATACTGGGAATGGATTGGTTGTATAACCATGCTGCGATAATTGACTGTCAGAACAAATGTGTGAACCTTCAGACTCCGAGTAAGTCTAAGGTAGTGTTTTATGGTAGCTCATCGCTTAAGCAATCGTGTTGCGTTACGATGATGCAGGCCAAGAAATTGTTAAGGAAAGGATGTGTAGGTTATTTAGCTTACATCGTTGATACTCGGAAAAAGGGAGTAGAAATTAAGGATATATCCGTAGTTAATGAATTTCAAGACGTGTTTCCGGACGATCTGCCTGGTCTTCCGCCAGACAGAGAAATCGAATTCGTAATAGACTTAGCACCGGGAACGGCACCGATTTCGAAAGCTCCATATCGTATGGCGCCAGTAGAAATGAAGGAATTAATGATGCAATTGCAAGAATTATTGGATAAGGGTTACATTCGACCGAGTGTTTCTCCTTGGGGAGCACCAGTACTATTCGTTAAGAAGAAGGACGGATCGATGAGGCTTTGTATCGATTATCGAGAATTGAACAGAGTAACGATCAAGAACCGGTATCCGCTACCGAGGATAGACGACTTATTTGATCAACTGAAGGGAGCAAAGTGTTTCTCAAAGATCGACCTACGAACAGGATATCATCAACTGAAAGTGAGGGACGAGGACATACCAAAGACTGCGTTTCGAACCCGTTATGGACACTACGAGTTTTTGGTAATGTCATTCGGATTGACTAATGCTCCGGCAGCATTTATGGACTTGATGAACCGAGTTTTCAAGCCATACTTGGATAAATTTGTAGTGGTTTTTATCGACGACATTTTGATCTACTCAAAGACAGAGGAAGAACACGCCGAACATCTGAAGATTGTTTTGGAGGCACTAAGGAAGGAGAAGATGTATGCAAAATTTTCTAAGTGCGAATTTTGGATGGAGAAGGTTCAATTCTTAGGCCACGTGGTGGATAAGGATGGAATCTCTGTAGACCCTGCGAAGGTTGAAGCAGTAAGTAATTGGGAACAACCGAGAACACCGACGGAGGTGAGAAGCTTTCTAGGGTTAGCTGGGTACTATCGAAGATTCATCCAAGATTTTTCTAAGATAGCAACCCCGCTGACCAATTTGACTAGAAAGACGGTGAAATTTGTATGGACCGACAAATGCGAAGAAAGTTTTCAAGAACTGAAAAGGAGATTGAGCGAAACACCTGTGTTATCATTACCAGATGATGCGGGAAATTTTGTGGTGTATAGTGATGCATCGCACAAGGGGCTTGGCTGTGTGCTCATGCAACATGGCAAGGTTATTGCATATGCGTCACGACAATTGAAGGATTACGAAAAACGATACCCTACTCATGACTTAGAGTTAGCGGCAGTAGTTTTTGCGTTAAAGATATGGAGACATTATCTATACGGAGAAAAATGTGAGATATACACGGACCACAAAAGTCTGAAATATATCTTCACACAGAAGGAGTTAAACATGCGGCAGAGAAGGTGGTTAGAATTAATCAAAGACTATGACTGCGATATTCTTTATCACCCGGGAAAGGCAAATGTGGTTGCCGACGCTCTGAGCAGGAAAGGAAGGGAGAAGTTGTTTAATTTGACGACTCAAGAAGAGTTGATAAGAGAGATGGAGAAATTGGAGATAGAAGTAAAAGGACCAGAAAAGTCTGGTGAGAAGTTAATTGTAATGGAAGCTTGTCCGACGTTGTTGAATAGAGTAAAGGAAGCTCAGGAAAAGGATGAAGAGTGTGAGAAAATCCGAAAAAGGATCACAGAAAGTGAGGGAGAAAAATTTCGAATGGATAAAGACGGTATTTTGAGATTTGAAAGGAGAGTGTGGGTACCAGCGGTAACCGAGTTGAGGGAAGAGATTTTGCACGAGGCACACAATACGACATATTCCGTTCATCCGGGAGGCACAAAGATGTACCGAGATCTAAGGCAACATTTTTGGTGGCCTAATTTGAAACGGGAAGTCGCAGAGTGCGTCAGTAAATGCTTGACTTGCCAACGCGTTAAAGCAGAACATCAGCGGCCAAGTGGTTTACTACAACCATTAGAAATACCAGAGTGGAAATGGGAGCATATTACCATGGACTTCGTGGTAGGACTTCCAGTTACACAGAAAGGTTATGATGCTATTTGGGTTATCGTGGATCGACTAACGAAGACCGCACACTTTCTACCAATCAAGATCCGCTACAGTTTGAACCAATTAGCAAGCCTATATGTAAAAGAAATTATTTCACGACATGGAGTGCCGGTGTCAATTGTCTCTGATCGAGATCCGCGCTTCACGTCCAATTTTTGGAAGAGTTTGCAAGAAAGAATGGGAACGCAGTTGAGGTTGAGTACAGCTTACCATCCTCAGACAGACGGACAAAGTGAGCGAACAATACAAACGCTAGAAGACATGCTTAGGACTTGTGTGATGGATTTTAAGGGAAATTGGGACGACCACCTACCCTTAGTAGAATTCGCATATAATAATAGCTACCATGCGAGTATTTGCATGCCACCGTACGAAGCTCTTTACGGGAGAAAGTGCAGAACGCCGTTATGTTGGGACGAAGTCGGAGAACGACGAATACTCGGACCAGAGTTAGTTCAACAAACCGCAGACGTGGTGACAGTGATAAGAGCCAGACTTGTAGCAGCTCAAGATCGCCAGAAGAAATACGCAGATTTGCATCGGCAGGACCGAGACTTCAAAGTCGGCAGTTTCGTATTCTTGAAGGTATCTCCATGGAAGGGAAAAATCCGTTTCGGCAAGAAAGGAAAATTGAGTCCAAGATTCATAGGACCGTTCGAGATACTGAAGCGAGTGGGCGAAGTGGCATACAAAGTTGCGTTGCCACCCGAACTGGAGCACATCCACAACGTGTTTCACATTTCCGTGTTGCGACCGTATAAGGCCGACTACAAGCACGTGATTTCTTACGAGCCCATTCAAGTGGAGAAGAACTTGGCGTATGAAGAAATTCCTGTCCAAATATTAGATAGGAAAGAACAAACTTTGAGAAATAAAGTTATTTCATCTGTAAAAGTACTTTGGCGTAACCACGATGTCGAGGAGGCAACGTGGGAGTTAGAAGATAGGATGATGAGGGACTATCCCCATATATTTGTGTAACCTTGTAGCAATTCCGGGACGGAATTTTTATAAGGGGGGGAGGATGTAATACCCGAGAATTTCCATATATTATTAAATAAATATATTAATGGAAATGAGAATTTATTTGAATATAAATGATTTTGTGTTATGAGATGAATTAATTCAATTATATATAATTGAATAATTATAATAATTGAGAAATTGGTGGAGTTTGTGATAAACTCGTTGATTGCCTTGTGTGGCACAGTGACGTAATATAAGAATGATTATATTAATTTAAGCGAACAATTAATCTATATTAATTGTTAATCGAAGAATATTAATTAACTGTTATAAAATACTAATGAGGATTGATTAATAATATGTGATTATTATTATTGCAAGAAACATAATAATAATGAGCAACGTGTTTATAAATATAATAAGATTTATATCAAAGTGATAATTAATCATATAAGGGTTAATTAAATTGTTATGGAGGTTAACAATTATATTGATATGTACAAATGTGCAATACTTGAATATATAAAGTATATGGAATACAACTATATTATATAGTGTAGAGAGACACTTAAGTGTGACCATGCATGTATATACATAAACTATGTTATATAATGCAATGCGAATATATTACACATAGAAACTGTATATTACATGAAGTATAATGTGATTATGTTATATTAAAACTATATATTAGGAATACATGATAATGCCTATGTGACAAGGTGAGTGTGTTTACAGTAAAATAATGTATCATGGATATATTATAAATAATTGTTGATTAATACAATTTAATAATATATGATATAATGTAATGTGGTAGTATCCGATTGTATTATATCAGTAAGATAAACGTACATGGATTATATGTGTGTAAATTACACTTATTACATTATGTGAAGTACATTGTGATTTAAATTATAACCTAAGAGTACATATATATATAACATATGTATATGGTGTGTATATACAAGTGTAGTATTTGCAAATGCTGAGGAGTTAAATCAACTGTCTCATTTTAAGTGTCCCATTTGCTCTTCACGTGCTTGACATACAGCTAAGGCCTATTCCTTCTTCTTCTCCCCAAACTCAGCAACTAGCATTTCATAGCTCATGATTGTGGAGGGAGTGGGATTCATGATGAATCCAACCACTAATTACCTACCCTTTGATAACCTTCATGCATTCCTATAATCCGTTAGTTTGATATGGGATACAATTGCTTTGTCTGTATAATGGGAGTTCTATAAATATAGCCTCATCTCCTTCACATTTCTTTTGCTGAGAATTTCTTGCAAGGAAAGTAGAGAGTGAGTATCCATATATATATATATCAGTTAAAGAGGGAGTGAGGCAGCAATAAGCTCTAGCAGAAGGTATAATACAATTTCCATATTCTTCACTTTCATTTTCTGTCAAAAGAACTCCATTGTTGTTCTCTGAGTTTTGTTGAAATTCTTGATTATGCCAAATTGGATCATGATTGGTTTGTAGAACCCTTATATTATTGTTATATGAACATACACACATGATAGAACCACTGAATAGTCTTTCATTTCCATTGTTCCTCTTTAATTTCTGTAAATACATGAAATTCGTGAAATTAGTTAGAGTTCATAAAATTGGGAATTGATAATTGCTATTGACTGTTATATAAGCATATATGTATGTGTTAGTAAGTTAAACAAGTCTAATAGCATTTGGGTATGTTGAAATCGATGAAATGGGAGGTTTTTGGTCGGATTTCGCTGCAGTCTGAACTGCAGAAAACTGCCTCGACGCCGCAGCGCCGCAGCCCGCGCCGCAGCGCCACACGCGCCGCAGCCCGCGCCGCAGCGCCGCACGCAGCGCCACTCGCGCCGCAGCGCCAGTAGTGAGCTGCTGAGCCGCGCCGCAGCGCCAGCCTCTGTGTTCAGTTTTTCTGCATTCTGCAACAAAACTGTTATGAACTAATTGTTTGATTTTTGTTTAAACAAGCATGGAAGCATGATTAATACATATATATAAACCTAATGAGGCAATGTGAGCATGTTTTAGTATATTAGCATGCATGGTTAACCAAACGACATATAGTTTGAAAACGAACTTAAAGTTTCATGAACGACGTTAACATATATGAAGCATGTTAATATTCTGACTTTCGAGATATGTTAGTATGACCTAGAAACACATGAAATGCATACTAACTTATGTATATAGGTTCCGTGATATAATATGGACATGTGAACCCAACTAGTGCACCTTTCTAACAAAAATACAAGTTTTGAAGGTTGATATTGACATGTAAAGACCATGTATACATTCTGACTTTTCGAGCATGTTTATAGGGCCTTGAAATACATGAAAAGCATGTTAACTTGTGTATATGGGTTTCATAAGGAAGCATGAACATGATAGACCTTATTAATGAACTATACTAACAAAGTATAAGCTTTGAACGTGAACGTTGGTATGTTATGACGAGAATTAGAATTTGACATTTATGAACACATGTGATAGTACTCTTAGACTCATTCATGTGTCATGCATGTATATATACCATGATTAGTTGCCATGATTAAAGTTTAGCATGAACAAAGCATGTTTTCAAGATAATAACAATGCTAGCTACATATATGCAATACGAGTACTCATGAGCATGACTAATACAAGTTATATGAATATCTTATGTGTTTAAAAGCGACCATGTTAGACCATATGAGTTCATGTCCTTGAATGGCTTTAAGTATTAACTTAAGAACCTATACCATGTACGATTGGATTTGGAAAAGTTATACAAGCATGTAAAGTATATGAATACATGCTACGTGATATTATATGATGTTACTTGAACCCGATTTTGACGGTTAACTTAAGGAGATGCCGTAACTTGCTAAAATGAAATATATTTAGTATTGATTGTGGTCTTATGAGATATTAATAATATGCAAGCATGTTTGCTAATTGTTGAGATCTTATATAATATGAGAATGCGTTTAAACTCTAAAGAAGGAACGTTAAGGATAGAAATTATATTCTATATAACTGTGTAGCTAGGCAAAACTTAGCTTATGTGTTGATCGTATATTCAAAGAGAAAATGTGAAGTTAAATTATATGACTAATGAATATCATATATATACGTAACTGTATTACGATAGGAATTCGAAAGTGTTGATTTCTTTTCGTGGATAAACTACGCTAAAGGCAAGTTCTCTTACTTACACTCTTTTAAAGTGCAAGTATCCTAACCGACGCATTTACTTTATGCAAGGAAATCTATGATTGTGAAAGTTTCCTAACTTATACTTTTTACTATGCAAGTATCCTAACTTGTGTATTGCGAACTAGTTTCCTATTTAATCGGTTGAATCGAATTAGCATACTTGAACTCTTATTTCATTAAAGCTATTATTCATGTTGAACTTAGTATTGTTCTTGAATATTGTGAAAGTGTCTATGCCATTTGATTCGGCTGGACTTATGTTATTGAAAAGCAACCCAAACTAATTGATTGGTGCGGGATCTTGTATTTGACTGAGAAGAACAACCTTCTTTGAAGGGAATATATAATTGTCGGAAAACCGACGTGCACACTTGAGTATGATTGATTGTTATGCATAATAAGGGTACTTTAGGCTGATCACCTGTTGTACCTGTTTTTGTTGAATTTTCAGTTTATTACTGTCAATTCTAGTAGAAGTTCATAGTCCGTAGTGACTACTCAGTATTCAATTATCTGAAATCTTGAATTGACTTATTATTGAATCATATTGATATTATCCTGTCCTTAGCGACTGATATTGGGAACTGTTGATATTCTTGTTATTCTTGAACTATCAAATCTTGTTATACCCTTTCGAGAATTGAGAATCTTATTACTTACCCTTATTGTATATTACTTGCTGGGCAATTTGTGCTCATTCTTGCTTTCCCTAAAACATTTCAGTTAAGGCAGAGCATGGTGAACCTTCGGGCGTTGATAAGGGCAAGGGCAAAGCTACCAACTAGCTTATGTCTGTTATGTTTTAAATATATTAATATTGTATGAAGATGATGTAGTAAGACTGGATTTGATTGTGTTTAAGCTTAAGTTAGATTATGTAATAAGTCGTTAACTGATATTATTATGTAATCTATTAAGTACTGTAGGTTGCGAGACTTGGGGGAATAATTATAATAAATCATTGTAAATTATTCTAGAATAGATTTTCCGCTGTGATCGTATGATATTTAATTATTATTATTGTGATGTATTACCATGAGCACGTGATGAACCGAATTCGAGAGGCCAAGTGGCGGTCCTGGAATTTGGGGGCGTCACAGCATCGACTATTCAATAACAATTCATGCATAAACAATTATGCACAATAACCTCTTGTCCAACCATAACATATATATAAGAGTTTAAAAAACTTGCATTCATAGTAGGAGTATGAACGAAGTTAGGAAACTTGCCTTTACATCTTCTAATCCTTACACGTAGTCTACTCGGTCTTTACAATGTCTACAAAGCATAACACGTAGTATACCAATGAGAATTCATAATCGATATACAATGTGTATCCTAACTTCTCCTTCTTGTATAACTTAATCGAATTGTTAAACTAATAACATTCGTTCAAGTTACTTAACGTTTATTACAGCTTATTAACATTCCTATGTAATATACCGATCTCTCATAGATCATCACTAATCATGATGATAAATGAAACTTCACTTGTTCCTTAACTTAATCTTGGTTTATGGTTTCCAAATCTTAAGTTCAATTACGCTTATTTAACGTTTAATTCTTATAAACCCTTGGTTAAACATGTTTTTTAACGAGTGTACATTCATCACTTACTAGCCCCTTAATTGATATACAAAAGGTTAAGTTATTACTAGTAATGTCAGAACTTTTTGCCATGCTGGCGCTGCGGCGCCAGCTTAGCCTTGCTGGGCGGCGCTGCGGAGCTAGCCCTGCAGAGATTTCTCCCCGGAGTGGCGCGGCGGTGCCGGTTTAAGCCTATTGGGCGGCGAGGCGGCGCCGTCCCTGCATCTCGAAAAAATTTCTAAGTCTAAAAAATTTCTGAAATTCCCGAGCTCGTAATGTGACCGTTATAACTCGAAATTGGCTAGTTCCAAAGCCAATAGTTCACAAATGATATGCTCTATCATCCTATCCAGTCGAAATTCATTTCGAAATCCGTCGGCGAGAAATTCACCAATTAGTCCATTTTTACGTTTTCGTTAAACGTTCGTGAACGTTCGACGCTCAATTCTTCATTTTAAGTCGGGATTGGTTCGTTCTTGTTCTCATAAGTCTTATTTTAATTACACGTGTTGCAATCAAAAACCATCATTTTTGATGCACACGACGACTTTTGACTTCTAATCCGAGAAAAGTACGTTTTCGACGATTATCGTCTAATCACGTAACTTTCGCCGAATCTTTGTTCTTCGTTATTTTTAGCTCAAACCAATGAGAATCAATCCCATAGTTGATTATTACTAATTCTAATCATTCCAAACATTTAAGTTTTTATGGTTTAGCAAGTTCATTAGTCCATTTCTTATGAATTCATTAAATTCATCATTAGTACTTAATCAATTCTTATTATCTCATCATGCATGGCTTGTTAAGGTTATTAGTTGCTCATTAAGCCATCCTTATAACTTCTTAGGGTTTATGCTTCCTCAAACACTTCTCTATCAAAACTATTATTGAAAGAAAAGATAATGTTTATACAATTTTTCCATTGTTATACCTTAAGTGTTCTTGGTGCTTGAGTATTGGAAACTCAAAAGCTTTCTTTCTTCTTGGTTGATGGATTGACTTAACAAAGTTCAAGCTATCTTCTTCTTCTTCTCTCTCTCTATGTGTGTGGGTGGATATTAAACAAACAACCAAATGACTAGCATTTGCTCTTCTATTTAAAGAAGTTGGGAAGGTTAGGGTAGTATAGTCATTTAGGCCCAGCCTCCTCTATTATCCACACTTCCTCACCTTTCTTTCCCACCAAGTTTAAGCCCATGTGATAGCACATGGAAACCTATGTCTCCCTTTGTGTTCTCACATGTCCCCCCATATGTTAACATGGGTTGTGGGTTGAACCATGGGCTAAACCCATCCGTTTACCCAATGGTTCGACCCACGAGTCATCTAATTGATTTTTAAGTCAAATTTAATTCATTTCAACGTATTTACTCCGTATAAAATTCATATTATATGTCGTATTAATTCTCGTATTCTCTCCGTATTATTCTCGTTATATAATAATCATTTATTATTATACGTAATTAATTAATCATTGATTTACTTTCCCTAATGCTTAGCATTTTAAGTCCCTATGCGAAAACTTCATGAGCCATAAATGAATTATTATTACATAATCCACCTCGTCTTAAAATCCTATCATTATGCGTTTCTCGGAATTTCAATATAAATTCCCGAGCAGAAATGGATGAATAGTGATTTTCGTACTTTTCCTCCTGAAAAAACTCTTCTCGGCTAACTTAACTTTTCACGGTATATTACCGTCAAATATTTTGACAGAATGTCATTCTGACATTTCGAACTCTCAAAATGGTCCAGGGTTTCTAATCAAACCCTAACCCTTAGGGTTAAATAGTGTCTATTTCGTCTTTTCCTAGAAATATTTTTATTCTCAAAAATCTTTTATTTTCGTCTTATAAATTCATATCAATTATTTCTAGCACGTAGCCAGAATCCTTCTTATATCTGCATTCTTTAGGTCATAGAACGACCTACGATTAGCTTACTTAGTTGAATAAACAAATAATCAAAATTTTATTCAATAAATCAAATAAAATTTATTTATATAAACGTTTGATTTTCTTGGGCGTTACAAATAATACGATGTAATTTTAGTGCATTTTATTTATTTTTAAGTTATTTTGTAGGAAGATGCAAAGAAGGTGCAAATATGGAAATTTCGGCTGAAGAGTGGTAGTTTTGTAAATAAGTTGAAGTTGATTGCTGGGGCATTCATTTTGTGAAGGATTTGAATGTTGAGGCATTGGAAGGCATAATGTGGGCGAATTTATTTTGCATCTAAGTCAAAGTTTGATGATTCCTAATTGGATTTGGATGCTCTATTGCCTAATTTTTGTATGAAAATTGATAGTAGATTTGGAAAAGGAATTGTATTATAGTAGTTTATTAAAATTAGAATGTTGTGTATGTAATTTTTAATTAGGATTGTAATTCTATTAGGTTAGGAAAAATAAACTCCTATAAATAGTTTTATTTTAGAATTATAAAAGGTGTTGGGAAAAAGGCCAATGAACACCATATGAGGTAATTCTCTTCCAAGTTCAAGAGCAAGCAAGATATCAATGGAGATGGAGGTCATAGATTGATGAAGCTTGGAGATAAAAGACTTGCGGGGGATAATTTTTCTTCTCTAAACCTTTATTTATTCTTGTCTTTTATTAATGTTGAATATTTTGTGATTATAATTTTATCTGTTATGAACATGTTTTTAATTTAAGATTTTAATGGAATCTCATGTGTAGTTTAAATTGATTTTCTTTCTATTTAATTGGCACCATATAGATTGGCTTATCATATTTCGTGTATATTGATTAATTGTCTGGCCAACAATTAGTGGGATACTTTAGATGAATTCGGGAGATGAAATTTAGAGTTAGATCTGAATATGATAACATGTGTTTGTGTTTTCTGCATGGGATGGAATTCATGATTCGTGTATAGGATAGGGATATACCTATATGCCATGTGTAACCAATTGGAGAATCTATGCTTAAAAATCCTTGTTAATTTAATTCACATAGGAATATAGTGAGTTATTTAGCTAGGATGTTCCTTTTCGATTCTATTCCCATTGTGGTGGATTTAGAAATGATATGTTTATATGACCAGCAGAGAGGCATACTATAAATACTAATGAATTATCGGTTACCAATTTATCGTGACCGTATAATTAAATGGAGAGTTATGATATTTGAATGAAGCATGGCACGCTTGCATAGGTATTACATCACTCACACAATACCTCATCCACATATCGACCAATAGTAAATGGCAATAGTACCTGTTTGGTCACCTTGATATCTGCACTGTCATTGAGCCTTTGTAAACGATACGCTTGTGGATGGTTGAATGTAGACAAACACAATTTCTCCACCATGATAATTACTAGCCACATTAGTATAACTACCTCCATCTATCACAACGTAATAAACCTTCCCTTTCACAAGACATCGAGTATGGAAGAGATTCTTATGTTGTTCACTTCCTTCCTCTTTCACCTGTGTATTAAGTGATCTTCTTGTGACTAACATCTTCCCATGCATAGCAACCTCCATATCATCTATTATCTCCTCTAATGGTGGCATAGAATCATCGTCACTTTTTTCTCCCTCAGTTTCCACATCTCGATTGTCAAACAATAACATAGTTCTTTGATTTGAGCATTGACTAGAGATATGCTCTCTGCCTTGACGTTTGAAACAAACTATATCCCGATTTTGACTAAAAGAAGGTTGTTCAGTTTTACCTTGTAAACCCCGGTTAGTCATTCCTGATTTAGGCTCCACTTTCGGTTTGTTCAATGATGGCTTCTCTTCCTGCTTTCCCATATTAGATTTCCATGACGAACCCGTGGAAGTGTTTGAACGCTGACTACCTCTCCTCTTAAGTTGTTTCTCAATCTTGATAGCCTATATGTACTATATCTTTCAAATCCACATAATGATGTCATTCCACTAAATCCGCTATATCCCAATTTAGCCCTGCTGAGAATCGAGCCATTGTTACCTCACTATCCTTATTCATATTAGCCCTAGTTATTAACATCTCCATCTCCTTAAAGCAGTCCTCCACGCTCCTAATACCCTATTTTAGATTTTGCAAACTCCTAAACAAATCCTGATGATAGTGACTCGGTACAAATCTCTTTTTCATCACAAACTTCATCTCTGACCATGTCTCAATTGGACGTTCTTCACATCTCCTCCTGCTAGTAGTCAACTGATCCCACCAAGTAACTGCATAATCTTAAAATTCGGTAACAGCTAATATAACTTTCTTGAGATCTGAATAATTGTGACAGTCAAAAACCCATTCTATCTTCTTTTCCCATCTTAAGTATGCCTTTGGATCACTCTTCCCTTGGAAAGCTGGGATTTTCATCTTAATGCTACTCAGGTTATCATCTTCTCTAGTCCGACCTCCTCTTTCTCTAGTATCTCTAGGCCTTCGTTGGGGGGAATTCAGATTCACGATCTTCCTCCTCACCAAATTCACCTTCAAAGTGAGTTTCCCTTATTTTAGCTCCCCCTTTTCTGTGTCCCATGAGTAATCAGTGATAGTTCCCCTAGAGATGCACTCACTTGATCAAGTTGTTCATGTACTCGTTTCATAGCCATCTCCAATCTTCTACTCCATTATTTATTCATAGCTTCCATTCTAAATTTCAATTCAGCCGTCGAGGGCGGCTTCTCAACAGTTCCCTTATCTTTGAAGCTAGACATATCTCCTGCAAAACAACGGATAGTAGAAAACAGTTTTCTCACCACTCCCTTACGTGTTTCGCTCAAATCAATAATTTCACTCGTGTATACACTCAATAAATTAGTTTTTACCCTAGATTAATCTCACAACTGAGCCTTTTACCTCTAAATATTATCTCTAATAGGTTCTTTTCGAATTACCTAGCAAATCTCCCGGTTCTACTAACCAAATCAAAAATAACTTATCAGGAAACAAATTATTAAAGATAGAAACCCTCACAATAGCATGCAATTAACAAAATTTAACAATATTAAAATAAAATTTTCTATACTTTTTTTTTTTGCAATTCAACAGAAACTTAAAGGATAGAAAACTCGCTAGAGAACTTATAACGAATGAGAATTTTATATATTAAATTTTAATAATTATTGAATTAAATAAATATTTTAATTGATTTATTTATTGAGTTAAATAAATAAATTATGTGATGATTATGGAGTAATTTAATTAAGTATAATATATTGATTAAATGGATATTTAATATTTAATTTAATTGATATGTAATAATTTTATGATATAGCTCTAATTTAATTGAGGTAATTAAATTAGATGTATTTTATGTGATAATCATTGCATGAAATTATAATTAGCAAGTAATTATAATTGTTATGTGGCAATTGTCATATGGATAATTGATGTTAGCTTTTATTTAATTAAATTGGAAGGTTGAAATTTAATTAAATAAAGTGTAACATTTAATCTATGTGTTAAAAGAATAAAAAGGCGTTTTAAATTAGTTTTACCCAAACAAGGCTCTGCACGATCGCGAGCTGGGGGGAACCCATCAGCAGGGGGCCCACCCCAGCCGAGATTTTGCCTTGGGAACCCCGCCCCAGTGGGGGTAGAGGCTGTCCGGGAATTTGTTTTGTGCTCTGAGTAGTTTTTGTTCAGTGCTTGTTTAGCTAACTTAAATTAATGACATGTTTTGTGTTTTAGACAATGGGATAACATATTTTTGATATGTTTAAGATAATTTGAAGTCTTATATTAATCTATTACGTGTGTACTTGGATATTACTTTCATAAGGTACGACATGGTAGTTTAAAGCGTTATAAGCTTGTGATGTGTATGTTGTGAGTGTAGACTCACGTATGTGTTTAGTTAGCAACTTATGTTGTAAACCACGTTGTGGGTTGAACATGAGTAAGTAGTTCAACGGTTTAAACGTCTTGGTGATGTACTAATTGATGTTATAAACATAATATAAAATGTAGGATAATTATTGGAGTGATGTGTAATTGTAAAGTGTAGCTTGCGCTTGAGGCAAGTTTTCTAAACCCTAAACTTGTTATTCATGTTGAGCAAGTTTCCTAAAGCTTTCTTTTACGTTTATGCAAGTTATCGAATCCTTACTCTTTATATCATGCAAATTTGTTTCCGATTCTTAACTTGTTAATTATTGTACAAGTTATGTTGTATTCCGATATTCATAATGAACAAGTATTGAACCTATTATTGAAGTAATGCGATCTTGACTTATTTGTTCAAGCAAGATCTACTTAATCTTTCAAATGCTTTATGTTATTTCTAAAGCATGCCTAGTTATTGTGAAGTCTATTGTTATGACTTATATTTGGTTCATAATTCTTATATTATCGAACTGTTAAGTTATTGTGAGTCGATTCAACTACTCCTTAGTTGATGATAGTTGAAAACCCCAAATTTCCTTTTAGCTATCGAAACCAAACTATCTTTGGTGCGGACTTTGTATCAAATACTGAGATGAACAACCCTATTTATTAGGGGAGGTTACTATGCAAAAGCGTTAAATGTTTGTGCACAATACATGGTACGAAGGGTTGATCCCCCTAAGTACGAGTTAGAGTCTATAGTCTAAATGACTGTTAAAGGTTTTAAACGCAAATGTTTATAACCTAGGACATAGTTCAAGGTCTTATGACCCTCAGATGATTTCAATATTCAAAACTCTAAATATTGATGAAAGAATTATTATTCAATTCTTTATTGTTGATGGAAGTAAAGTTATTCAAATCTATTGAAACTATTCAGTTTATATCATATTATTGTTATATTTCAAGTGAGCTTTTGTTTGGTCACTCTTGCATATTTAATAATGTCTTGCAGTTAAAGCCGAGAACGTTGACGTACCGTCAACAAGTAAAGAGAAAGGCAAGATGAACAAGTGAAGACTTGTTATCTTTGATTTTGATTGTAATAAGGTTCGTTAATGATACTTTATTTCTGCACTTATTTGTTTATGTTAAGGTTAGCAGACCTAGGATAATTTTGGACGAAGGTTGTAATCCTTTTTTATAAGGAAGATTTTATGATGAGGTTGTAATTTATTTTGCATTCCTTATTATTGGGTAGATACATGTTTTATTTAGATAGTGAGCACCAAATCCCGTGGAATTGAAGTACCCAGATTTGGGGGTGTCACAGAACTTAGCTTTGATACCAAGTGATAGACTCCACGGCACGCTTGTGTGAGGTGGTCGTCGCCCCGATCGTTTCTAGCAAAGTTGTAGGATGGATTGCTTGCAACACCTTAACCCCTCGCCTATATGTGGATGGAAATCTTGGAACAATTGCTCGCGTTCGAAAATATGCGTTGAGGACACTAACGACACCTTGACCCCTCATTTATATTAAAGCGGTAATCTCGGTACAATCGAGAATTGATGCGATAGAAGAAGATGCCACAAACAACTATATATTGTTGTATGATAAGTCCAAGTTGAATCTCAAAGAAAAACTAAGAAAATAACTTAGGAATTCTTCAAAGAACCAAAAGTAGAGAAAAATCTCACAAGTATATTGAATAATGGATAATGTTATGGTAGGGGCCTCCGCAGAGAGTACGGGATTATCGCAGGAGCAGTTCGACGCGTTCAGCGTTGAGATGCTTTGGATGGTAATTACCCACCTAGAGGAGGCTTTTCGTCAGCTTCTGCCTACTCAGGTATTCTACATGTTTATGTTATTTTCAATAAAGGCTATCTTTTTAATTCTCACATATATACGGACAAATGATTTTTATTTATAATTATATCAACAGGGTGGAAATGGTGAGCGGACTGGCGATGACGACCAGGAGGACGACACTGATTTTCATACACCAGAGCAACATCGTCCACCTCCGCCTAATGATGATACGACTACTAGTTTATAGCTCATTAGTATTCATGTTATTTATTAAATTGTAGAACATTTGTTCATATTGTAGTCTAGTTGCGTCTGTATAAGTTTTGTAAATCATATTGTTTATCTTTTATGGAACATTAGCTTATATTTGTAATTGTTAGCTTAGTGATGTTAATGATGAACAGTTAGTAGATTACGTTGTTGTTGATGTGATGATAGAACATTAGCTTATATTAATTGTTAGCTTATTGATGTTGATGATGATCATTTAGTAGATTACGTTGTTATATGTGATGATACAGGTTTTTAGCGCTACGTTGAATATTTGAATGTGAAATATATTACTATATGTCTGTATTGGGATAAAATAAGTGACAGGTACATAAATGGGTTTAAATACTTGAAAATTGCAATTTTAAAATATTTACTAAAAAAAGGTTATTTTCGACGGAATAAGGTATTTTCGACGGATATTTCGTCGGATTTAATGTTTAGACAAATTTTAAAAATTATTTTTAAAATTTATTTTCCGTCGAAAATATCTTATTTCTGAGGGAATTTTTCGTCGAACTTGGTTTTTAATATTGTTAAATTTAATTTAATTTTTCGTCGAAGATAAGTTATTTCTGAGGGAATTATCCGTCAGAACTAAATAGCTCTTATACTCGACAAAGTTATTCTGTCGTATTTATTCCGTCGAAATTAACTTAGGTCCGACGGAATTTCGTCGGCGATAATTCAGTCGGATATTAGAGAATTTCGACGAAATTTGAGACAGAACTTATCTCCGACGCGTTTATATACGACCAAACTTCCGACGGAATTGAAAATAAGCTAGGTCCTACGGAATAGGCTTATTTTCGAGGAAATATTCCGTCGGAATTAAAAAAAATTCTTATAGTGATAATATGAATTATTATACAAGTATAATATTAATAATGATATGAGTATAATACAAATTATTATACGATAAGAATACAATAATGAATAAAGAAGAATATGATTAATCTTGCAAGCTTAATCAATAAAGAAGAAGAAGAAGAATGAAGAAATGTAATAATAAAACCTAGTTTTAATCCATTTTTCTTAAATTTCATATGTAAAATTATATAATTTATTGATTATGAAAGTAAAAGATAGTAGAAAATGATAATGAATATGGTTTAACCATAGAAATGAGTATGTAATAAGAACTTGAAATTTCTCTTCATCTATTTCTTTTAAGCCTTCATATATTATATGAAGTGCTTTGGTAGTTGGAGGATTTAAATGAACTATATTAATGCTTCGGTGAAATAAGGAAGAATTAGTGGACTTAAAACACTAATATGCATGTAAAAGTGAAATTGTAATCGAAATATCGATTAAAAACGAAGAACACGAAGAACGAACGAAAAATGAGTTGTTGATGGACAAATTTAAAACCATCCTAATTAGAGCTTGTTGTTGATGGACAAGTTTAAAACCATTGTATATAAGTTAGTTGCAAAATGTTTCGTTAAGAGATTTAGACTTGATAGTGTGTATGAAATGTTCCTTTGGAATGGATTAAAAATATCGTATAACGAAATATATGGTGAAATTTTAGTAAAAGACGTTAAAAGTTGAAATCGTAATTCATTATGATTTCTAGATGAAATTGTAATGCCAGCTAATGATCCCGAATAATTAGTGTTTCATAGGAATGTTAAAGAACATGAAAAACATGAGTCGTGGACTCAAGACCGAATTCATTCCGAGTTCGGATGATTAAGTTACTGACGAACGAACGTTAAACACAAAGTTGAAAAATTGAGCGAGGGAGGACTTTCGAGCCAAGATTAAGGCTTGTTAGGAACTCGATAAAATTATTCTACTTGAGGAATTTGAAAAGGGTGTTGTAAGCTTTCCAACGCCTTAAGAACAGATTAATTTCGTGTTAAGACGAAGAAGTTACGTGAGTGTAAAGTTAGCGGTTTGATCATGCAGAAAAACTGCAAAATTTTTAATGGAACAGGCACGGCGCCGCAACGCTGCAGTGCCGACTCAGAACTCAGCTACTGCAAAGTGGCGCCGCAGTGCCAGATTTACAAAGGGTCCTATTGCGCAGCCCCGGACTAGGGCAAGACCTAGATAAGAGCTTTTAAGTGGTCAAAGCATGGGGAAAGTACGGGGAACGATTACGAACGTAAAGTTAACGTAAAATAACACTTTAAGAATTGAACAAGACCTTAAGTAAAGGTGAAAGGAAGGTTTAAAAGTTAAAAAATATAAGCGTAAAATGCTTAAAAGTTGTAAATGCAAAGTATTTGCGATCGATGATTGTTCTTAGCATACAAAAGATCGTATGACTTAGACGTTATGTAATGATAATGAACTTAATGTTCACATAATATATTACTATTGTAAGTGTTTAAAATCTTAAGTATAGGTTGAATGAATGTTTAAAAGATGAACAATGTAATCATAAACCACATAAAAGCTATGAACACTTAGTATTCAGGTCGGACGATTGTTCTTGGCATACAAAATATTATATGACCTAGACATTTATAAATGATAATGAAGCATACATTCAGTTGTTGGATAGCCGTAATGAACGATTAATAACTTAATGAACATTATAATTTCAATAATTCGGACAAGTTATGCTAGAATGAAGGAGAAGATGATATAAATCATTATTAATGTTAATAATAAGGGTTATGACATCTACGAATGTCATAATATTAAAATGGAATATTATAATACGTGTTGTGACATCTCCGAATGTCGTAACGTTGAAAAGACAAGAAAGTCGTAATATGTGATAACGAACATAACGATCAAGGAAAGGAATACGAGTTTAATAACACCGACATAAAAGTAATGTATAAAGTTAGTGTAAGCAAATACTTAATGAACTTATGTAACTAATGGATGTATTATCCTTATGTGATATATAGGGGTTAAGAAGAGAAGTTCAGTGTAAACTATAAGTTATAGCTGTGCTGAAGGAAAGTTTTCTAACTTCATTCATATTTTGATTGAATGCTAGTTTCTTTAACTTACTCGAACGTTGTATCCGAGTAAGTTATAATCTATGTGCAAATGTGTTATATTTGTGCAAGATGTATTTCATGAATTATGCTATGTGCCAATTGGTTGCACTTATGTGTTTATAAGATGAATTGTTCTATGATTGAAATATTCAAGTTGTAAGTGTTCTATTTATTCATGAAATATTTAAAGAATGAGTTTTTATTAATTATGTCAACAAGGAAAAAGTATGAATTGTAAGTTAAGTTTAAGTTGTGTACAATCGTACTTTTGAATCGTTGATATGTAGTATCTGAGTTAAACAACTCCTTTGTTATGGGCAAAGGTTTAAGATGAATTAGTAACCGATCTAACTCGCTATGAAAGACAGTATAGATAAGACGAGAAATTAGTTCATTAGTTTTTGGTGGGGAGCCACTCAGCTTGCTATATTGATAACTGTTGAAAACTCGATGTGTGCTGAGTATTAGGTTTGTGTATACGTATGCTGAAAAGGTGATTCTTTTCGTATATGTAGTTGTGTAGTATAATTTAAGTTGTAGAAGTGTTAAACAAAATGTGTTATGTGAAGATATATGTTATCGATGTTTAAAAATGATAGGAATCAGAATTATTCCTGTTATTTATATTGCTTCATAACTCTTGTTCAGTTATTGAAGTTTTCTTAAGAAAGATTATATAATTCTTGATTTTGTTGTTATACAACTGCTAGAACTTGCTAAGCAATCGAATGCTCACACTTGCTTAAAATAAAACATTTTCAGCGATAATAGAACGAACTGAAGAATCATGTGAATATCAAGCTAATAGGTGCCATTGTAAGGTGCTTTGGTATAACCAAGAGCGTTACAAGCACGGGTGAGTGTGAAGAAAAGAAAAGAAAAATCAATCCGAGTCTTGTAAATTTAATTAGCTTTTGTGTATCTATTGTGGTGAGTTAAAGTCACCCTTGTAATAAAGCAAAGAATAATGTAATTATCATTATTTTTATGTAATAAAGATTTTTAAGGTAATAGAATCTGGGTTTTGAAGAAATATATTGTTATATTTGGAGTTTTTAATTATATCGTAAGTATATTTAGATGTATGTATGGTATGAGAAACATTCGTAATGCACCAAATTCGGGTTTAAAGATAGATCGGATTTGGGGGCGTTACAAGTTGGTATCAGAGCTGATAGGTTATAAACCTTAGGTGAAAGTACATTAGGCTATAATCTGAGAGAAAAGTGAGAAGATCGTACAATGAAGCGATCATAGGTTAAAGAAAATCGTAATGTAAAACTAGTATAAGAAAAGATCACGACGCGATCTCATGAATAATGAAATGACAGAAATTCTGTTAAACGATTGAAAAGATATAGCCTGACGCTACAAAGAAATGGTACTATGAATTAGTACGAGGAAGAGCTCAAAAGAGATGTAAAGTACGAAATACGAATTAAAGAAAATTCGTATTAAGTGATAGACTCCACGACACACTTGCGTTAGGTGATCGTCGCCCCGATCGTTTCTAAAAAAGTTGTAAGATGGATTGCTTGCAACACCTTAACCCATCACCTATATGTAGACGATAATCTTGGCACAATTGCTCGTGTTCGAAAATATGCGTTGAATGGACACCAACGATACCTTGACCCCTCATTTATATTGAAGCGGTAATCTCGGTACAATCGACGATTGATGCAGTAGAAGATGCCATAAACAACAATGTATTGTTGTATGATAAGTCAAAGTTGAATCTCAAAGAAAAATTAAGAAAATAACATAGGAATTCTTCAAAGAACCAAAAGTAGAGAATAACCTCACAAGTATATTAATAATCTAAATAATGTTGAATAATGTTTGTTATAATAGACGTTACCCTTAATTATACTAGTTATAAAAACCCTAATTCTAATAGGATTTACAAATCATAACTCTAATTTCTATAAGGAAATAGAAATAAATTTGGAAAAAAAACTCTAGCTAAAAAGAAATCCTAATTACAATAAAATTTAAAACTAATTTCTAGAATTCAAAAATCTCTCAATTGCCGTGTAAAAGATCTTCCTTGTCGCGTTTGGACCTTACCATTGTTGCGTGAATTGATCAACTGAATTCCTTTGCATGTCCGTGGCTGAATATATGCTAGAAATAATATCCGTAAATATGATCTTGCCATGTAGGCCCACATGTTATGCTTAGTATTAGAATACCCACATTATATAATCTGCATGCTTATTGTGAAAGCACACATGAATATTTATAATAGGGTCTTTTACATTACTATACAACAATTAGAAAGTAATTACAATAACAGTACATCAACAAAATAATTACAAAACTAACGCAATTCACATTAACAAGGAAACCTAAAATTAAGGAGAAATAACTGCCATAATTAATAATTCAAATTCAAATATTTGGGATCTAACAACAAAAACAAATTCAAATATTCAAATTCAAATTCAAATATTAAAATTCAAATCTTCATCTCCCTCACAGTAACCATCTCCTCCGCTACTCTTTTCGTGAATCTCCTTCTTCACAGGTTCTGTTTTATTTTTGGTTGCAGAACCTGTTCATCCTCAGTTCCTCACCTTCATCATGCTCATGGTTCTAGCTACCTTATTGCTGGACATCCATAAGGGAATCTCCAGACATGGCGATTTCCCCTTCTTCTAATTCATCAGACTGGCAGAATTAAAAAAATAAATAAGCAACATATAGAAACCAATAATTCTAATGTAAAGCACTAACAAAGATGAAAAGAAACATACCAGCCTTTTTGAAAGAGAACTTCAAGCACTAACAAAGATCAATTACCTTGGTATGAAGGTTTAGTTACCGTGGTATGCAGGTTTGGTTACCTTGGTATGAAGCCTTGGTTACCAACTGCACTATGAAGGTAACCTAATAAAATTGAATTGGTAACCTAATAAAACTGAAATGGTTACCTTTGTATGAAGGATTGGCTACCAACTGCATCACATTCAATAACCTAATTGGTTACCTTGGTCTGAAGGTTTGTCAACCAACTGCATGAAGGTTTGGCTACCAACTGCATTACATTCAAAATAACTTGGTAACCTAATAAAACTGAATTGGTTACCTTAGTATAAAGGTTTGGCTACCAACTGCACTATGAAAAAATTGCAAGTGTGGAGGTGGATTGGTTACTTTGGTATGAAGGTTTGGTTACCTTGGTATGAAGGTTTGGTTATCAACTGCACTATGAAAAAACTGCAAGTGTGGAGGTGGATTGGTTACTTTGGTAGGAAGGTTTGGTTACCTTGGTATGAAGGTTTGGTTACCAATTGCACTATGAAGGTAACCTAATAAAACTGAATTGGTTACCTTGGTATGAAGGTTTGGCTACCAACTGCATGAAGGTTTGGCTACCAACTGCATCACATTCAAAAATAATTAGTAACCTAATAAAACTGAATTGGTTACCTTTGTACGAATATTTGGTTACTAACTGAACTATGAAAAAACTGCAGGTGTGGAGGTGGATTGGTTACCTTGGTATGAAGGTTTGGTTACCTTGGTATGAAGGTTTGGTTACCTAGTGCATTATGAAAAAATTACAGGTGTGGAGGTGGTTTGGTTACCTTGGCATGAAGGTTTGGTTACCTTGGTATGAATATTTGGTTACGTTGGTATGAAGGTTTGGTTACCTTGATATGAAGGTTTGGTTACCAACTGAACTTGATACTTCAACCAGTACAAGGTGAAAGTCCAATACTTCAAGCAGTCCTCTTATGTAGATCTGATAGAGTAACTCCTCAAAAAGTACCAAACGTTAATGACCTTAAAGAAACAAGAAAAGAAATTTAACCAGACAAAAGTGAAAAGAGGCATGTTTGTATTGTGTATAGGTGGGCTGCTAAGAAAAGAGGCCTTGTAATAAAGAATTAATTAACCCCAAGAAGATACATAATTCAGATCTTTCATTTTGGCCATGATGGCATTAACGAACAACCAAGCTTAACATATTTCTAGAGGGAGAGAGGGAGAGATGGGTGGTGGCACACAAATCTTTTTGAAGACAGCAGCCATGTACACATCTTTTTGAAGACAGCAGCCAGCAGAAGTACTAATTAATTATGTATCACAGAGATTCAAAATCTAGAAGAAGGAAAAAAAATAGAGTAAGAAAATATAAGCAGAGAGATTAAAAAAGTGGAGAGGCGGCTGCTGCTACCCACGCCAACCCAAACACTGCCCTCGCCACCACTTTGGTTTCTAGTAGAAAAAAAGAGGATGAAGAAAAAAGAGAGAGAAACAGGAACAGAGATCAAAAATGGGTTTGCTGTGTTTGAATGTGTTTGAATAAGAAAATAATAATTAATGGGAAGAGATAAGGGAGAGAATTATGGGCCGCGATTAAAGGAGACTCAATTGCATTAATTTTGTAAATAAATATGGGAAAGTGCGCTAGTTTTGTAATTATTTTATAGATGTACTGTTGTTGTAATTATTTCTAAAAATGTACTAGAATATGTAATTCACCCTTTATAATATGTTAAGTAATCTAAGTTGTGGCCCACATGAAATAATAAGCTGCCCACTTTAATACTTGCTTTAGTTCATATGATGTCCACCACGTTGATATCAATATTAAGCTAGATAACTTGAAAGGTGGCCCACTTAATGAATTCATTAGTTTTGTTGTTTTGCATGTATTTTGCCGAATTAAACTGAATTGCATGATATCTGAATTGAATAATCCGCGCATGGATTGAATTTGAATGGACCAATTGGGTCAGCCCAATAATGCTTGAATTGTACTCCCTTGAATAATCTTCAACCCAAATATTTAAAATCACTTGACGCTTGAGTCGATAGATTGACAAATTAATAATTCTGACCTAGTCAGTCTGTCATCATTTCCCTCATCTTCAAAAGGATTTGTCCTCAAACCTGGCATCTCCCCCCTCTTGAAAAGGATTCGTCCACAAATATGATCCTATATAAAAATAAACTAAGTTAGTAATACCAAACAAAACATAACCATAAATCTCACCTGGAAAATTAAATGAATAAGCAATATCAGTAACACAAGCAAGAATTTAAAAAGTTCCAACTCCTCCTAGATCAAATATCATTATGTAGAACTGTTCATGTGATAGATTCTCCCAATGACGAATCCCCGGATCAAAAGTCAATCTAATGATCTCGGCCTTTCGTAGAAACACATTCGTCAATGCATCTAGGTCAAATATCAGTACTTGAAACTTGTCATGCTTCACACGCAAACTCTCTTGAATTCCTAGATTAAACACAAAACAAAACAAATCAACGTGTATCTTTTGTATAATCAAGGAAAACTCAAGAAACCTAAATTCATATTTGTAATATCCGAGATTATTAAGTAATTTAATAATTTTCAATAAAGGAATTTATGCGAAACACTTGTGTGATTTCTTTTATTAGATGTTCATCTGTTATACATATGGGTGTTATTTTAAGATATGTGATGTGAAGTATTTTCATAGTTGGTTTGGTTTGATCTAATTAATTGAATTGGTTAAATAGATAATTAATTCTATTAATTTCGTGGGATGGCATTACAACCCGAGTTGGAGTTCAGAGCGAAATTTAGAGACGCAGACTACGTATTTGAGTCCGGAACGTCGAAATTAGTCAGGATAGGCTGTAACCACGAAAATGTGTCACGGTTAAATTTTTGATCAAAGTCAACCAGTTGACTTTTTGGGAGGAAAAGTCAACCACGAATTTTGGAGATGAATTTGAGGAAATGGATAGTCCCATGACGTCCGGAACGTCGACTTTAGTAGGAATCGATATAACTATCGCAATGTTCGGCTACGGAGGGCAAAATGGTCAAAATAGTTATTTAATTGATTAAATAATTAAATTAATAATATTTTTAGCAAATCAGCAGCTGGAGGGGGCCACGTGACCAGCTTATTGGGACAAGAGGGGAGTATACATATTATCAAGATGATTGAGTGAGAAGGAGTTACACTTGTTTTAGTAAACTAAAACCTTTCATTTTTCTAACTCCCCACTCCATAACTAAATGATTGGATTGTTACTAATGTTTGTAACTGATGAATTGTGGACATGGAAGGGCTTGGGAGATCAGTTCTATCAAACTATATATATATACACCAAGTCCAAGTTCTTTTCTCTTTTGGTTAAAAGCTTCCAATATAGAAAAAATCAAGAGAATGAGAGTTTGAGTGTTGTGACGATTTTTGGAGTTTTGGAGAGTCTAAACTAACAAGGGGGAAAGATTATCAGAGTTAAAACAAGGAAGAAATTCGTCAAAAAAGGTAAGCATGAACCATTTTATATGTTTTTGAGGAAGCTAGTAAAGAAAATGCTTGAATAGTCATTGTAAATGTTTTGTTTTGATTTGGTGAGGCTATATTAGTGTTGATTACTGATATGTGGTTGTGGAGAACGAAAGTTCTGGACTTAATCATATTTCAAGTACATTGGGAATCATGAAATTCGAGTATGCATGCTATATATTTGATTAAATGCCATTAACATGCTAAATTCATCAAAACATGTAAAGTTAGTGTGTTTGATTGTTGTAACATATGTACATATGTTAGTGGGGGTGGTCTGAACAGTAGGCGTCAATCCTTTGCATGCTAGAATCAAAATTATGATTTTGTCAAAGTTGGTTTAAAAGTGAAATATGTGATTTTTTGGTTTTTTCGGAGCCTTGGAATTATGGTTTCTGTGGCTCGATTATGGTATGTAATAATTTTATAAAATAGTATGTAGTATCATGTACAATCTATCGAAATTTCATAGTAATCGGAGTTATATGGAGCGAGATATGAAATTCGTAAGCATGCATGTTCATAATAAAATTTATAGAATTCTGGAAATTTCCAAAAATTTCTAAGTGTGAAAACCTGTTCTGGCATGCTTTTCAAGGCAGTCGGTTTGTGGTCTTAATATGTTAATTTCTGGGATGTAATATTTTTGTAAATTACTATGCTATATGGAGTGTATTGTGTCAAAAGATCAGGGTCATATCATGTATGGTTTAGTCAGAATTAAATCGCAAAGTGGGATGCTCAAAATTGCAAAAATTTTCTGGGCTGAAGAGCAGCGCAGCTGCGCAGCTCATAGGGCATAAGCCTGCACAGTTGCGCCGGTCTGGGCAGGTCCGAGCCGGGTCTGATCCGGGTCGGGTCGGGACCGAAAAATTTTAGAAACTTTATTTTTTCCCCCTGATTCTTATATTTAACCCCTGGACCTATTTGATGCAACATGTTTATGTAGTTAAAGTGTATTTTAAGTGAATACGTGCTCGTTAATAAACTTATTAAAGTAAACGGAAATCATTTTCTTTCGAATTAGAGTTCGAGAACCTAATGGCTTAACGTGACACATATGAATAGGTTACGTGAAGGTTAATTGCTAACGATAGCAGACATATCAAGCAAGTTTCCTTACTCAGATTTGATTATGCAAGTTTCTTAACCTTAATTTCTATTGGGCATTTATTCAATCCTTACTCATTTTATCGCAGTAAGGGTAAGTATTGGACTTGTGCTAGCTATTTATTCGTGCAAGTTCCTTTGTTGTGAAGTTATACAACTTCAGTTATCTTGCAAGCTCATCGATGATTACTCAGTTATTATTCTCACTGCTATGCTTATAAGTTTCATGTCGTTACCGAACTGTTTGTAAGTATATTTCTGGCCTTTGTTTTCTGCTAGTTATTATTGATGAAGAATGATTTAAAACAAATCTTTCGAAGCTATGTAATGTTTACCAATCCAAATTGTTTTGGTGCGGTCTCGCATGAATACTAAGATGAACAATCCGAATAAACGGGCAAACAGATGTCGGGCATATAGTCCCATTTATGCTTACGCAGCTTAAACTTTATACTTGTGCACAATGTAGGGTACGATAGGCTGATCACCTGGAGTACTTGCAGAGACCGTTTGCAATCTATTTGATTGTTAAATCGTCTGATAGTTTTCGATGAAACAAAGTAATGTTCAGGGTATTCAACATCCCTTAGTAGGATATTGAGAATTCTTAAACTTTTATCTTTGATATTCTTGTTTAACACTTGATAATTCTTTCAACTGTTGAGATATAGCCATACAGATGCTTTTACTCCTGATGTATGTTTTCAAACTACTTTATATACTTGCTGGGCAATTTGTGCTCATTCTTGCTTAAACCTTTCAGTTAAAGATGAGAAGGCTGAGGGCTCGGGCAAGGACAAGGGGAAGTCTAAGATGAAAAGTTGAGAGTTGTTTATGTAATAAGTTTATATTTTCGCATATGATGTTATGTAGCGATAAACGCTAAGTTAAGTTTCGGTTTATTTAAGGTTGTAAAGACTTGGTATTTTATTTGAATAAGTATGTAATAGTTATTACTATTATTATTATTTTTGGAGTTTATGTAGTTAGATGATGATGTATGTTGTACCGTGAGCACCAGGTCCTGTAATCGATGTTACACGGAATTGGGGGCGTCACAATATGCATAGTCTACTAGAATAAAAATCAAAACACTTCCCTATAGACTCTCCATGTATTGTTCGAATTGACTTGCACAACAATCCATGCTTTTCTTCTTGATGAGTATAAACTCATCTCGATTCTACAAAACATAATAAACCTTTCTCTTTCCATTGACATTATCACACTAAAGATCAAGTAGTTGCTTTAATGGAATAAAAAGGTCGCAATCACAAGATGAAAACCCAATAACATATTTATCACGATCACGAACAAACTCAACACATGCTAAAGAATTTTTCAAAGTGTTGACAAAAATTGGAATATCATCAAAACACATATTAACAAATCTTTTCATGAAAGAACGTAAAATATGGTTCAACATATGCAATGCAATAGCTAAACCGAATGATCTAACTAGACAAATATATAATTCATACTTCACTCCACTCTGATGATAATCACGTTTCAACTCAATATCATATAATAGCAAATCATACAATGAAGATTGCTCTAAGGGAACGACATGATTACTACCATTATCAACTAACGACAACTCATGTAAAGATTGACTAGCATGAAATCCTAACTCAAAATATGGATAAAAAAACCTAGAATGAATTTCATGCAAGTTTTTACATTGAGAACGGGAAAACACATCATGTTCATAAACTAATTCTCGACCCTATTTTCACCTGGTGGATTTGCCAACTTGTTAATCCCATCCACAAGAAACTAGATAAAGCTAAGGAAACTCTGAATGGCTTTCATCCTTCCCTAAAGCTCAAGCTATCTTTGGCCTTTGTGGTCTGTCAGATCACTCCCCGGTCATCCTCAGTCTTGGTGTTGCTATGGAGCAGTCCAAAAAATAATTCCAGTTCTTCAATCACTTGCTGCTGCTTGATAGGTTTACTGATTGTGTGAGTAATTCTTGGTCTCAACATGTTTCTGACAACCCATTCTTTGTCTTTAAGGAGAAGCTAAAAAGAACCAAGAAAGCTCTCATACTTCTAAATCAAGCCAATGGAAATCTTACCTCTTCTGTAAAACTAGCAAAGGATAATCTTTATCAAATTCAGCTTCTTCTTCAATCTAATCCCCTTGACTCTGCTCTATTAGAGAAAGAGAAGAGTTGCATTCATACACTTTGGACATCAATGGACAGGGAGGAAACTCTAATTCAGCAAAAGTCCAGAGCTACTTGGCTTTCCTTGGGAAACAGAGATACAAAATTTTTCTCCAATTTGGTAAAGAGTAGATGGAATTCCAACAAAATTCTTTCCATTCTAAATTCTGGTGGTGACCTTGTTCATAGACAAATTGAAGTTGAAAATGTGGCTGTGGATTACTTCATAAGCATGTTTAGTGCGTCTCTTAACCCATCTTATGAGGGCATTGGGGATTTCAGCTCATTACCTCATCGAGAAGTCTGCCAAGATCAAGCTAGCTTACTCATTGCTCCAATTACAGATACTGAAATTTTTAAAGTGCTCCAACCCATGAATAGGAATAATAGCCCTGGCCCCGACGGATTCAATGTTAACTTTTTTCTTCAGTGTTGGGAACTTGTGGGTGCTGATTTCACTAAGGCCGTCATGTACTTCTTCACATCCTGCCGTATGCCTTGGGGATTCAATTCAACTGCCATTACTTTAATCCCAAAAAATGAGAATCCATCTTCAATGTCTGACTTTAGGCCTATATCTTGTTGTAACACCATTTACAAATGCATTGCTAAGATTATTTCCAACAGATTAAAAGTTGTTCTTCCTACCATCATTGATAAGGCCCAATCTGCTTTTGTGAAGGGTAGAAGCATCAGTGACAACATCCTTATTGCCTAAGATCTTTTTAAAAACTACCATCGGGAATCTGGCTCTCCTAGTCGTGCACTAAAAATTGACCTCAAAAAGGCTTTTAACACTGTAAGATGGGAATTTCTCTTTGATACTCTTGCTTTTTTTAACTTCCCTTCTCATTTCATTACCTAGATAAAAGTATATGTCACCACTGCCATGTTTTTTGTCAAAGTAAATGGAGCTCTAGCTGGTTACTTTGCTAGTTCTAGAGGCCTTCAACAAGGCGACCCCTTGTCCCCCTATTTATTTGTTATGGTAATGGAAATGCTCTCTCTCCGATTGAACAAAAGTGCCCTTCAGCTTAACTTTAAATACCATTGGAGAACAAAAGATTGTGGGATCACACACCTCTTCTTTGCTGATGATATCCTTATATTCAGTCATGCCTCTCTCTAATCTGTAGCTATTGTTCACTCTCATATCAATTCCATTTCCTTTTTTTCTGGCTTAATACCAAACATACACAAGAGCCAATGCTTTCTTGGCCGCACTGATTAACCAACTAAGTCAGCAATTCTGGATCTACTTGGCTTCTCACTTGGAATGTTAAAGAACATGAAAAACGTGAGTCGTGGACTCAAGAACGAATTAAATCCGGGTTCGGATGAGTAAGTTACGGACGAACGAACATTAAACGTAAAGTTAAAAAATTAAGCGAGGGAGGACTTTCGAGCCAAGATTAAGGCTTGTTAGGAAATTGGGAAAATTATTCTACCCAGAGGAATTTGAAGAGGGTGTTGTAAGCTTTTCAACGCCTTAAGAACGAATTAATTTTGAGTTAAGACGAAGAAGTTACAAGAGTGCAAAGTTAGCGATTTGATCATGCAGAAAAGCTGCAAAAATTTTCAATGGAACAGGCACGGCGCCGCATAAGCCTTGAGAGGTAGTGCCGACTCAGAACTCAGCTACTTCAAAGTGGTGTCGCAGCACCGGATTTACAAAGGGTCTTGGCGCCGCAGTGTCAGACCAGGGCAAAACCCAGATAAGAGCTTTTAACTGCTCAAAGTTTGGGGAAAGTACGAGGAACGATTACGAACGTAAAGTTAATGTAAAATAACACTTTAAGAAGTGAACAAGACCTTATGTAAAGGTTAAAAGAAGGTTTAAAAGTTGAGAAATATAAGCGTAAAATGCTTAAAAGTTGTAAAAGCAAAGTATTCGCGATGGATGATCATTTTTGGCATACAAAAGATCGTATGACTTAGACGTTATGTAATGATAATGAACTTAATGTTCACATAATGTATTACTATTGTAAGTGTTTAAAACCTTAAGCATAGGTTCAATGAATATTTAAAAGATGAACGATGTAATAATAAACCACGTAAAAGCTATGAACACATAGTATTCACGTCGGATGATTGATCTTGGTATACAAAAGATTGTATGACCTAGACATTTAGAAATGATAATGAAGTATGACATTCAATTGTCGGATAGCCGTAATGAACGATTAATAACTTAACAAACGTTATAATTTAAATGATTCGGACAAGTTATGCTAGAAAGAAGGAGAAGATAATATAAATCATTATGAATGATAATAATATAAGGGTTATGACATCTACGAATGTCATAACATTAAAACAGAATATTATAATACGTGTTGTGACATCTCCGAATGTCGTAACGTTGAAAAGACAATAAAGTCGTAATATGTGATAACGAACATAACGATCAAGGAAAGAAATCTGAGTTTAATAACACGGACATAAAAGTAATTTATAAAGTTAATGTAATCAAATACTTAACGAACTTACGTAACTAATGGATGTATTATCCTTATGTGATATATAGGGGTTAAGAAGAGCAGTTCAACGTAAACTAGAAGCTATAGCTGTGCTTAAGGAAAGTTTTCTAACTTCATTCATATTTTGATTGAATGCTAGTTTCTTTAACTTACTCTAACAGTGTATTCGAGTAAGTTATAAATCTATGTGCAAATGTTTTATATTTGTGCAAGATGTGGAAGAACCGAGCATTTTATATGATTATATATGTATATTTTTATGATTTTTTTTCTAATAATTCAGGATACTGTATTTTAAAATTCGACTTACTGAATTAACGAATTCAGTTTTCTGAAATTAACAAATTACCAGATAGATGGATTACTATCTTAATTCTCAAAATATATGAGTGAATATATGAATTAAGTAAGTTAGTTAATTTAATTATTTTAAGTTGACTAAGAAATGAAAAGGAGGCCAAGATGATTAATTAGTCAAGTTGATTGAAGAAAAGTAAGACAAGCTTATGTAATAAATTAACATAATTGGAATGTTAACCTTGAAGGGTAAAAGAAAAGATTTATAATCTTTAAGTGATTTATAGTATGACTAATATAAAGTGAATAAATATGTGTAATGATTAAGCCAATTAGGGCTAATTGAATTAATGAATTAGTGGAACCAAAAACGAAAGCCAAGAAATAAGAATATTAAATTATTTATCAAGGTATTATATAGAATGAATATAAAATTGACTGGATATTATTGTAAACCCATTTTGTAAAGGGCAAAATCGTTAAATAATGTTTAAGAAAATTAAAAACATTAAAAAAATAAACAATAAATCATCGCAAATATAACCCAAACCCCAACCTTAATCCCCAAATCATTTGTTCATCATATTTAATTTTCAAATTCTAGATATCATCATCCAACCCCAAATATAATCATTCATTATCTTCATCTCTTACTCCACTGTTGCAACTATAAATTCTTAATAGCTCGAGGAAAAGTGAATTGTAATTTCAATTCAATATCCATGGATTTGAAAGTTGAACGTTATTTGTTTTATAATGAATGTTGGATGGGAATTTCATTCATATATAGTAACTAGACTTCTGTCATGATTTCAAACTCGATTAGAAATTTTGAATCACGCTACATACCATCCATCTATTATCCTCCAGATTCAAACAAGAAGAAAGACACCATCGGTCCGTAAATATAACCTTAGATCAATTAACAATAGATGCAGTACTGTGTTCATATTTACAAATATATACAGGCTAAATATACATTTCTTACCAGTCCAAGGCCCTCAAATTATGCCTCCAAAGGAATTGATAGTAAAACTATACCATACTTTGTATTATGGTATTCTGAACACCCGACCCTATATTCATTTTCAAAACAGAGGTGGAACGATTTCTAGACAATATAAAATTGTCGCTTTGATCTATTGTGCTATATGTCGCTAGGTGGGGATCCATCACCATTCTGCAACTGACTGAATCATCGCACCCCATCTCAACGCTGTAGTATGTTAAATGGTCTGCGATACTGTTCCCGGACACTGACCTGCAAAAAATGAAAGAGTAAATTGTCTATAGAAGCTTTAGATATTTAGGAATTTGCCTTAAACAACAAAGTACATAGATAGGAAACAAATAATATATGGAACACGCGACATTACTTAATTATTGAGATCTAAAGATTCAAATAAATGTTGGTTTTGTATGTCCATTAAGTTCCATAATTTTAAAATATCATATCCTTTAGGAATGAATAATTAAAAATCTTAAGCTTCGTGTTGGTGGTGATGGTGATGTCGTGCAAATGATGGTAAAGGCAGTCCCTGCTAGTGATGGTTAATATTGGTGTGAAATTGATTTAGGGATAGGGATAGGGTTTAGGGTTGGGGTTATTGATGGAGAAGATGCACAATGACTTGGAGATGGGGTATATTTTAATTTTTTTATTTCTTAAACATGTTTTACCGAAATTACCCCTTCAAAATTTGGATTACAGGCACAACTGATCAATTTTGACTGGTTAATTGTACGGATGGTGCATTTTGTTTATAGAAAAAGAAGTTTAGGGTGCACTTAGATACGTTTTAAATATTAGGATGCAAACCTCAACAATGCTACAAACTTTGGGGTGCAAACTGTCTTTTAGTCTTATTTATCAATGATGATAAATACTTTGTGGCTTATGTGGAATATGTATGTCATAAATATGTGAATATATTTATTTATCATATAAAGAGAATTAAAAAAAAGCCTTGAAACCTAATATTATATATTAGAAATAAGAATTAATTAACCTAAGGGTTATAATTATTTGAGATTTTTAGTATTTAAAATAATACTAGTAATCTAAACTAAGAGATTTATTTTAGGTATCTCAACTAATTATTTATTTTAAACCTAATTATACATATTAGGCATGAGAATTAAATAACCTAAGTATTGTAGTTAATGAAGAGATCAAGTAATTAAATTATATACAAGGGGGACTAATGTGACACCCCCAAATCCGGGTACTTCAATTTCCACGGGACTTGGTGTTCACTGTACAAATATCATCTATCTATCTACCCATAGTAAATGCAAACCATGAAATAAATAGAAATAATCCTCCCCTTATGGGGTTACAACATCTGAAAAGAAATACATCAATCCCAGGTCGTACTTAACCTTAAATATCAAATGCGGAAATATAAATAATTAAATAAGTTTTACACAACTTTAACATAAGTCTGAAACATAAACACATAAAATAAACAACAAGTCTTCATCACTTGTTGACTTTGCCCTTGCCTTTGCTAGTAGAAGGCTCGTCAGACCTTTCGTTCTTAACTGCAATGTTATTATTACGCAAGAGTGAGCACGGTTGCCCACAAGTATAATAATATGACAACAATATAATAACATGCGAGTGAATCAAGGACATCTGAATAAAGAAACTCAACTTTTGACTCGAGGATAAATAACAGGAATCAAAATATCATCTGAGGGTCATAAGACCTTGAACTATGTCCTAGGTTGTAAAGTGTTTATACTTAAAACCTTTAACAGTCATAAGACTATGGACTCTACTTCTCGTACTTAGGGGGATCAGCCCTTAGTACCATATTGTGCACAATATCTCAACGCTAAAGCGTAAATAATCCCCTTTTACAGGGTTGTTCATCTCAGTTTTGACATCAGAGTCCGCACCAAAGGAAGTTTGGTTTGGATAAGCTCAATAAGTATTTTGGAATTTAGAACGTTCATCAACTATGGACTAGTCGAATCAATAAGGGTTCACTAGTCCTATAAGGTTCAACAATAACATCGATATTCAACTTGAATAATAAATCTCAAGAGTATACAATCGAATAAGTATTGTATCACTGAATCATGCTTTTAAAAGAGTTACAATATGTAATATGAATTTCGAACTTGAACAATTAAAAACACGAGCTTACTCGATATAGAAACACAAGTCTAAGGCTTAATAAATGAATAAATTAGAATTTAGGGAACTTGCTAAATCAATAAGTTAGGGATAGGATACTTGCCTCTTGCACAAGCTACAATTATAATTCACGTTCTTTATTAAACCCTACACATCAATACGTTCACAATACAAATTAATCAATAACTCGATATACGTATCGAATCACACACATCGGTCTTGAGCACGTTATTGGACTATACAATTAACGATTCAAGTCATGTAATTAACTTATTAATTACTCACGTAATATAAGTTATTAACCTCTTATTATATGTTTAATCATGTCTTTATGTTCATTACATTAGGTTTTAAACCACCTCTTAGAACACACGAACACTTAGCAAAAAAAAAAAAAAATTTCAAATTTCTGCAAGGGGCGCGGCCGCGCGCCAGTTACCCTTGGGACCAGCGCGGTCGCGCGGCAACGCAGACCCAGATTTCCAGTTCGCGAATGACACACAGAGCAACCCAAATAAATCCAAATTAAACTAACGTAATGAATTTAAGGCTACCCATAAGATATAGAATTTACAGAAACATCATACCATGTTCTAAGCATGCTTTTAACACTTTAAATCACGGAATTACACAAATCACAACATTTAATTTCACTATTTTCAACATTTTATAAAGTTTTGAAAGAAAACAAGAATTCAACGTTACGGATTCGTTATAACACCGAATCCATTCGTTTAACTTCTATTTTGTTCGTTTAAATGTACACAATCACATTCAAGTGTTAATTTAAGTTAAATAAACGCATAAGGTGTGTAAATTTTGTACGTAAGGGCCATATGGGCCATATGTACAATTTTTACACTCTGTAACTTTTGAAAAATCAAATTAAGCATAACTACATGGATTTAATCGCACTAAATCATGCATACATGATATACAACATGTTATGATCATACAATAACACATATAAAATCATATCATACATTAATTATCAAATTAGTTATTCACAGAGAATCTAACATACGTTAATGGAAAACTTTAAGAACTTGAATTTAAAAACTTAGGAGAAGGAATTACCCTTGCTAGTTTGTGAAGATGATTCAAGGATGATGATATAAACTTTTCAAATTCTTCTTCTTCAATCTTTTCTCTCAAAATTCTCTCTGATTCTTTAAGTTTTATTTCCTCTGATATGAATATATAAATTGATATAGTATATATGTATATAAGTATAATACGTATAATATATAATGGGTGAGTGGTTGTCAGTTGGTCCCTTAGTGGGTTAACTGACCAACTCCCCTTAAGGCCTTGTTTGGCTAGCTTAAGGAATCCCTTCTCATTTATTTTAATTAATTTATTATAATATAGTTAATTAATGTCACACCCAATTAAATCAAATAATGCTATTTAAATCAATTAAATAAAATAGCATAAATCTACATTAAATCACATAGTCACATAATTAAAATTCTTATTTATTAATTATGTCTAATCATAAATCTCTAATTAATTAATAAATTAATTAGAATAACATTATGCTTATTAATTAATATATTAATCAAATAAGCTCAATTAAATACATACTTTGAATATAAAAATTCACCACATTAATTTAACTAATGTGACACATATAATTAAATTAATCTACCACAAATTCATCAATTAATTATTTAACTCAATAATTAAATCATCAAAAAATATTTATTTAATTCAATAAATATTCAAAATAAATTACAAAAATCTTGTTTGTCACATCTTTCCCCCCTTAAAAGGATTCTGTCCCCAGAATCACGGTTCAATTAAATTTCGTCCCGTTACAACTAACTTAAGGAATTTTATTTTAATATTTTATTTTATTTTATTACCTAATTATAGCAAGTTTAATTGGGTTATAAAAATTAAATCTATATGAGTAATTATTTAAAGTTCAACGTAGTGAACTAGAAATCCTAATTAAATAACTAGGGTAATGTAAAATAAATGTGTTGGACACAATCTAATTTATGTGGCCCAAGTAATTTAAATAATAACTCAAAACTTGAATAGCTCTTTGTGTATAACTCCAAAACTTGTAAATTTTTTACTGTAAGTAGATGTTCATAACAGAAGCTTGTTGTAAAAAATTCGTAATTTTTAGACAAAACGATGATTTATGATAATTGTTGCAAGATCTGATTATTTTGGATATTTTAAAAAAAATAAATGAAATTAAAAATTTTTAGGAAAAACATATGTTTAGTAGAATACTATATACTTATATTTCACTGAAAAGAAAAATTTTCAGAGATTTTTTGGTATTTTTCATGTAATTGTTTGAGTTATGAATAAATGGATAAAATAAGTTATGTGATGTTATAAATTGTGTAAATGTGATTTTATTGCTTAAAAATCCTTAATATGATATGATCAGATTTTTTGAGGGTATTTTGGTCATTTTTAATAAAATATTATATTTATGGCATTTTAGGTTTGTTAAATAAATGAAATAGCAAGAGATAAACAATTGAATTTAATTGTTTATAAGTTTAATAAATGAATAAAATATTATTAAATAATTAATAATATTAGATTATCATATTATTAAATAATTAATAAATAATAGATTAAAATATTATTATATGATTAATAACATTAGATTGATATATTATTAAATAATTAATAATATTAGTAAATAAATAAAATTATTAATAATTGATTAATAATATTATTTTATGATTAAAATATTATTAAATAATTAATAATATAAATTAAAATTTAAATATTATTAAATAATTAAATTAAAATATTATTAAGTGATTAATAATATTTGATAATGATTAAAATATTATTAAATGATTAATAATATTATAAGATGGATAAGATGTTATTAAATGATTAATAATATTATGAGTTGAGTAAGATGTTATTAAATGATTTATAATATTTTTGAATGAATAAAATATTATTAAATGTTTAATAATATTAAAAAGGGAATAAAATATTTTTAAGTGATTAATAATGTTAAGAAGTAATGAAATATTATTTGATATTAGATGGGAGTTTAAGATAATGACTAAGTAATAGAAATATTATCTAAGGATGATAATATTACTAATGAGTAAGGTATTATTAAATGTTTGATTATGTGACTATATGTTCAATAATTTATTATAAGATTAGTAGTGTTATAAGTTAAGATGTAATTATGTTAATTGAGAGATAAATCTTATTAATGATAGGTCTTTCATAAGAGATTATATTAAATTGCGTAGCATTAATCATCAAACGAGGCAAGTATCATTAACTTATTTATATTCAAGCAAATTCTCAAATTTCATTCGATTTGTTCATTGATTTCAAGTATCTCAAAAATGTTATCATATAATCTAAATTGTGGTTCTTTGAATACTACATTTGATAATACAAGTGCCCTCACTTGTATAAATTGTTACAATTGCACAAGTATCCTTAATATCAAATTCTTTGATATAGCAAGTTTTGATGCATAGGCTAGACATAGTTTTAAATATCTCATTAAATATTATTGAATATAATAGATTCGTCCAACTGAATTGTTTTTGGTTCGGACTCCAGACTGAGCATGAACATCCCTAAATTGGGAAATTTTTATGCTCCAAAGGCGGTTATGATGAACGCGAATGTCGTTATCGCATGTAGTGTTGGTCAACGCAGGGCATAACGGGCTGATCATCCACCGTGCCTATAAGTCAGACGGTTTGCAGATGAATTTCTGTTAAAAACCTCTTTAAAATTGGAAAATAAAGTTCATGGAATTTTTGACCGCTCAACATCTATAGTCAATATGTTGTTTCAAAATGCAAATGCTTTGATATGTTATTCGAAATTATTTATAATTGTTTCACAACTATTGATTCGTTGCAGAAGTATACCTCAAATAAAACATTTATTCTCTTCAGTTGATTTTTATTAACTGCTATTATTTGCTGGGCAATTAAATGCTCATTCTTTCTTTGAAATAAAATATTTTCAGCTAAGCAAGATCTAACAGAAGGGTCTGGCAAGGATAAGGGTAAAGGAAAGCTGAATGAGTAGTTGGATGACGTTATTTGTGATAACTAGAGTTTTTGTAAGGTGAAAATATATATTATCTATCATGTAATAAAATATTTAAAGGTCTTCGTACCTGGGAATAGACAACTCTGATGTAATATTTTTAATTAATTATTAATATTTATCAGTTTAAATGAATGGTATGGTGGAGCATCAAATATGGGTTTCAAGTATCCGAATTTGGGGGCGTCACAGGTTGGTATCAGAGCTTTAGGTTAGAAACTGTGACACCTCCAAATCCGGCATCTTAATTTTCACAGAATTTGGTGTACACTGTTCCCATAAATAATGAAATTCATTTATTAGATAAATAATCCATCATCTCCCTTTAATAGGGTTACAATATCTGAAATAATAAATACATATTAAATCCCAGGTTATACTTAATCTTAAATCTCTGTTGCGGAAACATAAACAAATAAGTCTTAAGTATCATACATAAGTCTTGAACTTTAATATTTCACTAACACCACAAGTCTTCAACACATGTTATCTTTTCCTTTTCCTTTGCCCTTGCTTCTAGAAGGTTGATCACATCTTTCATTCTTAGCTGCAGTGTTATTATGCAAGAGTGAGCACGAATGCCCGCAAGTATAAAAATATGACAATAATAACATGCGAGTGAAATCAAAGAAATCTAAATAACAGAAAGCTCAACTTTTGAATCAAGAATAATAATCGAGAATCAAATTACATCTGAGGGTCATAAGACCTTGAACTATGTCCTAGGTCAAGTATATTAACCTTTAACAGTCATAAGACTATGGACTTTACTTCTCATACTTAGGGAGATCAGCCCTTCGTACCGATACTGTGCACAATACCTCAATAGCATGAGTATGAATTCACAATATGCGTATCCTATAGGTATAATCCTATAGGTATAATCCTATGGACTTTACAACTGGGTTCCTAGTGTTAACTTATTAACTAACCACATAGCATGAGTATGAATTCACAATATGCGTATCCTATAGGTATAATCCTTCAAACAATCATAATCAAGTTTTACAATCACAATATTCAAGTTCGCACTTAGTTTGTTAACTTGAACCTTCACATTATCTTATACATGTCAATAACTTAGTTTATTAACACGAACTTCAAATCATATAATATTCATGTTTTATAACTTAAAACAACATCTTTTATTGTCGAGAGCACTACACTTGCGTACGTGCATGTTTGACGCCCTCCGATTGCCTCCGAATATGCATTAGTCACAAAGGTGGCCAATTTGACCCCTCTTAATGACTTCAAATCAAAAAACTTAAAGAATAAAAATTGTATATCTACTTGTTATCTTTTCGAATCATCTTGAATCGCCTTAATCGGAGTTCGTATGAAGAAGTTATGCTTATTTTACTATAGGAGGTTAAAATAGTCTCGAAAACCCAAAAAAACCCCTTGGACAGCACCCACCTCCGCTGGGGAGGGCTTTATGGCTATGGGGACCCGCTGGGGTGGGGCATACAGCTGTTACGTTTTCTGGTTCACGATTTTGACACTTTATTGTCCCAATAATCCTAATTAAATGCAAATCAAACTAGTACCGTGATTTTTATGAAGTATAAACTTTATAGAAACATCATACAATGTTATTAACATATTTTTAACATCTTAAATCATGCAATTACTCGAATCAAATCATGAAATTCCACCGTTCTTGGTGTTCTCGATAGTTTTGAAGAAAAACTCTAAATTTATCATCACGGATTCGTTATAACTCCGAATCCGTCCATTCAAACTTTGTTTTCTTTATTTTAACATATATAATCATAATCCATTATCAATTTTAAGTTAAACATACTATGAAAGCATTTAATTTACCCATATGGGTTATTCATACGATATTCAAACTCTGTATTTCATGAAACCCAATTATTAACAAAATTCCATGGTGTGATCACTGTAATTCATGAATATATGGCATAGAATATATCATGGACATATGTTAATATATATATATCCATGAAATCAACAATTATCAATTTTTCTCCATTTACAGAGAACTTTATAATACGTAAACGAAAACTCTGTTCTTCACAAAATTTCAATTAAGGCATATTCATATGAAATTGATTACTTTAAAACATGATTATATGTTAGAAAAATATGTTATGACTACTTACTAACATTTATATCATCATTGTATGAAAAATCACAAACTATGTTTTTCTCAGAAAACTCAAAGATACGTTTAATGGAAAACATAAGAATTTTGAAAAAAAAACTTAAATAAAGGAATTAATTACCCTTTGTTAGATGATGAAGATGATCAAAAACAAAACAATGATTTCTCAATCTTTCATTCAATTAATTCTCTCTTACTTCCTCTCTTTTTCTCTGATATTTCTCTCTCTAGTATCTCTAACTTTTTCTCTGAAGTCTGGATATGAATCCTAAGTCTAACGTAACAATATCTTTATACGTATATATTATATCCGTTGCATTGCTAACAACTAACTCCCACAAGGGTCTTGTTTGGCTAACACACTAATCCTTTTCCATTTATTTTAATACTTCCTTATTATATAGTTAATTATGACATTACAAATTAACTAATTAATTTGATTTAAATCAATTAAATAAAATAAGATAATTCACATTAAATCACATTATCACATAATTAATATTCTTATTTATTAATTATGTCAATTCACTAATTCTCTAATTAATTATTAAATTAATTAAAGTACATTATGCTCATTTAATTAATTCATTTAATCAAATAAACTCAATTAAATATATAATTTGAACTATAAAATTACTACACATTAATTTAATTGATGTAACACATATAATTAAATTAATCTACCACAAATTCAGGAATTAATTATTTAACTCAATAATTAAATCATCAAAATATTTATTTATTTCAATAAATATTCAAATAACTTTACAAAATTCTCGTTCGTCACATCTTTCCCCCCTTAAAAGGATTCTGTCATCAGAATCACGGTTCGATTAATAATTTCGTCCCGTCACTCTCCCCACCTTACAAAGATTCTGTTCCTAGAATCGCGTTCACCTATTCAGGAAAATAAGTGTGGATAAGTCTTCATCATATTCTCTTTGAGTTCCCTTCCATCAAATGTTCCATTTTATGAAAGACTGGGGGGCAATGTTGGGGCCCGAATATTTGAAGACTCAAGATCTGGGGTGGGCTAGGCCTCGGTTAAGGCTATGGTTGGGCCATGGGGGGTCCGGTTTGTCCGTGTTGAGGGACACTCCTAGTTACATGGAGATTCTATTTATGGGAGGAAGAATCATGCATTGATTGGACTTCCTATATCTTGGGAGATTTAGTATTATCCTATTATGAAAAGGATACATGGGGGAACCCTAATCCTATGTGTAAGTGGATTCACGCAGGGATGTGAGAACCTATAAATATATGGCTTGACCCTCATAAGGTACAGAACATTTTATTATTCCAGCCATAGAGTAATTCATCCCTCCATTGTTAAACCTTGTCAGCCTGTACTTACTCTCACACCGGAGCTATCCTCCGGCGGCCCAAGCCGTCAAGCTTTGGTGTTTATCCGTTTTGTGCAGGATTGGACGCGCTTAGTGATTGGAGCGCGTGGACGAATCTTGGCGTTAACAGAGGGAATTGCCAAAAGAGAAGGATTGTCCCTCTTTTGCTCCTTGCTCTTCGGAGAATACTCCATCACCTATTTCGGGGAAAGGAAAGGAAAAGATCTCAAAATTTTCTAGTACTTTGGTTGTTTCAACTTTTAAGGGTTCTACCCCTGACTCAAGTGCTACGAAAAAAGTTCATTTTGACAAGACTGAGCTCTTGCTTGAAAAGGTTCAACATACTCAAAAAGCTGCCTTGTCTACTATTCCTGTTCTCAAGTTGTGCTTCAAAGTAACTTCTACTAGACCAACCTTGAGGATTATGGAACCAAAACCACCTGACATATTTATGTGTTAGGCTTTTTGGTTGCTCTTGGGAATATGTAGCATTTACAGCTGCTCGAGTTAGCCAAAAGCTCTATCATTTTCTCTTTTGATCTGATTTCTTGTGTTTGTGGACTGGACGAATTGTTGTTTCTTGTTCGAGGATATGACGTCTCTACTGGATTCTTGGCAGGTTCATGTTGCCGGACTGTTGCTTCTTTGTTCGAGGATATGGTTTCTTGGGCACCGACAGTTTCCGATGGATCTTTGCGGTGGTGACCGACAACTTTGGTTGTTGTGGCAATGGCATGTGTTGGGTCTCGAGTTGGCAGCTGACGCTGGCTGTTTCTCGGGCCCCACATTTTGCTACTTGATATTTATTTTCATCAGATGTGCTGCTCTTTGTTTGGCTTGTTGGGTTGCATAATCTGCTTCTGATGATTCTGTCTTGGCCAGCTGGTTCATGGGTCCCACTTCTATTGGGTTGTTTTAAATTGATAATTCATTTGGGCTCCTCATCAGCTTGCCGGCCTTCTCGTGGGATGGGATTGATGATGTCTGCATTTCCTTGTCATGTACCGAATGGATCCTTAGAGGCTACCCGTGTGGGTCTTGGGCCCACAGTTTGGGTTGTTGTTATTCCTTTGGTCTGTTTGATTTTCTTAGTTATTTCTTTTGCCTAATCTCGGTTTGTGAGGAAATGTAAATTAGGTTAGGCATTTTGCTTCCTAGGTTGCTAGGTGTTTTAGTCCCCTCGAAAGAAGGGGACTATGTTCTGATCTTCATTGTATTATCCAAAGTTTTTTGCAATTTATATACAAACAAAAATTTAGTAAAAAATATAGTAATGGGATTGCTCCTTTTTATGCCAATCAAACCAGAACGAAGAAATAGGACTCGTAACCACCTCGTTCTTTGACAATTTGAGAAAACCTATAAAACAAGTAGAAGGTTCTCCTTAAATGAAGACTTGAGTGAGATGTACGCATTGTTTAGAATGTGATTATCATGTGATTTCTTCTTTTGATGTTAATCAAACTAGAACGAAGTAATAGGACTCTTAATCACCTTTTTCTTTTAACAATTTAACAGATCCAATAAAACAACAAAAATCTCTCCCTATAAGAAGACTTGTGTGAGATGTACGCATCATTTTAAACGGGATAGTTATGGCATTGATCCTTTTAATGCAAATAAATCTAGAACGAAGAAATAGGACTCTTAACTTTCTTTGACAATTTGAGACAACCAATGAAACAATAAGAAAGTCTACCTACATGAAGACTTGTGTGAGATGTACGCATCATTTTGAAAGCGATAGCCATGGAATTACTCCTTTTGATGCTAATCAAACTAGAACGAACTAATAAGATTCCTAATCACCTATTTCTTTGAAAATTTCAGAGAACCAATGAAACAATAAGAAGGTCTCCCTAAATGAAGTCTTGTGTGAGATGTACTAAACGTTTCGCATGCGATAGTCATTACTTCTTTTGATGCCAATCTAACTTGAACGAAGTAAAAGGACTCGTAATCACCTCATTCTTTGACAATTTAACAGAACCTATGAAACAATTAGAAGCTTTCCCTAAATGAAGACTTGTGTGAGATGTACGCACTGTTTTGAACGTGATAATCATAGGATTACTCCTTTTGATGCTAATCAAACTAGAACGAAGTAATATAACTCCTAATTATCCCTTTCTTTGACAATTGGATAGAACCAATAAAACAATAAAAATGTCTCCCTAAATGAAGATTTGTTTAAGATTTGCGTATCTGGTTGAACGTGATAGTCATAAGATTGCTCGTTTTGATGCCAATAAAACTAAAACGAAGAAATATGACTCCTAATCTCCAATTTCTTTGAAAATTTGAGACAACCAATGAAAAAAATAAAAAGATCTTCCAACATGAAGACTTGTGAGAGATGTACGCATCGTTTTGAACGCGATTGCCATAGGATTGCTTCTTTTGATGCTAATGAAACTAGACCAAAGTAATAGGACTCCTAATCACCTCTTTCTTCTATAATTTTAGAGAACCAATGAAACAATTAAAAGGTCTCCATAAAATAAGAATTGTGTGAGATGTACGCATCGCTTTGAACGTGACAGTCATGGGATTGCTCCTTTTGGTTCCAATCTAACTAGAACAGAGAAATAGGACTCGTAATCACCTCATTGTTTGACAATTGGAGAGAACCAATGAAACAATTAGAAGTTCTCCCTAAATGAAGACTTATGTGAGATGTACGCATCGTTTTGAACGCGATAGTCATGGGATTAATCCTTTTGGCTAATCAAACTAGAACGAACTAATAGGAATCCTAATCACCTCTTTCTTTGAAATGATTGAGAGAACCAATGAAACAATAAAAATATATCCCTAAATGAAGACTTGTGTGAGATGTGTGCATCATTTTGAACGCGATAGTAATGTGATTGCTACTTTTGATGCCAATAAAACTAGAACGAAGAAATAGGACTCGTAACCACCTTATTCTTTGACAATTTAAGAGAACCTATGAAACAATTAGAAGGTCTCCTTAAATGAAGACTTGAGTGAGATGTACGCATCGTTTTGAACGTGATAGTCATTTGATTGATCCTTTTGATGCTAATCAAACTAGAACGAAGTAATAAGACTGTTAATCACCTTTTTCTTTAACAATTTAACAGATACAATGAAACAATAAAAAAGCCTCCCTATATGAAGACTTGTGCGAGATGTACGCATCATTTTAAATGGGGTAGTTATGGCATTGCTCCTTTTAATGCAAATAAATTTAGAACGAAGAAATAGGACTCTTAACTTTCTTTGACAATTTGAGACAACCAATAAAATAATAAGAAGGTCTACCTAGATGAAAACTTGTGTGAGATGTACACATCATTTTGAAAGCGATCGCCATGGAATTACTCCTTTTGATGTTAATCAAACTAGAACGAACTAATAAGATTCCTAATCACCTATTTCTTTGACAATTTTAGAGAACCAATGAAACAATAAGAAGGTCTCTCTAAATGAAGTCTTGTGTGAGATGTATATATCGTTTTGAATGCGATAGTCATGGGATTGCTCCTTTTGATGCCAATCTAACTTGAACGAAGTAATAGGACTCGTAATCACCTCATTCTTTGACAATTTGAGAGAACCTATGAAACAATTAGAAGGTTTTCCTAAATGAAGACTTGTGTGAGATGTACGCAACGTTTTGAACGAGATAATCATATGATTGCTCCTTTTGATGCTAATCAAACTAGAACGAAGTAATATAACTCATAATCACCCCTTTGTTTGACAATTTCATAGAACCAATTAAAAATGTCTCCCTAAATGAATATTTGTTTGAGATTTGCGCATCGTTTTGAACGTGATAGTTATGAGACTGCTCGTTTTGATGCCAATAAAACTAAAACAAAGAAAAAGGACTCCTAATCTCCTCTTTCTATGATAATTTGAGACAACCAATGAAAAAAAATAAGAAGATCTTCCAACATAAAGAATTGTGAGAGATGTACGCATCGTTTTGAACGCGATAGCCATGGGATTGCTCCTTTTGATGCTAATCAATTTAGAACGAAGTAATAGGACTCCTAATCACCTCTTTCTTTGATAATTTTAAAGAGCCAATGAAACAATTAAAAGGTCTCCATAGAAGAAGACTTGTGTGAGATGTAGGCATCGTTTTGAACGTGATAGTCATGGGATTGCTCCATTTGGTGCTAATTAAACTAGAACGAACTAATAGGACTCATAATCACCTCTTTTATTGACAATTTTAGAGAAGCAATGAAACAATTAGAAGGTCTTCCTAAAAGAAGACTTGTGTGAGATGTACGCATTATTTTGAACGCGATAGTCATGGGATTGCTCCTTTTGATTCCAATGTAACTAGAACGGAGAAATAGGACTCGTAATCACCTTATTCTTTGACAATTGGAGAGAACCAATAAAAAAATTAGAAGCTCTCTCTAAATGAAGAATTATGTGAGATGTACGCATCGTTTTGAACGCGATTGTCATGGGACTAATGCTTTTGATGCTAATCAAACTATAACGAACTAATAGGAATCCTAATCACCTCTTTTTTAACAAATTGAGAGAACCAATGAAACAATAAAAATATCTCTCTAAATGAAGACTTGTGTGAGATGTACGCATCATTTTGAACGTTATAGTAATGTGATTGCTCCTTTTGATGCCAATAAAACTAAAACGAAGAAATAGGAGTCATAACCACCTCATTCTTTGAAAATTTGAGAGAACCTATGAAACAATTAGAAGGTCTACTTAAATGAAGACTTGACTGAGATGTACGCATCGTTTTGAACGTGATAGTCATGTGATTGCTCTTTTTGATGCTAATCAAACTAGAACGAAGTAATAGGACTCTTAATCACCCTTTTCTTTAACAATTTAACAGATCCAATGAAATAATAAAAATGTCTCCCTATATGAAGACTTGTGTGAGATGTACGTATCATTTTAAACAGGATTGTTACGGCATTGCTCCTTTTAATGCAAATAAATCTGGAACGACAAAATAGGACTCTTAACTCTCTTTGACAATTTGAGACAACCAATGAAACAATAAGAAGGTCTAACTACATGAAGACTTGTGTGAGATGTATGCATCGTTTTGAAAGCGATAGCCATGGAATTAATCCTTTTAATGCTAATCAAACTTGAACAAACTAATAAGATTCCTAATCACCTATTTTTTGACAATTTTAGAGACCCAATATAACAATAAGAAGGTCTCCCTAAATGAAGTCTTGTGTGAGATGTGTGACACCCCCAAATTCGGGTACTTTGTTTCCACGTGAATTGGTTTTCACAATCTAAATTAATCATATATCTAACCAATAATAAGGAATGCAAAAAGATTTACAACCTCATCATTAAATAAATTCTTCCTTATGAAAAAGGATTACAACCTTAATCCGAAAATATCCCAGGTTTGCTAAACTTAACATAAACAAATATGTGCGGAAATAAAATATCATAAACAAGTCTTATTACAATCACAATCAAAGACAACAAGTCTTCACTTGTTCATCTTGCCTTTCGCTTTACTTGTTGACGGTACGTCAACGTTCTCGGCTTTAACTGCAAGTAATTATGAAATATGCAAGTGTGAGCATACAAAAGCTCACTTGGAATATAACAATAATACGATATAAACTGAATAACTTCAATAGATTTGAATAACCTTACTTTCATCAACAATAAAGAATTGAATAATAATTCTTTCATCAATACTTAGAATTTTGAATATTGAATCATCTGAGGGTCATAAGACCTTGAACTATGTCCTAGGTTATAAACATTTTTGTTTAAAACCTTTAACCGTCAGTTAGACTATGGACTCTAACTCGTACTTAGGGGGATCAACCCTTCGTACCATGTATTGTGCACAAACATTTAACGCTTTCGCGTAGTAACCTCCCCTAATAAATAGGGTTGTTCATCTCAGTATTTGATACAAGTCTGCACCAAAGAAAGTTTGGTTTGGATAGCTAAATGGAAATTTGGAGTTTTCAACTATCATCAACTAAGGAGTAGTTGAATCGACTCAAAATCATTAAGAGTTCAATAATACAAGAATTATGAACGAAGTATAAGTCATAATAATCAACTTCATATTAGCTAAGCATGCTTTAGAAATAACTTAAAACATTTGAAAGATTAAGTAGATCTTGCTTGAACAAATAAGTCAAGATCGCATTATTTCAATAATAACTTCAATACTTGTTCAATATGAACATTTGAATACAAAATAACTTGTACAAGAATTAACAAGTTAAGAATCGGAAACAAAATTGCATAATATAAAGAGTAAGGGTTAGAAAACTTGCACAATACAAATAACAAGTTTAGGGTTTAGAAAACTTGCATAAACGTAAAAGATAGGTTTAGGAAACTTGCCTCAAGCGCAAGCTACACTTTACAATTACAAATCACTCCCACAATTATCCTACATTTTACATTATGTTTATAACATCAATTAGTACATCACCAATACTTTTCAACCATTGAACTTCTTACTTAAGTTCAACTCACAACGTGATTTATAACATAAGTCGCTGACTAACCACATACGTGAGTCTACACTCACAACATACACATCACAAGCTTATAACGCTTTAAACTACCATGTCATACCTTATAAAAGTAATATACAAGTACATATATAACATATTACTATAAGACTTCAAATTATCTTAATCAAATTAAAAATATGTTATCTCATTGTCTAATACACTAAACAAGTCATCAATTTAAGTTAACTAACATGTATCGCACAAAAACTTCACTTTGAAATTCCCGGACAGCCCCTACCCCCACCGGGACAGGGTTCCCTAGGCTTATATCCCTGCTGGGGTGGGGCCCACTGCTGTTGGTTTCCCCCAGCTCGCGATCGTGCAGAGATATAAGCCAATTTGGCTTATTTCTTCGCACCCAAATTCGATTTTTATCAACATAATGTATATAAAACTTTATGAAAACAAAACCTTAAAGTTTTAACATGATTATAACATTCATAAACACTATAACACATAATCAAAACACAATTTTCATGATTTATGAAGAAAACAACATTCTTTAAGCGTTCTTGACGAAAATTGCTATTGTGAGTTCGTTTTTAAACCAAATCATGTAATTCCAATTGTATTAACTATATTCCTTAACATATTATCATAATCCATGATCAAATTAAACAACATTAACAATCAAACCTCAATTTTGATAATTTAAAAAACTATTTTCAAAATAAGTTCACTGTAAATTACTATGAACATGATTTCTTCATGTTCATAGTATTTACGTGAATTGAATCACTTAGACAACTATAAGAATCATATATAAGCATATATATATATATATATATACATCATAATCAAGTAATTTTCATAAAAAGATTATTACAGAGAAGTTCTTTTTGAAAAACATGGAAGACATAAAACACAATATAGAAAATTTGAACATAGAGAGTATACCCTTTGATTGTGAGGAAGAAGAAGATGATGTTTGTTAGCTTTAGTTCTCTCTTCTCTATTCTCTCTGAGTATTTTCTCTCTAACTTTTTCTCTGTTCTTTCTTTCTTTGTTTGTTCTAACTTTCTAACATAACTATTTTGTATAACATGTATAACTGGTATACATATATTATACATATAATACATATAATTATATAGAATATGTAACTGCTATCTATTAATTGCATATACTAATTACTAATTAATATATAGGTTACACAAATTTGAATTTAAAAAGTCCTAAGGCTTGTTTGGCAAAACAGCCTTATTTTTAAAACAGATTATTAGTAACTAAGGCCATGTTTGGTAAAACGAGATTAAAACAGAAGTAAGGGCCTTGTTTGGCAAAAATACTTTGAATCCCTTTTCTTTATTCTTTTAATAAATTCTTTTAACACATAATTTAAATGTTACACTTTAATTAATTAAATTTTAACATTCTAATTTAATTAAATAAAAGCTAACATCAATTAACCATAAAAAAATTGCCACATAACAATTATAATTACTCGCTAATTATAATTTCATGTAACAATTATCACATAAACTTCATCTAATTTAATTATATCAATTAAATTAGAATCATACCATAAAATCAATATACATCAATTAAATTAAATATTAAATATTTATTTAATTAATATATTGCACTTAATTAAATTACTCCACAACAATCACATTATTTATTTAACTCAATCAATAATTCAACTAAAAATATTTATTTAATTCAATAAATATTTATAATTAAATATACAAAATCTCATTCGTTACAAGATGTACGTATCGTTTCGAATGTGATAGTTATGGGATTGCTCCTTTTAATGCCAATCTAACTTGAACGAAGTAATAGGACTTGTAATCACCTCAATCATTGACAATTTGATCACCTATGAAACAATTAGAAGGTCTCCCTAAATGAAGACATATGTGAGATGTACGCATCGTTTTGAAATCCTTTATTTGACAATTTGACAGAACTAATGAAACAATAAAAATGTCTCCCTAAATGAAGACTTGTTTGAGATTTGCGCATCGTTTTGAACGTGATAGTCATGAGATTGCTCATTTTGATGCCAATAAAACTAAAACAAAAAAATAGGACTCCTAATCTCATATTTCTTTGACAATTTGAGACAACCAATGAAAAAAATAAGAAGGTCTTCCAACATGAGAAATTGTGAGAGGTGTACGCATCGTTCTGAACGTGATAGCCATGGGATTGCTCTTTTTGATGCTAATCAAACTAGAACGAAGTAATAGGACTCTTAATCACCCCTTTCTTCGACAACTTTAGAGAACCAATGAAACAATTAAAAGGTCTCCATAAAAGAAGACTTGTGTGAGATGTACGCATCGTTTTGAACGAGATAGTCATGTGATTGCTCCTTTTGATGCTAATCAAACTAGAACGAACTAATAGGACTCATAATCACCTCATTCTTTGATAATTTTAAAGAACCAATGAAACAATTAGAAGGTCTTCCTAAAAGAGGACTTGTGTGAGATGTACGCATCGTTTTGAACGCGATAGTCATGGGATTGCTCCTTTTGATTCCAATATAACTAGAACGGAGAAATAGGACTCGTAATTATTTCATTCTTTGACAATTAGAGAGAACCAATGAAACAATTAGAAGCTCTCCCTAAATAAAGATTTATGTGAGATGTATGCATCATTTTGTACGCGATTATCATGGGACTAATGTTTTTGATGCTAATCAAACTAGAACAAACGAATAAGAATCCTAATCACCTCTTTCTTTGACAAATTGAGAGAACTAATGAAACAATAAAAATATCTCCCTAAATGAACACTTGTGTGAGATGTGCGCATCATTTTGAGCGCTATAGTAATGGGATTGCTCCTTTTGATGCCAATAAAACTAAAACAAAGAAATAGGACTCGTAACCACCTCATTCTTTGAAAATTTGAGAGAACCTATGAAACAATTAGAAGGTCTTCTTAAATGAACACTTGAGTGAGATGTACGCATCGTTTTGAACGTGATAGTCATGTGATTGCTCCTTTTGATGCTAATCAAACTAGAACGAAGTAATAGGACTCTTAATCACCTTTTTCTTTAACAATTTAACAGATCCAATGAAACAATAAAATGTCTCCCTGTATGAAGACTTGTGTGAGATGTACGCATCATTTTAAATGGGATAGTTATGGCATTGCTCCTTTTAATGCAAATAAATCTATAACGAAGAAATAGGACTCTTAACTTTCTTTGATAATTTGAAACAACCACTGAAACAAAAAGAAAGTCTACCTACATGGAGACTTGTGTGAGATGTACGCATCGTTTTGAAAGCGATAGCCATGGAATTACTCCTTTTGATGCTAATCAAACTAGAACGAACTAATAAGATTCCTAATAACATATTTCTTTGACAATTTTAGAGAACCAATGAAACAATAAGAAGATCTCCCTAATTGAAGTCTTGCGTGAGATGTATGTACCGTTTCGAATGCGATAGTCATGGGATTTGTGACACCCCCAAATCCGGGTACTTCAATTCCACAAGATTTGGTGTTCACTGTACAAATATCATCTATCTATCTACCCATAATAAATGCAAACCATGCAATTGATAAAAATAAATCCTCCCCTTACGGGGTTACAACATCTAAATAATAAATACAATCCCAGGTCATACTAACCTTAAATCTCAAATGCGGAAACGCAAACAAATAATATGTCTTACACAACTTTAACATAAGTCTTAAACATAAACATAATAAATAAACAACAAGTCTTCATCACTTGTTGACCTTGCTTTTGCCTTTGCTAGTAGAAGGCTCGTCGGACCTTTCGTTCTTAACTGCAATGTTATTATTATTATTATTATTTTAATAATGTGGAACCCGCGGGTCGACTAATCTCCCCAGCCCAGTACCAGAGCGGTTTGCTACCCGGCTTGCGCCTTAGGGAGTACCGTGGCCACCATAAAATATTTTAATGTCCTAACTTTGTTGCAAGCGGGACTCAAACCTAGGATGTCCAGGTTTATGGCTCACCCCAGCACGATTGCCCATAAGTATAACAATATAACAACAATATAATAACATGCGAGTGAATCAAAGACTTCTGAAATAAGAAACTCGGCTTTTGAATCAAGAATGAATAACAAGAATCAAAAGAACTTCTGAAGGTCATAAGACCTTGAACTATGTCCTAGGTTGTCAAGTATTTATACTTGAAACCTTTAACAGTCATAAGACTATGGACTCTACTTTTTGTACTTAGGGAGATCAGCCCTTAGTACCATACTGTGCACAATATCTTAACGCTAAAGCATCATCAATCTCCTATAATAGGGTTGTTCATCTCAATTTGACATCAGAGTCCGCACCAAAGGAAGTTTGGTTTGGATAAGCTCAGTAATAGTTCTAGAATTTAGAACGTTCATCAACTATGGACTAGTCGAATCAATAAGGGTTCGCTAGTCCTACAAGGTTCAACAATAAATGATATTCAATTTGAATAATAAATCTCAAGAGTATACAATTGAATAAATATTGTATAATTGAATTAATACTTTAAAAGAATTATAATATCTCATATGAAATCTTGAACTTGAACAATTAAGAACAAGAACTTGATTGATATAGAATCATAAGTATGGAACTTGCTCAACGAATAACTTTGGAGTTAGAAAGCTTGCTCAATTTAAAGAGTATGAATAAGAAAACTTTTATAATCGTAAACGAGTTAGGGTAAGGAAACTTGCCTCGTGTGCAAGCTACAAATATAATTACAATTCAATTCCTCAATGTCCTACACATTACATTATGCATACGATGTCGATTAGTTTCATAACTTCTATGTTCAACTGTTGAACTTTTCATTTAAGTTTAACTTATAACTTGGTTTCTAGTGTTAACTTATTAACTAACCACATAACATGAGTATGAGTTCACAATATGCGTATCATATAGGTATAATCCTTCAAACAATCATAATCAAGTTTTACAATCACAATATTCAAGTTTGCACTTAGTTTATTAACATGAACTTCAAATCCTATAATATGTGTTAATAACATGTTATAGAATAGCATTACATGTTCATCAAGTTCTCAAGTATGTTATAGCATAGTATTACACTTGGCACGACGTTTCGACATTCATTCGTCGCACGCCCAACTCGTCCCTCTTGCGTACGCTTAACATGCTCATGCAAGTTGTCTAAAACATCATTGATTAATGTTAAACATCATTATATTTTATAATATTCATGTTTTATAACTTATAACAACATCTTTTATCGTCGAGAGCACTACACTTGCGTCGGGCATGCCCGACGCCCTCCGATTGCCTCTGAATACACATCAGTCATAAAGATGGCCATTTTTACCTTGCTAACGACTTCAAATCGAAAAACTTAAAGAATGAAAATTGTAGGTCTACTCGTAATATTTTCGAATCATCCTGAATCGCATTAATCAGAGTTTGTATGAAGAAGTTATGCTTATTCTACGACACGAGGTTAAAACAATCTCGAAACTTTTCTCGGACTCCAAGCAAGGTCTCGGATAGCACCCACCCCCGCTGGGTGGGAATTTATGCCTATGAGGACCCGCTGGGGTGGAGCCCCCTGCTGGTGCATTTTTTGGTTCACGATTTTTGACAGTTTAGGCCAAATAAATCCAAATCAAACTAGTACAGTGATTCTGATGAAGCATAAATTTCATAGAAACATCATATAGTGATTTGAACATACTTTTAACACTTTATATCATGTAATTACTCAAATCAAATCACATAAATTCACTGTTCTTGGTGTTTTTGAGAGTTTTGAAGAAAACACGAAATTCATCGTCACGGATTCGTTATAACTTCGAATCTGTCCTTTCAAAGTTTGTTTTCTTTGTTTTAACATGTATAATCATAATCTATTATAAATTTTAAGTTAAACAAACAATTCATGGTATACAATTTGTTCATAAAGGCCAAATACGTGTTCTTCATACTTTTCATGCTCTATAAATCATAAAACTCTGATTAAAACATGTTTACATGAAATTGATTACACTAACACATGAATATATGATATAAAACATGTTATCAACATATAATACACATATATGATCATGTATTAAGTTAATCATAAAAATCGTTCTTCACAGAGAACTTTAAAACACGTTAATGGAAAAATTCTGAAAACTAAATTTGAAAACTAAAGAGTAGAGATTACCCTTGCTAGTTTGTGAAGATGATACAAGGATGATTATAAAGACTTCTTCAATTCACCAATTCCTTCACAATTTCTCTCTCAACTCTCTCTTTTTCTTTTTGAAAATATGAATATGCTATATCTGATATATGATATATGTTGTATAAAACTGATGTATATTATATATAAGGTCTAATACAATATACGTATAATTATATATATAAAACTGACGTAGTAACGGTCAGTTAATCCCATAATGGGTTAACTGCCCAACATTAAGTCACATAATCACATAATTAAAATTCTCATTTATTAATTATGCCAAATCATTAAATCTCTAATTAATTATTAAATTAATTAGAATAATATTATGCTTATTAAGTAATTCATTTAATCAAATAAGCTCAATTAAATTCATACTTTGAATTATAAAATTTTCTACATTAATTTAATCATTGTAACACATAAAATTAAATTAATCTACCATAATTCCATCACATAATTATTTGACTCAATAACTAAATCATTGAAAAATATTTATTTAAATTCAATAAATATTTAAATCATATTACAAAATCTCGTTCGTCACATCTTTCCCCCCTTAAAAGGATTCTGTCCCCAGAATCACTGTTCAATTAAAAATTTCATCCCGTTACATTCTCCACCCCCCCCCCCCTCACAAAGATTCTTTCCCCAGAATCGCTTACACATAAATTTAAGTAAATAACTACGGGTAATTCTTCATCATATGCTCTTCGAGTTCCCACGTAGCTTCTTCAGCGTTGTGGTTCCTCCAAATTATCTTAACAAAAGGTATTACTTTATTTCTGAGAACTTGTTCTTTCCTGTCAAGAATCTGAACATGAATTTTTTCATAGGATAAGTCTTTCTCAAATTGTAGGGGTTCATATTCAATCACATGTTTGTAATCAGGTTTGTAGGGTCGTAAAGCTAAAACATGGAAGACGTTGTGGACATTCTGTAACGCCAGAGGTAAGGCTACTGTGATAACCCGAATACTTATAAGATAGTGAATTATGAAGTATATGTCTTCGACGAGTAAAGTATATGGTAATGATCCTTAGAAAGGAAATGAACGAGTTAGAGAATATATAATATTTAAAACATAATTGTGTTTAATTGAAGGTTATGAAATAAAACATAAAATTTGTTGAAGAACGAAATGTAGTAGAATATATATGTATAACCTATATTAAGGTAATGTGTTGAAGGTATTCAACGATAAATGTTTTTAAAGAGATTTGATGGAAACCTGAGTAAGGTAAGGTTTCGGTGATTCCGAGGACGGAATCCTTATAAGGAGGGAAGGATGTGACAACCCGGATTTTCAGAAATTGTTAAAATAAGAATTTAATGAATGAAATTCTAATTATGACGTGTTTTGCGTGTAAGTAAATATATATATATATATATATATATATATATATTCATATATTGGGATGATGAGGTTTAATAGTTAATTTAACTATTGAAGAAATTAAATGAAGTTATTACGAAAAGGAAATTAACTGAATATTATTAGTTAATTTAATTAAGTTAAAGATTATATTATGAAATAATATAATTTGGTTATTATTCCTTGTTGGCAGTGGAATTATTATGAATTAAATCTCATAAATAATGTGAGTATTCACTTAATTAAAATAGTGAATTAATATAAATATAATTATTTTAATTAAATATGAAGGTAATATATTACATGTAAGAGTAATACATTTATATAATGGCTTAGTATATTATATTTAGCCAAGTGTATGTAAATGAGTATGAGAATGAGAAGAACCAATATAATTATAAATAATTATTGGAGTTAGATGAATTAAATAAATATTTTAGTTGGAATATTTATGGAATAAGATAAATATTCGATGAAAATTATTATGGAATAATTTATTCAAGTATGATAATATAGAATAAAATTATGGGGAATGATTTTGCAATCAGTGCGTATTTTATTATGCTAATGGAATAGAAATATTCTAATTTAATTAAATAATTGAATTAGAGCGTTAATGATTTATTAAATAAAATTATAATTATATTACATAATCAAATATTGTGTTGGCTAAATAGAGTATAATTTAATTAAATAAAGGTGTGACAAATGGGCTTTATAATAAGAGAATTATAAAAATAAGTAGAAATGAGTTTTATTTAGGTAAGCCAAACATGGCCTTGTGGCTTTTGGTTATTATAACTGATGAAACGTTTGGCTGTGTAACTGATGAGGCTATAATGTATACACATTATGTTTATATCAGTTATATGAATTTTACGTATTTTGTTCCTAAAGCCAAAAAAAAAAAACAAAGAAGAACAAATACAAAGAAGAGAGGAAGAGAGAAATTGAGAAGAGGGAGCTTAGGAAAGAAATTCTCTATAATTGAAGAGGAGTTTTAGAATCAAAGAAGGGAGAATCAAGATGAAAAAGAGGATTAAACAAGGACTTTCAATCATCTATTCTGAATTTAAAGAAGAAGCAAAGGTAATTTTTTAGAGTTTCTAGCTTTAGTTATTTTCTAAAAGTTCTTCTTTGTAATTAGTTTTGAGGGTTAAATTGTTAAGAGATTGATCATATATGTTAATTGGTATGTATAATTTGTTATATGTAATCTATAACAGGTTTTCATGTAATCAAATTCGTGGAAACATGTGTTAGAAGAAGAAATTTGGTTGATGGCTTAGTATACGTATTTTGGTCTATTTTAAGGCTTAAATTGATGGTTAGATCATGTATATAATCTGAAATTGATAATAGATGTTGTTAGTATGTTGAAAGACGAAAACAACGAAGTTTATACGGATTGATTTGGTTAGGAATCGAATCCGTGGTGAATGATTTCGCTAAAACATGTAAAACTAATATGAACATGAGTTTTAGGCCATAATTTAGGCTGGTTAGTGTTTTTATAAATTATTGGTTCCTTGATATGTTGTAGTTCTATGAATTAAGAATCCATAGAGTCGAAAACGGACTCAATCGGATGTGTATAACTCAAGTTATGAAGGAGAAAATGTCCAAAAAAGCGCGAGAACAGTGATCTGTAAAGTCTGGTTCTGCTACCAGGCGCAACTGCTCTGTGCCCTAAGCCTTTTGGGGCACAGCTGCCCTCTATGGCACAGTTGCGCTGGTTCCAAGGCTTAAAGGGGCACAGCTGCGCCGGACACATGTCAGGCGCAGACGTGCCCGAGTGGACTATTTTGACATCCTGTAGTAAAATGGCCATAACGTTCTCATACGGACTTGGATTGCGGTGATTCAAGATGATTCGAAACGAGCACGAGTAGACCTACAACTTTCGTTCTTTTAGTTTTTCAATTTGACGTCAGTAGCAAGGGTCAAAATGGTTATTTTTGGGACTGATGTGTATTCAGAGGCAATCAGAGGGAGTCGGGCATGCACGTATGCAAGTGTAGTGCTTCTGAGGGTAAAAGATGTTTTCCTAAGTTATAAAACATGAATGTTAATATATATATTGATGCTTAACATTAATAAATGATGTGTTATATTAGTTGTATAAGCACGTGTTATATTAGTTGTATAAGCACACTAAGCATGCACAAGAGAGACAATTCGGGCGGGTGACGAATGAACGTCGAAACGCCGTGACAAGTGTTAATGAATGTAAAAAGTGTTTTAAGTCAAATGAAATGAACATTATAAGATATGAAATGGGGTTAGTATAAAACCAATAAGTAGTCCTAGCAAGACTTAAACACTTGAATGAATTTCGAATATTACGAAAAAGAAATATAGTGAAATATAAGTCGATAGTTAATACAATCAAATTGAACATTGTGTATTGATAATAGGAAGGGTTATGAGATGTAGAGTAAAGTTTAACATTATAATTAATATGCTTTGCTATGTGACTAATAGTTGATGTGCATGATTATATAATTGTGTAAGGCACGTGAAGTGTAGATATCTGTAAGCTGTTAAACTGTTATTGGTAAACAACGATCAAGGCAAATCTTTCAATTCCTATTTTCTACGTGCACTTGATGATGAACTATTTTAAATTGTTTTGCAAAGAACATGATATGTTGTATATATGTTGTAAGCATGAAATGTTAAAGTCAATTTATGACTACATTGATTGATTAAAGAATGTTGATTGAGTAAGGAACTCAATTTTTATATTTGTTATGTGAAGTAAAACATGTATGCCATGTTACTTTAATTATCATGAGATGTATGTTGAGCATGTATTTATGTGCTATGTGATGCATGAAAGTTGTTAGGTCTTGCTGAGCTGTCGAGCTCATTCTTGCAAATAATCACTTTTGCAGGTTAAGGATTCAAGGTAATGCTATGTGCTACTTGAAAGAAATGAATCAGATGTAATGCATAAAGATTTATATTCTTTGGCTGAATTGTTATTATTTTGGACCCTGTTTAAGGTTTCAGATAATGTATTTGATAATGTATGATGGTTAACAGATGTTGAGTTGTAAAGTTTAAATTTTAACCGATGTATAAGGGTTGTTGAACGTGGTTGTAAGTTTTAGTTTATAATAACTCTGACGAAGCGATTCATGAAATAAGGTTGAATCAAAGTTATGTAATGATAAAGGTTGAGATTCAGGGATAATAAAGAAGGAATAATATAAAAGTTTTAAATATTCTGTATTTTTAGTGATTGTATCATTGATTAATGATGTAAAGTCTGAATAATAATGTATTGTTAAAGACCGATGTCGAGAGTTGTATTGTATGAATTTTGGGTTCGTTACAGTTGGTATCAAAGCTGATAGGTTATACACCTTAGGTAAGAGTACCTTAGGCTATGACCTTAGAGAATGAGAAGTTAAGTTACGTACAACGAAAAGGTGATTCCTTTCACATGATAGTAGTGTGCATACAAGCCAATCATGTATGATGATAAAGCACGTACTTTGTAAATAATCTTATTTATTTATTAATAAAATATTTTTTTATTAAAGGCATTTAATTATCTACATTGTGCTATTTTTATAATATATAAATAACCTATAGTTTTAAGCAATGCTTTTAGAATCATGATGATGATCATGCTAATGAGATCTAAATTCTTAGAAAGCTCTAAAACTAAAATAGTTCCCAATCGTGGGATTACTAAAAAGGGGATTAGTAAATCCGGATAGATTGGTACATATGTTGCTTGCTCATTGGATGAGGATGATTGATCTCATGATCATTTGTGTGGAGACACTAAAGCAAGTATGTAGGTGCTTATTGGAGAATAAGTTCACTGAACGTGACTCGCTATAGAATACCTAATGGAGTTTTACTTGTCTGTCAATAGGAATTCCTAATGTGATAGTAGTACAAGTGATCCTTGGACTTGAGATCATCATAGTATCTTGTATGTAATGAATTATACTTTGACTTATTCCTTAAAGTCCTTTAGGGTATATAAAAGGGTATGCTTGGGTATAATGAGTTACATATGGAGATAATGAATGATCAATAAAGAATCTACCACCTCTAGTAAAAGAGGAGATATGTCCTATGTGATTCGTTAAATGACAACCCAGGAATCCTTGGCCAAGGTAAAATGAAATTAGAAAGGAGTTTCTAATTTGCATTATTTGGAGTTGTGCATTTTCTAATCTAAATACATATAATTAAATAAAATAAGCTTGACAGTAAATTCATGTCTTATATTTAATTGGGACATTGTATGGTGGAAGGATTGAATTGTATGGTAACTATTTACTCACAGGTTCTTTTATGATTAATGTTAAAATCTATATTATCTGAAAAGTCGTTGATCGCTAGGGAGGCTTATCCCTATTGTAGAATAAATATTATTTATTTAAATAGATTATTAGTTTAATTTATTTATTTAAATAAGATTAGAATTGTTCTAATTGATTTATTCACAACCGGTTTAATATAGAGAACCTAAAGGGTCACACCATAAAAGGAAGAATAATTATTTAAGAAGGTAATGGCATAATCGTAATAATGCATTAAGTGTAATTAATTTAATCTATAGTGATAGAATAAATTAAATAGCTTAATGTTTATTATTTAATATTTTAGAAATATTAAATATAAATTAATAAGAGGAGTCTTATTAATATTATTATAATTATTATTATTTTAATTTTTAAAGGAGTTTAGTAATTAATTTAATATTAGTACTCTAATTTATTCCTAATAAGATTAGGAGACAAATTAATTAAATGAATTTAATTAATTATTCCCCATGTGGTGGGAAACTTAAATTAATTAAAGGAGTTTAATTAATTAAAAGAAATCTCATGTCTAATAGGATTAGAAGGGTTGACCAATATCTATATAAGAGGAGTCTTATAATAGATATCAGTTGAGGCAATTCCAATTGTTGGAGAGTACTCCTTTTCTATAGAGGATAGAAAACTAAGCCAACCACCCTCCTTCTTGATAATTCATCTTCCTTGGTGGATCACCTTTAGAGGCCAAACACTTGGGTGGTTAACGTTGATCAAAGGAAGGAATCTAACCCGGAAATTCAAGGAGATCACGAAGAACAAGGAGTTGAACTCGTACCTGTGGAAGCTTCGTTTTACAAGGGTATGATTCCATAACTTCTTATTTATCGTTTTAAATTAATAATTTGCATAAAGGATGATCCGGGTAATGGTTTTGTAGAAATTTTTTAAACTCTGATATACCATGCTTCCGCTAATTTTTGCAATTTGATTGCATCACGATTTCGTACAAACCCAACAGTGGCATCAGAGCCAAACCTTTATGCAATTATTAATTTATTTTTGATTTCATATACATATGGGTATATATTTAAAATAATTTATTGGGCATAATTTTATTGTATAAAATTATTATTTTTTAAGAAAAAAAAATGTCGTATTTTTTTTTTTTGGGACGAATCACAATTTTTTTTTTGGGTGCTAATCTTGAATTCTGCAAAGAAAAGGTGCTTTCTCTTTCTTACTCCAAAAAGAAGGTGACCCATCAGGAAAGGACTCTTTTAATAAACCTGCAGGACTCTTTTAATAAAAGAAGGTGACTTCTTTTTAAAAAATAAATGTGAATTTATATTTTATATATATATATATATATATATATATATAACCTGATTCGTTATATAAATATATATAATATATACGGTAATATCAAATATATATATGATATATTTATATATTATATTCTAAATAATTTTATAATTAAAATAAAGAGTTTATTTTAATCTTGAAATTGAATTTCATGCAATTTAAAATTGCCCATTAAATGATACTCATGTATATATGGAATGTTTTAATTCATGAGATGAATATTTATTTATTGATATATATGGTGATATGTATGATAATAAATGGGGATTGATTATGGACTATTTGACCAATGTGATTGAATTTTATTTTAGTTGAATGCTTGAATAAATGAGTTTTATTAAATGGGGTCTGTGTACCTCGTCTTCTCTAATTTTTTTTTCTTGATGTAAAATTCTATCTCCCTCCTATGTACTTCCCCTTGACTGCTGATCAAGGTTTCTATTTAAATTAAATAGTTTAATGTAATAGAAATAGTTAGAATTATCTTGAAGAAATTGGAGACCAAGGAGCAAGGAGCGCGTGAAAACCCGTTTGTATGGAGCCCGGGTTTAAATGTAATAGTTATATTTAAATTTAAATTCTTGCACTCCTAGGTTTGACCTTTTGGTTCACTTGGTGGCTCTAGTGAACCAAACTAGAATAAAAGTCTATAATCAATCCGGGTAGAATATAATATTCTATATTGCATGCTAAATATTATATATATTATATTTTATGCAAACATGCTTCGCATGTGTAATAAAATGACGCGTATTTTATATATATATGTGCATGCGCGCTAAACAAGATGAGACAAATAATAACAAACCCCTCAAAGAAATAATATTAAGTCCGTAGCGTTCAAATGATATTTGGAATATCGAACGTCGCCTTCTAGCATGATAAATTAATAGAGTATTAAATATTTAATATGAGCTTGTTGTGCTATCCACAAGGCGAGTATTGCGTATTTAAGATGTTAATTAATCACATTTGATGCTTATCAAGAAAATTGAACGATCTAGTCTTGTTGTGCTATCCACAAGGACGAACAGTTTTCTTTTTTGAATTTATGGAAGTGCTAGGCTGGACTTAACTTAAATTATTTTAGTTCGGATGTGCACACACTTGACCATTATGATTTAAGAGGCAAAATAAAAGGAGTTATATAGTGATGTAATTGACAAGAGTTGTCTACCTATTTATTTGTATATCGCTTGTTGTGCTATCCACAAGGTTATATACATTTGAAATGGGATCCTTATTCTCACTAGCAAATCTTTAATTAGATGTTGCCGAACTATATAAGTGAGGGTAATATAGTTTGATAAAAATAGTGGGAGATACCAATTTAAAATAAAGACCTTTATTTTGGTATGCAAAATTAATAAAATGAATGTTTGCTAAAATGTTGTTTTTCATATGCAGAATTTTAAAAATGTCAAAATCACTAATTTCACTGCGAAGCATACATGATGCTAATAAGCTTACCGGGCCGAATTATACGGACTGGCTAAGAAATCTGAGAATAGTTCTTACTGCTGAAAAGATTTCTTATGTCCTAAACTCACCTGTCCCTGGAACTGTTCCAGAAACAGCCTCTGAGGAAGAGATTGCCACCATTGTAAAGTGGCAAGATGATGCATCTGTGGCTCAATGCATCATGCTCGCATCCATGAATAATGAGCTTCAGTGTCAGCACGAAAACATGAATGCTCCTACTATGTTGATTCACCTCAAGGAGTTGTATGGTGAATAAAGTAGGACTGCTAGATATGAGATATCTAAGGAGCTCTTCCGATCTCGGATGACCAAGGGCAAAGTGAACATAAAGGAACAAAAGAAATCTGATCCAGCTAGCAAAGGAATGTGCTTCCATTGCAACGAGCCGGGTCATTGGAAGAGGAACTGCAAGAAGTTTCTGGCAAAGAAGAAGCTTGGAGAAGCTTCGACTTCCAATCAAGGTTTGTTCATGATTGAAATTAATTTTTCAGAAAGTCAAAATTCTACTTGGGTATTGGATACCGGCTGTGGTTCTCACATATGTAATAATGTGAAGGGATTGGTCAGAAGTAGAAAGCTGAACAATGATGAGGTGATCCTACGAGTAGGGAATGGAGCAAAGGTTGCTGCATTAGCTGTAGGAACTTATTATTTAGCAATGCCTTCGGGCAAGTCCATTTATCTTAATAATTGTTATTATGTTCCGAATATTATTAAAAATATTATTTTAATTTTTGTATTTGATATGGAAGGATTTAACGTTGTTATAAAGAACAATAGTTGTTCTATTTATAAAGACGATGTTTTATATGGTGTTGAAAATTTGCGAAATGGACTTTATACACTTGACTTACAAGAAAATATTTTTCAAATTGAACAAACTAAGAAAAGGAAAAGAGATAATATTAATTATACCTACATGTGGCACTGTAGACTCGGTCATATCAATGAAACAAGATTATCCAAGTTGCATAAAGATGGGCTCCTTGAGTTATCTGATTATGAATCATATCCAACTTGTGAATCATGTCTCATGGGTAAAATGACTAAATCTCCTTTTAGTGGAAAAGGAGAAAGAGTTACAGAGTTGTTGGCATTGATTCACACAGACGTTTGTGGACCTATGACAACAAGTGCACGGGGTGGGTATTCTTATTTTATTACTTTCACTGATGATCACTCAAGATTTGGATATGTGTATTTAATGAAATACAAGTCAGAATCATTTGAAAAGTTCAAAGAGTTCAGAAGTGAAGTAGAGAAACAAACGGGCAAGAGTATAAAGATACTTCGATCAGATCGAGGTGGAGAATACTTAAGCGGTGAGTTTCTCAATTGTCTCAAAGAAAATGGTATAATCTCACAATGGACTCCTCCAGGTACACCACAGTTAAATGGAGTATCTGAAAGGAGAAATCGAACACTGTTGGACATGGTTCGATCCATGATGAGTTTTACCGACCTTCCAATTTCCTTCTGGGGATATGCCCTAGAAACGGCTGCATACCTACTTAACAAGGTACCTACCAAATCCGCCCCAAAGACTCCATATGAGATGTGGAAGGGGAGGAAACAAAATCTTAAGCATGTTAAGACTTGGGGTTGTCCAACTTATGTCAAAAAGTTTGAAAATGATAAGCTACAGACTAAATCCGATAAGTGTAGATTTGTGGGATACCCTAAAGAAACTTTAGGGTATTATTTCTATCATCCAACTGATCAAAAGGTGTTTGTTGCGAAACATGCTGCCTTCTTGGAAAAGGAGTTTATCCATGAAGGGGTCAGTGGGAGTAAGATATATCTTGAAGAAGTTCAAGAACCACAAATTACCACGGATCAAAGTCAGGTACCTGACCAAGTAGAAGAACCTACTATACCACACCCTGTTCATAAATCTGGAAGAGTACCGAAGATACCTGAGAGGTATGGATTGGTTATAGAGGATGACGATGAGGTACACATTATGAATGATGATGATCCATTGAATTACGAACAGGCTATGAGTAATAAAGACTCAGGAAAATGGCTTGAAGCTATGAAATCCGAAATGGACTCCATGTACGAAAATAAAGTATGGACTTTGGTTTCATCACCTGAAGGCATTAAGCCTATTGGGTGTAAATGGGTCTTTAAAAGAAAGACTGGAGCGGACGGCAAGGTAGAGACCTATAAGGCCCGACTGGTTGCAAAAGGTTTCAAACAAAGAAAAGGAGTTGACTATGATGAAACCTTTTCACCAGTAGCTATGCTCAAGTCCATTCGGATTTTGCTTGCGATTGCAGTTTATAACGACTATGAGATCTGGCAGATGGACGTGAAAACGGCCTTCCTCAATGGGAAACTTGAGGAGGATGTGTTTATGACACAGTCAGAGGGATTTGTTTCAAAGGTTGGAACAAATCAAGTCTCTAAGCTGCAACGATCCATTTATGGATTGAAGCAAGCTTCTCGTAGATGGAACATTCGTTTTGATGAGACAATCAAAGAGTTTGATTTTATCAAAAACGACGATGAACCATGTGTGTACAAGAAGGTTAGTGGGAGCGCAATTTTATTCCTTGTATTATATGTTGATGATATATTACTGATAGGGAATGACATTCCTATGCTACAATCGATTAAAATCTGGTTATTAAACACTTCTCCATGAAGGACTTGGGAGAAGCATCCTATATTTTGGGGATAAAGATCTATAGAGATAGATCTAAAAGGATGCTTGGTTTATCCCAAGGAACGTACATTGATGCAATGCTAAAGAGATTTAGCATGGAAGATTCCAAAAGAGGTCTCATGCCGATGAGCCATGGAATATATCTCTCTAAGAAACAGGCCCCAAAGACACCTGAGGAGAGAGACCGTATGAGTAAGATCTCTTATGCTTCTGCAATAGGATCTATCATGTACGGTATGATATGTACTAGATCGGATGTTGCTCATGCACTTAGTGTAACGAGCAGATACCAGTCGAATCCAGGAGAAGAGCACTGGAAGGCAGTGAAGAATATCCTAAAATACTTGAGAAGGACTAAGGATATTTTTCTTATCTACGGTGGGTCTGAATTAAAACTCGAGGGCTTCACAGACTCAAGTTTTCAAACGGACCAAGATGACAGTAAATCTGTTTCGGGGTATGTTTTTGCCTTGAACGGAGGCGCAGTGAGTTGGAAGAGTTCCAAGCAGCAAATAGTTGCTGATTCAGTGACAGAGGCAGAGTATATAGCTGCAAGTGAAGCTGCAAAGGAAGTTGTTTGGATGAAGAAGTTCATAACTGAACTTGGTATGGTTCCTAGCATTGGAGAAGCAGTCCCCGTTTACTGTGACAACACAGGAGCAGTTGCACAGGCTAAGGAACCAAGGTCTCATAAAAAATCTAAACACGTGTTGCGGCGATTTCACTTGATCAGGGAGATCATTGAAAGAGGAGACGTCACCTTGGATCGTGTAGACTCTCAAGACAACATTGCAGATCCATTTACTAAAGCTTTAAAACAACAGCAGTTTGATCGTCACTTAGAGAAGATGGGTATGAGATACCATGGCGATTGGCTTTAGTGCAAGTGGGAGATTGATAGTAGTGTGCATACAAGCCAATCATGTATGATGATAAAGCACGTACTTTGTAAACAATCTTATTTATTTATTAATAAAATATTCTTTTATTAAAGGCATTTAATTATCTACATTGTGCTGTTTTTATAATATGTAAATAACCCATAGTTTTAAGCAATGCTTTTAGAATCATGATGATGATCATGGTATTGAGATCTAAATTCTTAGAAAGCTCTAAAACTAAAATAGTTCCCAATCGTGGGATTACTAAAAAGGGGATTAGTAAATCCGGATAGATTGGTACATATGTTGCTTGCTCATTGGATGAGGATGATTGATCTCATGATCATTTGTGTGGAGACATTAAAGCAAGTATGTAGGTGCTTATTGGAGAATAAGTTCACTGAACGTGACTCGCTATGGAATACCTAATGGAGTTTTACTTGTCTGTCAATAGGAATTCCTAATGTGATAGTAGTACAAGTGATCCTTGGACTTGAGATCATCATAGTATCTTGTATGTAATGAATTATACTTTGACTTATTCCTTAAAGTCCTTTAGGGTATATAAAAGGGTATGCTTGGGTATAATGAGTTACATATGGAGATAATGAATGATCAATAAAGAATCTACCACCTCTAGTAAAAGAGGAGATATGTCCTATGTGATTCGTTAAATGACAACCCAGGAATCCTTGGCCAAGGTAAAATGAAATTAGAAAGGAGTTTCTAATTTGCATTATTTGGAGTTGTGCATTTTCTAATCTAAATACATATAATTAAATAAAATAAGCTTGACAGTAAATTCATGTCTTATATTTAATTGGGACATTGTATGGTGGAAGGATTGAATTGTATGGTAACTATTTACTCACAGGTTCTTTTATGATTAATGTTAAAATCTATATTATCTGAAAAGTCGTTGATCGCTAGGGAGGCTTATCCCTATTGTAGAATAAATATTATTTATTTAAATAGATTATTAGTTTAATTTATTTATTTAAATAAGATTAGAATTGTTCTAATTGATTTATTCACAACCGGTTTAATATAGAGAACCTAAAGGGTCACACCATAAAAGGAAGAATAATTATTTAAAAAGGTAATGGCATAATCGTAATAATGCATTAAGTGTAATTAATTTAATCTATAGTGATAGAATAAATTAAATAGCTTAATGTTTATTATTTAATATTTTGGAAATATTAAATATAAATTAATAAGAGGAGTCTTATTAATATTATTAATATTATTATTATTTTAATTTCTAAAGGAGTTTAGTAATTAATTTAATATTAGTACTCTCATTTATTCCTAAAAAGATTAGGAGACAAATTAATTAAATGAATTTAATTAATTATTCCCCATGTGGTGGGAAACCTAAATTAATTAAAGGAGTTTAATTAATTAAAAGAAATCCCATGTCTAATAGGATTAGAAGGGTTGGCCAATATCTATATAAGAGGAGTCTTATAATAGATATCAGTTGAGGCAATTCCAATTGTTGGAGAGTACTCCTTTTCTATAGAGGATAGAAAACTAAGCCAACCACCCTCCTTCTTGATAATTCATCTTCCTTGGTGGATCACCTCTAGAGGCCAAACACTTGGGTGGCTAACGTTGATCAAAGGAAGGAATCTAACCCGGAAATTCAAGGAGATCACGAAGAACAAGGAGTTGAACTCGTACCTGTGGAAGCTTCGTTTTACAAGGGTATGATTCCATAACTTCTTATTTATCGTTTTAAATTAATAATTTGCATAAAGGATGATCCGGGTAATGGTTTTGTAGAAATTTTTTAAACTCTGATATACCATGCTTCCGTTAATTTTTGCAATTTGATTGCATCACAATTTCGTACAAACCCAACATCACATACGTAGAACTATAGGATGAGTTAAGTCCTAGAAATGTTATAAGAAGAAGGTGATAATAACGAGCAATAAAACTCGAATAAAATGTTGAACTTTATGAATGAAGTTAGAAATTCTTAAAAGAAGAGTTAATAAATAAATAAGAAGATTCAAAGAAGAATCTTGAAGAGATATGAAGATGAGAATCAGGAGTTACCTAACTCCAATAATAAAGATGACGAATAACGATGAATAGACGAAGTCTATAAGATTAAATCATAATGAGGTCATGATATAACATGATGAAAGAAAAAGATAATAAGTTTTAAAACAAAACGATAATGAGAGAAGAATAATCATAAGGGAGATGATTATAGAATAAGGTCACGACGTGATCTTTTAAAGTTGAAAGACAGATGGTCGGTAATGATTGAATAGTTATAGTTTGATGCTATAACGAGAATGTACTATGATATAATACGATGTTAACTCACGAGGAGTTATAAATGATGAGATTTCTAAAAATTCATATCAAGTAAAGAGCAAGTTATGAGCAAGATAGAGTTAGGTGGAATTTCAATTGAAGAATCATGTGATGGCTGAGTTGTACAAACCTTTGTATGGGCGAGAGTTTTGTGCTTGCACTTAGTTTATCACATTGATAATCATTGAATTGTTGGTGTCGCGCTATCAATGTATATGTGGTGAAAAGGTGATTCTTTTCTCATGTGTATATTTGATAGTTAGAGACTATTAAGATTAGTAAGATGTTATTAGGATTAAGTGCGAGTTCTTAAAACTCATGCTTATGGTAAGTTCATGACTCATAATCATATGGTATGTTTGGAACTTCTCAGCGAATGGTCGCCTATGGTCTGACTAGGAAGTTTTTAAACTCATATTATTGTGGAAAGTTCCTGACTTCCAAAGTGTGGAAAGTTTGATGAACTATACTGGGAATAGAAAGGTTATGGTGTAGGAAGCATTGATGTTGTTTAAGGTTGATAGAATGATTAAGTAATGATGAACTAAAGATTTAATTAATGGAGAAAGTTTTATATTCTAAATCTCCTAGCTTTGCTAGATTTTCAAAATTTATTAACTTCGTGCTGATGTTGCACTTCTGTTTTCTTGAAAAACATTGGATCAAATGATGGAACCAATGAATTTTTTAAAATAGTGCTATTATTCACATGTCTATGCTAATTGCTTCAGCTAGACAAAAATAATTTTAAATTTTCAAAATGTATTTTATGTGTTCTATGCATCATTTGATATGGTGTAGAGATAATAATCGAGGAAGTTATCAATGCAGTTAAACCTAGTGTTGGATGTGATCGTATGATCGTCAACCCACTATGGTATGATGTAGTATGATAACGTCATGTAATGACAAAATCCTCAATGTACCATTATTACGGTACGGTATCAGGATATTCATTTATTTTTAGTTTCCTTAAACTATAAAAAAAGGGGATTTATTTACTTTTAGTTTCTTTAAATGAAAAAAAATTATTTTGAGTTGGTTAAAGATATATATATATATATATATATATATATATATATATATATATATATATATATATATATGGGAACTAATCCACAGCAACCGGTTGCTGTGGCAACCAAGTGGAACACAGCCGCTAATGGTAGTAGCGGCTTGTAAAATTCAATTATGTTGGTCAAAGAGGTCAAAGCACTCAAGTGCTAAGCACTCAAGTGCACTCAAGTTGCACTCAACATACTCCTCAACCGCTACTCTTAGTAGCGGAAGGACCAAATTTGTCCCAAAATCTATGTCACTTTCATTTATTGGACTTATAATAAATTATATTATTATAATAATAATATTAATTGTTTGATGTATTAATAATAAATAATATTAATAATAATTAATTGTTAGATTTAATAAATTTGATAATATTAATAATATCTAATAAGAGTATTAATACTATTATTATAATAATGATATTAATTATTTGATTTAATAAATAAAATTATAAATGATATTAATTAAATTTAATGTAATAATAATAGATTGTTATTCTTTTTATTATTACTATTGTTATTATTATTATAATTACTATTATTATTATTATTAATACTATTTTTTTATCCCCCAACCGCTACACATAGTAATAATAGTAATAATTTAATTTAATTTAATTATTATTATTATAATAATAGTATTAATAATAATAATAATAATAATAATAATAATATATTGTTATTTTCTTTTATTTTCTTTCTAATGACTTCAAGTTATATATTAGTTTTAATTCTAATGATATACCTTTTAAACTTGTTTTTAATTTATATACTTCTAACGTACTTAATTAAGTTATATATTAGTTCTATTATTATTATTATTATTATTATTATTACTATTACTATTAATTAAATTTTATTATAATTACTATTATTATTATTAAAATTTTTTATTACTATTATTATGATTAAATTTTATTATTATTATTATTATTACGAATTGGGTATTTGAAATTAGGAGTAGCATTTTACTTGATGTTCAAGACAAAAGCAAAGAAGACAACCGGGGAAAAAAAAGAAGAACCAGCCGCTACTACCTGTTCCGGCTTTGCACACTACACGAGGAAAAAAGTAATGTCATTTGTAAGCATTTTACTTAATGTGATTGACCGCTCCAAGTTGGAGCGGCTTAGAGGAATAGAGGAAGAAAAGCAACTTCAATTTGTGAGCAATTGAAATTTTAAGCAATTCATGTTTTATATTACAACCACTTTACGAGGAAAAAAATAATTTCTTAATAATTCTTAAGTCTCATAAATCAAAGATAAATGATAAAAAAATATAAAATGTTTTTTTTTTAATTTTATATTACAACCACTTTGTCAGATTTTTTTTACTTTGATTAATTATGTTTGGGTGTACAGTGCACTTGACAAAATAAGCCGTAAATTCAATTCAAATGTACATTGAATAGCATTGGGAAGGAGCAAATGACTGAAAAAGAAATAGGTGACTGACAGTAATGTGATTGACCGCTCCTTGTTGGAGCGGCTTAGAGGAAGAAAAGTAAGCAATTGAAATTTTAAGCAATTTTTGTTTTATATTACAACCACTTTGCGAGGAAAAAAATAATTTTCTAATAATTCTTAAGTCTCATAAATCAAAGATAAATGATAAAAAAATATAAAATGTTTTTTTTTAATTTTATATTACAACCACTTTGTCAGATTTTTTTTACTTTGATTAATTATGTTTGGGTGTACAGTGCACTTGACAAAATAAGCCGTAAATTCAATTCAAATGTACAATGAAGAGCACATTAGGAAGGAGCAAATGACAGAAAAAGAAATAGGCGGCTGTGATTGACCGCTCCTTGTTGGAGCGGCTTATTAATATTGCCAACTTGCATGCACGGAATAGAGGAAGAAAAGCAACTTCAATTTGTAAGCAATTGAAATTTTAAGCAATTTTTGTTTTATATTACAACCACACTTTACGAGGAAAAAAATAATTTTCTAATAATTCTTAAGTCTCATAAATCAAAGATAAATGATAAAAAAATATAAAATGTTTTTTTTTTAATTTTATATTACAACCACTTTGTCAGATTTTTTTACTTTGATTAATTATGTTTGGGTGTACAGTGCACTTGACAAAATAAGCCTTAAATTCAATTCAAATGTACATTGAAGAGCATTGGGAAGGAGCAAATGACAGAAAAAGAAAAAAAGTCGGACATTAATAAAGGGTGTGATCGACCGCTCCAAGTTGGAGCGGCTTCTTCCTTTAAAATGTAAATGTTTAAAATTCAATATAATAATAATAATTAATATTATAAAAATTATTTAAAAAATAGCAACAACAACAACAACAACAATAACATTAATAAAAAAATTATTTTTGTTATTATTATAATAATTAATATTAATAATAATATGATGTTATTATTTTTTTATCATTATTATTATTATTATTATTATTATTATTATTATTATTATTATTATTATTATTACTAGTATTATTATTAATATTATTGTTATTTATTTAATAATATTATTATGTTTAATACAATAATACAAGGACTCGGCAATAAGATAAGGACAATTTCATAGCAATTTGCATTGGGAAGGAGCATGACAGAAAAGACATGACAAACAGAAAAGACATGACAAAAAGTCAAAAACATCGGTTGAAATCTGTGCCAACCGTTTCTTACAGTAGCGGCTTCTGCCCTTTATTTAACCCACCACTATTATTTCACCGGTTATTCAATCTACTAGCAACCACCTAAAATTGCTTGGAACCGAAAGTGGGAAAACAGAAAGAGGAAAGGAAGAAAAACCGGAGGAGGAAAATCTCATCTTGAAGTAAGATTTTTTATTATGTTGTAATTATTATTATTATTATTATATTATTTAAATATAATTGTTGTGATTAATTTGTTTAATGTTAATATTATATTATTGTCATTTTTATTGTTGTGGTTATTATGCTTAATGTTAATGTTGTTGTTATTATTATTATTATTATGGTGATTATTATTATTATTATTGGCATTGTTATTATTGTGAATATTGTTAGTATTGTTGTTGTTTTTTTGTTGTTGGTATTATTATTATTATTATTATTATTATTATTATAATTATAATTATTACTATTATTATTATTATTATTATTATAATTATAATTATTACTATTATTATTATAATTATTACTATTATTATTATTATTACTATTATTATTATTATTATTATTATGGTGATTATTATTATTGTTTGGATATTCTTTGCTAGACAAAGGAGAGAGATTTTCTTTTTTTGAGTAGTCATAGTAGACAAATTTTTGTTGGAATTAATAACGAAATACCTGTCATTGTTATTATTGTTATTGTTAAAATTAATATTAATATTGTTGTTATTATACAACTTTATAATACATTAAATTTAATGTAATAATATTAATATTGTTGTTATTGTTAATATTAATATTAATATTATTATTATTGTGAATATTGTTAGTATTGTTGTTATTATGTTTTTATAATAATAGTTATAAAATGAATATTATTGTTGAGATCTATTATTACCATCCTTGTGAAATTTTCATTCGTCCTATGTAAATATAGTTTGAAATCATGTGGAATTTGATGCTCTCCAAGGACATGAATGCATTGAGTTTATTAGCTTCCTACATCTCAGTTATACATATACTGGCAAGATTCTGTTTGTAATTTTAATACTTGTCTCATTATTTGATTGCTCTAGTCATCCTTACAATGATTAAATTTATGAGACATATAATTCATCCAACAACACAAGTTTGCATATGTTATACATTCTGAAAATGGAAACCAACACATTGATTAAGATACTTTTTGTAATTAAATGTGGCGTGATATCTAAGTTTGTAATTTATGAATATTTATCTTTTTTGGATATTTTTATTATTATTGGAATTTGATGCTCTCCCCAAAATATTATTATTATTATTATTGGAATTTGGTGCTCTCTTGTAGTGGAATTTGATGCTCTCCCCAAAATATTGTTGTTGTTGTTATTATTAGTGTTAATATTAATAATGGATTATTGTTGTAATGTTAGGTCAAGGATGGACAACCGGGATTATGGACCAATTGACCAACGTGTTCTGTATGATCAACAAAATCACGTCTCAGATGACGTATATCAAGGGAAAGAGAGGGGAAAATTATGCTCGAGTCAATATACCGATCAAAAATATAATCAATGGAACTTGACAAAAGAGCAAAAAATTCTTCTGGATAAAAGTGGGTTTGGGGTTTTCCAATTTCGAGGGGTTATACCCCAAACTGACCTTGGTCTGATATCTGCCCTGGTGGAGAGGTGGCGGCCGGAGACCAATACCTTTCATTTAAATGGTGGAGAAGCAACAATAACGTTAGAGGATGTCCACTTTCTTTTGGGGTTGCCAGTGGTGGGCAAACCCTTAACAAGTCCCTTATCTGAGACCCCCTGGTCATACTTTAGAGATTGTTTTGGAGATGAATTAGCTGCTGAATATGCTAGCTCCAAAAAATGAAGTGCAGTTTCATTAGTGTGGTTGCACGAAAATTTTCATAATTGTCCTGAGAAAGCAAGTAAAGATGTCGTAGGCAGACACACAAAGGCCTACATATTGTGGTTGTGTGGGGCAATATTATTCCCAACTAGGAATAAGAATAGCGTGCACCCAAGATATATGTCTTTTATTGCCAATGCTAAATATTGTGTCACGTACTCTTGGGGGGCGGCATTGTTAGGATATCTGTATAGGTCTTTATACACTGCTAGTAGAAAAGGAGTCAAATATATTAATGGGTGTGTCACACTGTTACAAATTTGGGCCTATGAGCGTGTACCTATTGGACGGCCAAACCCTTGGCCACAATCAGACTTATGGTTGCCTAGGGCCTTAGCATGGGCATATTATGGAACTCACAGTTACCCTGGTAGACGAGAGGATCCCCATCACCATTTGTCATTTTATCGGGGGGAGTTTGATATTGAGTCTACGTGGGAGGTGGTTTGGCGGCCTTACATAAGGTGGGATGATAAATTCATTGAGTTTAATTTTGAAGGGAGGTTGTTGGGATCTGGTAGGGTCCCTTTGATCCACTTTGATATTGTGAAATTTCAGATGCCGGACCGTGTGATGAGACAGTTTGGATTTATGCAAGGCATACCATCACAGGCCAAAAACCACGGGGACTTGAGAAAAGAGAAAAAATTTAAATTTATTGATATTGAGGATTGCATGGCCTTGAGGAGGGAGTACATCGAGATGTGGGATGCATACATGGATCATCTCGAAGGACAACAGTGTGAAATTTCTAATTATGTGTCACAAGATGATTACATGGCCTGGTATAGGAGGAAAATCACACGTTGGAAAATTCATCGTCCTCGACCCGTCCCAGACAGTTCATATGAGCCCAGGGCCATTTACAGTCAACATCACCTTATTCAAATGGCACACAATCAATAATTTGTTTAATTTTTGACATTGTAGTATATATTACTCGTACATATATTGATATTATTTGTCCGGACTGATATTTACTTGTTTTTCCTATTACATGGCAGGTTGAGAGTGCAAAATCATTACTAGATAAATTCTCAGCATTTACTCAGCTGCCTCCTCAGTATGCTTTGGAGAAACAAAATTGGGATTACCAGTACAATATATACAACTTTGTAGTCAGAGGCAAAGAAATACCACAGCAAGGGGGTCCCACTGAATTTGGGTTTCAATCCCAATTATCACAATTCAATGAAGAGCATAGGAAGCAAGCTGAGTATCCACTACAAGAGAGCTACACACCCGGAACACAGGCTGCTGAGGATAGCTCCATTCCCACCACCCAAGCCTACAACGAGTGTTACATTCCCACTACCCAAGCCTTTGAGGAATGCTACAATCCCACCACCGGCTATGACTTTATGGGTCTTTCTGATTTAATAGGAACTGGAGAACCACAGGTACTTGAGGATTAATTTTAATAGTATATTACAACAATTAGTACTATAAATGCCATCAATAATTAATAAATATATTCTAATTGTGCAAAATCAGGTTGAAGCATTGGGATTGCACACCCCATATGGAAGGAAACGGTGCCCAACCAAAAGGCTGAGGGAGGAAAAGATGATGTTCATTGATCAAAATATGTTTAGAAATGTGGTTGATTTAGACAATTATCCTGTGGTACATCCGCGGAAGTGGTATACATTACACCATCCTGCATTGCATTCCTTAGGACCTGGAAAATGGTTATTCGAGCATATTGTGGACGCATACATGATGTTACTGCGGGATAGAGAGGAGCACTACAGGTTGCGGGGAATAAAAAGGTGGGCCCACTTTGGATTCATGGAGTCATTCTTCCTGCATATTGGGCAGCAATATTTGGTCCCCAGCCAAGGAAATGGTGCATCTAAATTTTGTCGACCGTATGTGCGCCCAGATGTGGGCCCACCTTTACACGAATGTAATTTCATCTTCCTGCCGGCTTGCTGTACGCAACAGAAGCATTTTATCCTGTTGGTATTCTCGGTTAACGATTGGACAGTGACCATCTTTGACCCGTACTTCAATGATACAGCTCGCATCACGCTACAACAAAGATACAAAGGATTCGTTGACGTTGCGTTACAATTGATACCAATGTGCTTGCGAATTGGTAATCCGCTACGTAGGTGGCCCAGCGGTAATCCCAATGTGGTTGTAGCAGACCCCCGACCCAAGCAACATAACTCGGATGACTGTGGCGTTTTTGTATGCAAGTATGTTGACCATTTAGTTAGGGGCAGTGTTGATATCCGCCAAGAGAAGTGGTCCTTAGAAGACGTAACGGTATTTCGGTACCGAATCGCATGGGAACTCTGTAGAAAAGTGACAAGACTACTTTCGGATGATGACATATAAAAAATCGATGAAAGCTATCCACGAATGTTAATTATATAATTCATCCCGATTATTTACAAAAAAATTTTGAGTCACTATTACTACTAATAATAGTAATTATAATAGTAATATATATAATAATAATAATAATAATAATAATTAATAAAAATTTAATAATAATTATAACGGTAATAATAATAATAATAAGCATAATAATAGTAATTAAAATAATAATTATAATAATAGTAATAGTAATAATAATAATAATGTAAGTCATTGTCCGGTCTGCCTCCTCATTGTCCCAATTATTACAAGCTTAAATGGAACGGCCAACGAGGCAATGGGACAAAATAATGAGATGGAACGAAAATCGAGGTACACTTATGTAAGCCACCACTCTATGTAGCGGTTTGGTGAATAAATGAGACCATCAATTTGGGACAAAGACAAATTATTACAATTCCCAAGACAATTGTTGTCATTCTAGCATGTCATTATAGCTACAATTTCCAAGGTTAAAATTATTACAAAATTATTGGAGTCACTTCCAATTTGGGACAAAAACAATACATGTAGCGGCATGGAGTCACTTCCAATTTGTAAAATTTTTAAAATCCAATATTTTAAAAAAATTATAATTTAAAATCACATGGAGTCATTTTAATTATGGATTATTTATATATTAATATAAATAATCAAAATAGCATAACTAATACAATGATTTTCTATTTTATTGGCACGTTCATTTGTACAAAAAACATAGCATAAATAATACAACTGACGTCTATTTTTTTGGCTCAGGAATTCCTAACACTCGATAATGGTTGCGCTTATCATGGTCGGTTTCAAAGCCGCAAATTGCACATTTTCGATGAGGCTTAGAACCTACAATTTTCTCGAGTGCACTTTTTATTCTGGAATGTTTTTTGCGGCCCTTTGTTTGAGAAATAATAGGCGGCAAAAACTCATCTTCTTCTGCTTCCTCCTCTGCATCTTCATCATCATTATCGTAACACATATCCTGAGGTGGATCTCCAGTCGTGCCATCAACCTCGTCGTCTGCCAGATCAGTAATATTCTCATCCGGATCATATTGGTCAACCAACGATTTTCCTCGTGCATTGAGTTTAAGTACAGTTTTGTAATAGTGAACTGAGCAAGCAGCTTTGCTCGCTAACTCCTGGCAATCACTCATCAAATGATTATAGCGGCAACCTTGATCTTGTTCGAAGTCAACAGCTGTGGTGTTGAAGAGTAATTCTTCACCATTGCTTTTGTTTGCGTCTATTGTCCACCGACGAAGAATCATCTCGCTTGGTATTTGTGAAATGCTCTTAAACATGAAATATCTCAAGATGTGCCTGCATAATTCACCAGAATGAGAAAACATTTGACAATTACATGTTATCGACCCCTGTTGACGATTGTTGACAATTTCTTTATATCTTCCACCACTTTCAGTTGCATCTGCAATATACACTGCATATACTTTAGTATCAGTGACACACAACTCACTAACTTTATGAACATTGTATTTCATGGAATCAACGAATTGACGCTGAAAACGTCTAAACATTTCTTTTGTGTACACCTGTCCAGCATGAACTTCTAATGATGAACCGAGTACCATATTTCTTTTCCGATGTTTTGTTATGTAGTCGGCCTTCCTCTCTTTGATAAATTGTTTTTCTATAGCCTTTTGACTTTGCACTACAAATTCTTTCATACCTGTTGAAGCATTAACGTACTCATCAAAAAAACTATTCATACTCTCGCTTCTTCCAGTGGTAGTCATTCCCGCGGCAAAAGATCTCTTTGTATATGCTGGAATCCATTTATGTCGTACATCATACAAACTTCCAAGCCACTCATTAGTATACAATTCATAAGAACTTATCAGAATATGCCAACGCTCTTCAAACTCCTCGGTGGACAATGAATTATAGACACAACTGTTAAAATCATTTTTGAATGATGGGTGCTCAGAATAAATATGATGCAACTTCTCAGGAAATTTATTGCTAATATGCCAAGAACACAATAAATGATAACTAGAAGGAAGTACCGTAGCAATAGCATTATTCATGGCTTTATCTTGGTCAGTGATGATGGTTGTAGGTGCCTTGTAGTCCATGGCTTCGAGCCATGTCTCTAATACCCAGACGAAAGTGTCCTCTGTCTCATCTCTTAACAATGCAAATCCAAATAATATAGACTGATAATGATGGTTGACCCCGGAAAATGGAACGAACGGCATGCCATACTTATTTGTCCGGTACGTACTATCAAATGTCACAACATCTCCGAACCGTTGATACATAAACCTTGACCGGGCGTCAACCCACAAAATACAAGCTATGTGATTGTTTTCACCGGGTTTCACTCGGAAAAAAAATTTACTATCACTTCCGGATGAAAGTTTTTTCAAATAATTTACAGCTGCTTGTGCATCATTTTCATCGGCAGAATCACGCCTTAAATCTCTCACCACATTCTGAATATTTACATTAGAGAAAGGAACATTTTGCATCCCACCACCCATTGTGCTCAAAACATTCATCATCCTACTAGGACCAATACCAGACTTATTTAACGTGTCAATTAAATTTCTTGCAACCGGAGTAATATTTCTGTGTGTCTCAATCAAATCCACTTTGGTGGGGGTGACTAAGTGATGATTGTGCTCTAATTGAACAGTAGAAATACGCCAATTATCTTCTTTTTTATTGTGGACGACATATATTCTAGCTTTGCATAATGTGCGTCCTACAGAGTCTCTCTGTCTACTAATTTTATTACTACCCTCTTCATCATCAGGTAAACCTTTTAAAACAATTGGTGTACCTGCTTTTTTACAGACATACAACCTAGATGACACATCATTCGTATTAGCATGTTTATGACTAGTTGCAATTCTAATCTCAAATCCATTTTTACGAGCATATGATCTATAAAAAATTTCAATTTCTTCCAACGTAGCAAATAATTGACCAACGTATGGAACTATTTCATATTTACGACTTTCAACTTCACTTACAAACTCAGATGCATTTTTACAATTTAAACTTGCAACATAATCTGAAGAATTATATGCCATTTCGAAAAACTTACCTATGAATAATAATGAAGACTTGTCGGATCAGAACTTCAAGTTGAATATGGGTAACGAAAGTGTTACAAGCTATGAAGATGTGAAAAAAAAAAGATCCAAGAGAACTTACAAGCTGTAGAAGATAGAGGAAAGGAAGGAAATGAAGAAACTTGCAGAAAAAACTAAGCAGCAAGAGAATAAAAAGGAGAGGAGACCATCCGCTACATGTTGTAGCAGCTAATACTCAAAACAAAATTTATTAACTTTTCCCATTCCCAATGTCAACTTTTCCCATTCCCAATGTCATGCTCCTTCCCAATGCAAATTGCTATGAAATTGTCCTTGTCTTATTGCCGAGTCCTTATATTATTGTATTAAACATAATATTATTATTAAATAAATAACAATAATATTAATAATAATACTAGTAATAATAATAATAATAATAATAATAATAATAATAATAATAATAATAATAATAATAATAATAATAATAATAATGATAAAAAAATAATAACATCATATTATTATTAATATTAATTATTATAATAATAACAAAAATAATTTTTTTATTAATGTTATTGTTGTTGTTGTTGTTGCTATTTTTTAAATAATTTTTGTAATATTAATTATTATTATTATATTGAATTTTAAACATTTACATTTTAAAGGAAGAAGCCGCTCCAACTTGGAGCGGTCGATCACACCCTTTATTAATGTCCGACTTTTTTTCTTTTTCTGTCATTTGCTCCTTCCCAATGCTCTTCAATGTACATTTGAATTGAATTTAAGGCTTATTTTGTCAAGTGCACTGTACACCCAAACATAATTAATCAAAGTAAAAAAATCTGACAAAGTGGTTGTAATATAAAATTAAAAAAAAACATTTTATATTTTTTTATCATTTATCTTTGATTTATGAGACTTAAGAATTATTAGAAAATTATTTTTTTCCTCGTAAAGTGTGGTTGCAATATAAAACATGGTTGTAATATAAAACAAAAATTGCTTAAAATTTCAATTGCTTACAAATTGAAGTTGCTTTTCTTCCTCTATTCCGTGCATGCAAGTTGGCAATATTAATAAGCCGCTCCAACAAGGAGCGGTCAATCACAGCCGCCTATTTCTTTTTCTGTCATTTGCTCCTTCCTAATGTGCTCTTCAATGTACATTTGAATTGAATTTACGGCTTATTTTGTCAAGTGCACTGTACACCCAAACATAATTAATCAAAGTAAAAAAAATCTGACAAAGTGGTTGTAATATAAAATTAAAAAAAAACATTTTATATTTTTTTTATCATTTATCTTTGATTTATGAGACTTAAGAATTATTAGAAAATTATTTTTTTCCTCGCAAAGTGGTTGTAATATAAAACAAAAATTGCTTAAAATTTCAATTGCTTACTTTTCTTCCTCTAAGCCGCTCCAACAAGGAGCGGTCAATCACATTACTGTCAGTCACCTATTTCTTTTTCAGTCATTTGCTCCTTCCCAATGCTATTTAATGTACATTTGAATTGAATTTACGGCTTATTTTGTCCAGTGCACTGTACACCCAAACATAATTAATCAAAGTAAAAAAAATCTGACAAAGTGGTTGTAATATAAAATTAAAAAAAAACATTTTATATTTTTTTATCATTTATCTTTGAATTATGAGACTTAAGAATTATTAAGAAATTATTTTTTTCCTCGTAAAGTGGTTGTAATATAAAACATGAATTGCTTAAAATTTCAATTGCTCACAAATTGAAGTTGCTTTTCTTCCTCTATTCCTCTAAGCCGCTCCAACTTGGAGCGGTCAATCACATTAAGTAAAATGCTTACAAATGACATTACTTTTTTCCTCGTGTAGTGTGCAAAGCCGGAACAGGTAGTAGCGGTTGGTTCTTCTTTTTTTTCCCCGGTTGCCTTCTTTGCTTTTGTCTTGAACATCAAGTAAAATGCTACTCCTAATTTCAAATACCCAATTCGTAATAATAATAATAATAATAAAATTTAATCATAATAATAGTAATAAAATTTTTTAATAATAATAATAGTAATTATAATAAAATTTAATTAATAGTAATAGTAATAATAATAATAATAATAATAATAATAATAATAGAACTAATATATAACTTAATTAAGTACGTTAGAAGTATATAAATTAAAAACAAGTTTAAAAGGTATATCATTAGAATTAAAACTAATATATAACTTGAAGTCATTAGAAAGAAAATAAAAGAAAATAACAATATATTATTATTATTATTATTATTATTATTATTAATACTATTATTATAATAATAATAATTAAATTAAATTAAATTATTACTATTATTACTATGTGTAGCGGTTGGGGGATAAAAAAATAGTATTAATAATAATAATAATAGTAATTATAATAATAATAACAATAGTAATAATAAAAAGAATAACAATCTATTATTATTACATTAAATTTAATTAATATCATTTATAATTTTATTTATTAAATCAAATAATTAATATCATTATTATAATAATAGTATTAATACTCTTATTAGATATTATTAATATTATCAAATTTATTAAATCTAACAATTAATTATTATTAATATTATTTATTATTAATACATCAAACAATTAATATTATTATTATAATAATATAATTTATTATAAGTCCAATAAATGAAAGTGACATAGATTTTGGGATAAATTTGGTCCTTCCGCTACTAAGAGTAGCGGTTGAGGAGTATGTTGAGTGCAACTTGAGTGCACTTGAGTGCTTAGCACTTGAGTGCTTTGACCGCTTTGACCAACATAATTGAATTTTACAAGCCGCTACTACCATTAGCGGCTGTGTTCCACTTGGTTGCCACAGCAACCGGTTGCTGTGGATTAGTTCCCTATATATATATATATATATATTGTTGGGTTTGTACGTAACGCAATCATGCAATCAAATCACATAAATAGGGCGGAAGCACAAAAATTAGGTTTTCAAAAATTTATACAAACCCATAACCATGATCATGCTTTGTGCTAGTTATCAATAACAGAAAAGAGAGAACATGGAATTATACCTTTGAAGATCCAAGCTTCCTCAGGTACAAGTTCTACTCCTTTGATTCCTTTGATTCCTCTGTAGTGGCTCCTTCCCTTGATCAATGTCAGCCACCCAATTGTTTGGCCTCTAACGGTGATCCACCAAGGAAGATGAAGAACTCAAGAAGATGGGTTATTGGCTTAACCCTTGTTTCTATCTCTATAGAATATGTGTACTCCCAACTCTTGGAAAAATTCACGTACCTTATTTCTGATATAAGACTCTCTTATATAGATATTAGGTTAACCCTCCTAATCCAATTAGAATAGGGTTTTATTTAATTAATTAAATACTTTTAATTAATTTATATCCTAATCTTTATTAGGATTGAGAGAGAGTACTGATATTATATTAATTCCTGAACCCCTTTAGAATTAAAATAATAATAATAATAATAATATTAATAAGACTCCTCTTATTAATTTATATTTAATATTTCTAAAATATTAAATAATAAACATTAAGCTATTTAATTTATTCTATCACCATAGATTAAATTAATTATACTTAATGCATTATTACTATCATGCCATTTTTTTCTTAAATAATTCTTCTTCCTTTTATGGTGTGACCCTTTAGGTTCTCCATATTAAACTGGTTATGAATAAATCAATTAGAACAATTCTAATCTTATTTAAATAAATAAATTAAACTAATAATTTATTGAAATAAATAACATTTATTCTGCAATAGGGATAAGCCTCCCTAGCGATCAACGACTTTCTAGATAATATAGATTTCAACATTAATCATAAAAAAACCTGTGAGTTAATAGTTACCGTACAATTCAATCCTTCCACCATACAATGTCCCAATTAAATATAAGACATGGATTTACTGTCAAGTCTTAATTTATTTAATCATATGTATTTCGATTAGAAAATGCACAACTCCAAATAATGCAAATTAGAAACCTCTTTCTAATTTCATTCTACCTTGGCCAAGGATTCCTGGGTTGCCATTTAACGAATCACATAGGACATATCTCCTATTTTACTAGAGGTGGTAGATTCTTTATTGATCATTCATTATCTCCATATGTAACTCATTATACCCAAGCATACCCTATATATGCCTTAAAAGGCCTTAAGGAATTAGTCAAAGTATAATTTGTTACATACAAGATACTATGATGATCTCAAGTCCAAGGATCACTTGTACTACTATCACATTAGGAATTCCTATTGACAGGCGAATAAAACTCCATTAGGTATTCCATAACGAGTCACGTTCAGTGAACTTATTCTCCAATAAGCACCTACATACTTGCTTTAGTGTCTCCACACAAATGACCATGAGATCAGTCATCCTCATCCAATGAGCAAGCAACATATGTACCAATCTATCCGGATTTACTAATCCCCATTTTAGTAATCCCACAATTGGGAACTATTTTAGTTTTTAAGCTTTCTAAGAATTTAGATCTCATTATCATGATCTCATCATGATTCTAAAAGCATTGCTTAAAACTATGGGTTATTTACATATTATAAAAACAGCACCATGTAGATAATTATATGCCTTAAATGAATTTTTTATTAATAAATAAATAAGATTGTTTACAAAGTATGTGCTTTATCATCATACATGATTGGCTTGTATGCACACTACTATCAATCTCCCACTTGCACTAAAGCCAATCGCCATGGTATCTCATACCCATTTTCTCTAAGTGACGATCAAACTGCTGTTGTGTTAGAGCTTTAGTAAATGGATCTGCAATGTTGTCTTGAGAGTCCACACGCTCCAAGGTGACGTCTCCTCTTTCAATGATCTCCCTGATCAAGTGAAATCGCCGCAGCACGTGTTTAGATTTCTAATGAGACTTGGGTTCCTTAGCCTGTGCAACCGCTCCGGTGTTGTCACAGTATACGGGAACTGCTTCTCCGATTCTAGGAACCACACCAAGTTCAGTTATGAACTTCTTCATCCAAACAACTTCCTTTGCAGCTTCACTTGTAGCTATATACTCTGCCTCTGTCACTGAATCAGCAACTGTTTGCTGCTTGGAACTCTTCCAACTCACTGCACCTCCGCTCAAGGTAAACACATACCCTGAAACAGATTTACTGTCATCTTGGTCTGTTTGAAAACTTGAGTCCGTGAATCCCTCGAGTTTTAATTCAGACCCACCGTAGACAAAAAAAATATCTTTAGTCCTTCTCAAGTACTTTAGGATATTTTTTACTGCCTTCCAGTGCTCTTCTCCTGGATTCGACTGGTATCTGCTTGTTACACTAAGTGCGTGAGCAACATCCGGTCTAGTACATATCATACCGTACATGATATATCCTATTGTAGAAGCATAAGGGATCTTACTCATACGGTCTCTCTCCTCAGGTGTCTTTGGGGCCTGTTTCTTGGAGAGATTTATTCCATGGCTCATCGGCATGAGACCTCTTTTGGAATCTTCCATGCTAAACCTCTTTAGCATCGTATCAATGTACGTTACTTGGGATAAGCCGAGCATCCTTTTAGATCTATCTCTATAGATCTTTATCCCCAAAATATAGGATGCGTCACCCAAGTCCTTCATGGAGAAGTTTTTAGATAACCAGATTTTAATGGATTATAACATAGGAATGTCATTCCCTATAAGTAATATATCATCAACATATAATACAAGGAATGATACTGCGCTCCCACTAACCTTCTTGTATACACAAGGTTCATCCTCGTTTTTGATAAAATTAAACTCTTTGATTGTCTCATCAAAACGAATGTTCCATCTACGAGAAGCTTTCTTCAATCCATAAATGGATCGTTGTAGCTTACAGACTTGATTTGTTCCAACTTTTGAGATAAATCCCTCTGGCTGTGTCATATACACATCCTCCTTAAGTTTCCCATTGAGGAAGGCCGTTTTCACGTCCATCTGCCAGATCTCATAGTCGTTGTAAGCTGCAACCGCAAGCAAAATCCGAACGGACTTGAGCATGGCTACTGGTGAGAAGGTTTCATCATAGTCAACTCCTTATCTTTGTTTGAAACCTTTTGCAACCAGTCGGGCCTTATAGGTCTCTACCTTTCCGTCTGCTCCAGTCTTTTTCTTAAAAACCCATTTACACCCAATAGGTTTAATAGCTTCAGGTGGTGAAACCAAAGTCCATACTTTCTTTTCATTCATGGAGTCCATTTCGGATTTCATGGCTTCAAGCCATTTCCCTGAGTCTTTAGTACTCATAGCCTGTTCGTAATTCAATGGATCATCATTCATGTTGTGTACCTCATCGTCATCCTCTATAACGAATCCATACCTCTCAGGTATCTGCGGTACTCTTCCAGATTTACGAACAGGGTGTGGTACAGTAGGTTCTTCTACTTGGTTAGGTACTTGACTTTGGTCCGTGGTAACTTGTGGTTCTTGAACTTCTTCAAGATATATCTTACTCCCACTGACCCCTTCATGGATAAACTCTTTCTCCAAGAAGGTAGCATGTTTCGCAACAAACACCTTTTGATCAGTTGGATGATAGAAATAATACCCTACGGTTTCTTTAGTCCCACAAATCTACACTTATCGGATTTAGTCTGTAGCTTATCATTTTCAAACTTTTTGACATAAGCTGGACAACCCCAAGTCTTAACATGCTTAAGATTTGGTTTCCTCCCTTTCCACATCTCATATGGAGTCTTTGGGGTGGATTTTGTAGGTACCTTGTTAAGTCGGTATGCAGCCGTTTCTAGGGCATATCCCTAGAAGGAAATTGGAAGGTCGGTAAAACTCATCATGGATCGAACCATGTCCAACAGTGTTCGATTTCTCCTTTCAGATACTCCATTTAACTGTGGTGTACCTGGAGGAGTCCATTGTGAGATTATACCATTTTCTCTGAGACAATTGATAAACTCACTGCTTAAGTATTCTCCACCTCGATCTGATCGAAGTATCTTAATACTCTTGCCCGTTTGTTTCTCTACTTCACTTCTAAACTCTTTGAACTTTTCAGATGATTCTGATTTGTATTTCATTAAATACACATATCCAAATCTTGAGTGATCATCAGTGAAAGTAATAAAATAAGAATACCCACCCCGTGCACTTGTTGTCATAGGTCCACAAACGTCTGTGTGAATCAATGCCAACAATTCTGTAACTCTCTCTCCTTTTTCACTAAAAGGAGATTTAGTCATTTTACCCATGAGACAAGATTCACAAGTTGGATATGATTCATAATCAGATAGCTCGAGGAGCCCATCTTTATGCAACTTGGATAATCTTGTTTCATTGATATGGCCTAGTCTACAGTGCCACATATAGGTATAATTAATATCATCTCTTTTCCTTTTCTTAATTTGTTCAATTTGAAATATATTTTCTTGTAAGTCAAGTGTATAAAGTCCATTTCGCAAATTTTCAATATCATATAAAACATCGTCTTTATAAATAGAACAACCATTATTCTTTATAATAACGTCAAAACCTTCCATATCAAATACAGAAATTGAAATAATATTTTTAATAATATTTGGAACATAATAACAGTTATTATGATAAATGGATTTGCCCGAAGGCATTGCTAAACAATAAGTTCCTACAGCTAATGCAGCAACTTTTGCTCCATTTTCCACTCGTAAGATCACCTCATCATTGTTCAGCTTTCTACTTCTGACCAGTCCCTTCACATTATTACATATGTGAGAACCACAGCCGGTATCTAATACCCAAGTAGAATTTTGACTTTCTGAAAAATTAATTTCAATCATGAACAAACCTTGATTGGAAGTCGAAGCTTCTCCAAGCTTCTTCTTTGCCAGAAACTTCTTGCAGTTCCTCTTCCAATGACCCGGCTCGTTGCAATGGAAGCACATTCCTTTGCTAACTGGATCAGATTTCTTTTGCTCCTTTATGTTCACTTTGCCCTTGGTCATCCGAGATCGGAAGAGCTCCTTAGATATCTCATATCTAGCAGTCCTACTCTGTTCACCATACAACTCTTTGAGGTGAAGCAGCATAGCAGGAGCATCCATTTTTTCGTGCTGACGCTGAAACTCGTTATTCATGAATGCGAGCATGATGCATTGAGCCACAGATGCATCATCTTGCCACTTATTGAAAGTGGCAATCTCTTCCTCAGAGGCTGTTTCTGAAACAGATTCAGGGATAGTGGAATTTAGGACATAAGAAATCTTTTCAGCAGTGAGAACAATTCTCAGATTTCTTAGCCAGTCCTCATAATTTGGGCCGGTAAGCTTATTTGCATCATGTATGCTTCGTAGTGAAATTAGTGATTTTGACATTTTTAAAATTCTGCATGTGAAAAACAACATTTTAGCAAACATTCATTTTATTAATTTTACATACCAAAATAAATTTAGGTCCTTATTTTAAATTGGTATCTCCCACTATTTTTATCAAACTATATTACCCTCACTTATATAGTTCGACAACATCTAATTAAAGATTTGCTAGTGAGATTAAGGATCCCATTTCAAATGTATATAACCTTGTGGATAGCACAACAAGTGATATACAAATAAATAGGTAGACAACTCTTGTCAATTACATCACCATGTAACTCCTTTTATTTTGCCTCTTAAATCATAATGGTCATGTGTGTGCACATCCGAACTAAAATGATTTAAGTTAAGTCCAACCTAGCACTTCCATAAATTCAAAAAGAAAAATTTTCGTCCTTGTGGATAGCACAACAAGACTAGATCGTTCAATTTTCTTGATAAGCATCAAATGTGATTAATTAACATCTTAAATATTCAATACTCGCCTTGTGGATAGCACAACAAACTCGTATTAAATATTTAATACTCTATTAATTAATCATGCTAGAAGGCGACGTTCGATATTCCAAATATCATTTGAACGCTTCAGACTTAATATTATTTCTTTGAGGGGTTTGTTATTATTTGTCTCATCTTGTTAAGCGCGCATGCACACACACACACACACACACACACACACACACACATATATATATATATATATATATATATATATAAAATACGTGTCATTTTATTAAACATGCGAAGCATGTTTGCATAAAATATAATATATATAATATTTAGCATGCAATATAGAATACTATATTCTACCCGAATTGATTATGGACTTTTATTCTAGATTGGTTCACTAGAGCCACCAAGTGAACCAAAAGGTCAAACCTAGGAGTGCAAAAATTTAAATTTAAATATAACTATTACATTTAAACCCTGGCTCCATACAAATGGGTCTTCACGCGTTCCTTGCTCCTTGGTCTCCAGTTTCTTCAAGATAATTCTAACTATCTCTATTACATAAACTATTTTTAATTAAATAGAAACCTTGATCAGCAGTCAAGGGAAAGTACATAAGAGGGAGATAGAATTTTACACTGAGAATAAAACCAGAGAAGATGAGGTACACAGACCCCATTTTATAAAATCCATACATTCAAGCATTCATCCAAAATAAAAAACAATCACATTGGTCATAGTCCATAATCAACCCCATTTATTATCATACACATCAACATATGCATCAATAAATATCCATTCATCTCATGAATAACAATGCTATTCCATATATGGATCGATGTTATTTAATGGACAAAAGTTTTGCTAAATTTTATTTTTGAAACAAAATAAACTCTTTTATTTTAATCAAAAATAAATTCAAATTAAACTCCTTTAATTTTAGCATTCTGAAATCATATTTCAGATAAAATAAACTTCTTTATTTTAAAACTTTATCAATTAAATAAACAGTTTAATTAATTAATTAAAATCAATTTTCAGGGTCTGTCCAGGTACCGGCGCAGCTACGCCAGTAATGAACTGGGCAGCTGCGCAGCTGCGCAGGTAGCCTGAAGCAGCAGTTTTTGCAGACCGGCGCAGCTGCGCCAGTAATGAACTGGGCAGCTGCACAGCTGCGCCGTTCGTCGTAAAAACTTGCAGAAAACGATTTTTGTCCAGAAAAACGATCCAATTCTCACATCAATTCATACATGGAATTATAAAATTGATAATTAGCACAAAGTTAGGCTCTGATACCACTGTTGGGTTTGTACGTAACGCAATCATGCAATCAAATCACATAAATAGGGCGGAAGCGTAAAAAACTAGGTTTTCAAAAATTTATACAAACCCATTACCATGATCATTCTTGTGCATCAATTATCAGTGAATGAAAAAGGAGAAAAACAGAATTATACCTTTGAAGATCCAAGCTTCCTCAGGTACAAGTTCTACTCCTTTGATTCCTTTGATTCCTCTGTAGTGGCTCCTTCCCTTGATCAATGTCAGCCACCCAAATGTTTGGCCTCTAACGGTGATCCACCAAGGAAGATGAAGAACTCAAAAAGATGGGTTATTGGCATAACCCTTATTTCTATCTCTATAGAATATGTGTACTCCCAACTCTTGAAAAATTTACGTCCCTTATTTCTGATATAAGACTCTCTTATATAGATATTAGGTTAACCCTCCTAATCTAATTAGAATAGGGTTTTATTTAAGTAATTAATTAAACACTTTTAATTAATTTATATCCTAATCTTATTAGGATTGAGAGAGAGTACTGATATTATATTAATTCCTAAACTCCTTTAGAATTAAAATAATAATAATAATAATAATATTAATAAGACTCCTCTTATTAATTTATATTTAATATTTCTAAAATATTAAATAATAAACATTAAGCTATTTAATTTATTCTATCACCATAGATTAAATTAATTATACTTAATGCATTATTACTATCATGCCATTTTTTTCTTAAATAATTCTTCTTCCTTTTATGGTGTGACCCTTTAGGTTCTCCATATTAAACCGGTTATGAATAAATCAATTAGAACAATTCTAATCTTATTTAAATAAATAACATTTATTCTACAATAGGGATAAGCCTCCCTAGCGATCAACGACTTTCTAGATAATATAGATTTCAACATTAATCATAAAAGAACCTGTGAGTTATTAGTTACCGTACAATTCAATCCTTCCACCATACAATGTCCCAATTAAATATAAGACATGAATTTACTGTCAAGTCTTAATTTATTTAATCATATGTATTTCGATTAGAAAATGCACAACTCCAAATAATGCAAATTAGAAACCTCTTTCTAATTTCATTCTACCTTGGCCAAGGATTCCTGGGTTGTCATTTAACGAATCACATAGGACATATCTCCTCTTTTACTAGAGGTGGTAGATTCTTTATTGATCATTCATTATCTCCATATGTAACTCATTATACCCAAGCATACCCTATATGCCTTAAAAGGCCTTAAGGAATTAGTCAAAGTATAATTTGTTACATACAAGATACTATGATGATCTCAAGTCCAAGGATCACTTGTACTACTATCACATTAGGAATTCCTATTGACAGGCGAGTAAAACTCCATTAGGTATTCCATAGCGAGTCACGTTCAGTGAGCTTATTCTCCAATAAGCACCTATATACTTGCTTTAGTGTCTCCACACAAATGACCATGAGATCAGTCATCCTCATCCAATGAGCAAGCAACATATGTACCAATCTATCCAGATTTACTAATTCCCATTTTAGTAATCCCACAATTGAGAACTATTTTAGTTTTTAAGCTTTCTAAGAATTTAGATCTCATTATCATGATCTCATCATGATTCTAAAAGCATTGCTTAAAACTATGGGTTATTTACATATTATAAAAACAGCACCATGTAGATAATTATATGCCTTAAATGAATTTTTTATTAATAAATAAATAAGATTGTTTACAAAGTATGTGCTTTATCATCATACATGATTGGCTTGTATGCACACTACTATCATATATATATATATATATATATATATGTATATATCTCGATTGATGTTCGAGTTATTGCTAGAAGTCTATGCTACTTGATTCAGCTAGACGAATATTGAAAGATGTTCATGAAATTCAAGCGTTCTTTGTCAAACTATACCAAACCAAATTGTTTTGGTGTGGATTCAAATGTTAAGAAGCTGAGGTGAACAACCCTGTAAAAGGAGACATGTTATCGGAGACAATGGTTCCGAAAGTAACGCATATAGTCGTTACGATGTTAAGATGTAATACGTTGTGCAAGACGTAGGGGTACGATAGGCTGATCACCTAGAGTACTTGCAGAGAGTGTTTTTAGTCTGTGTGATTGCTAAACATTCTGTTAAAAATGGTTTATAGTGGTGATGCACTATTAAACCTGGAGAAGAGTTCAAGGTCTTATGACCACTCAGCATGAATTGAAATCTTTTAAATTCCTGTTATTCATATCGCTTCCCAATTATTGAGCAATTGTGAAATATTCTTATTATTCTGAAGGTGAAGGTGGCAAGAATGATATTCCCTAGAAAGAAATAGTTGTGGAACACAACAAGTTAGTGAATAAGATTAACGTAAAATCTAATTTGATAGATTGAATGAATGAAGATTAATAAAAATTTCGAGAACGAAATTCTTAGAAGAAGGGGTGAATGTGATAACCCGAATACTTATAATATAGTGAATTATGAAGTATATATCTTCGACGAGTAAAGTATATGGTAATGATCCTTAGAAAGAAAATGAACGAGTTAGAGAATATATAATATTTGAAACATAATTGTGTTTAATTGAAGGTTATGAAATAAAACCTAAAATTTGTTGAAGAACGAAATGTAGTAAAATATATATGTATAACCTATATTAAGGTAATGTGTTGAAGTTATTCAACGATAAATGTTTTTAAAGAGATTTGATGGAAACCTGAGTAAGGTAAGGTTTCGGTGATTCCGAGGAAGAAATCCTTATAAGGAGGGAATGATGTGACAACCCGAATTTTCAGAAATTGTTAAAATAAGAATTTAATGAATGAAATTCTTATTATGACGTGTTTTGCGTGTAAGTAAATATATATATATATATATATATATATATATATTCATATATTGGGATGATTAGGTTTAATAGTTAATTTAACTATTGAAGAAATTAAATGAAGTTATTACGAAAAGGAAATTAATTGAATATTATTAGTTAATTTAATTAAGTTAAAGATTATATTATGAAATAATATAATTTGGTTATTATTCCTTGTTGGCAGTGGAATTATTATGAATTAAATCTCATAAATAATGTGAGTATTCACTTAATTAAAATAGTGAATTAATATAAATATAATTGTTTTAATTAAATATGAAGGTAATATATTACATGTAAGAGTAATACGTTTATGTAATAGCTTAGTATATTATATTTAGCCAAGTGTATGTAAATGAGTATGAGAATGAGAAGAACCAATATAATTATAAATAATTATTGGTGTTAGATGAATTAAATAAATATTTTAGTTGGAATATTTATGGAATAAGATAAATATTCGATGAAAATTATAACTGATGAAACGTTTGGCTGTGTAACTGATGAGGCTATAATGTATACACATTATGTTTATATCAGTTTTATGAATTTTACGTATTTTGTTCCTAAAGCCAAAAACAAAAAAAACAAAGAAGAACAAATACAGAGAAGAGAGGAAGAGAGAAATTGAGAAGAGGGAGCTTAGGAAAGAAATTCTCTGTAATTGAAGAGGAGTTTTAGAATCAAAGAAGGGAGAATCAAGATGAAAAAGAGGATTAAACAAGGACTTCCAATCATCTATTCTGAATTTAAAGAAGAAGCAAAGGTAATTTTTTGAAGTTTCTAGCTTTAGTTATTTTTTAAAAGTTCTTCTTTGTAATTAGTTTTGAGAGTTAAATTGTTAAGAGATTGATCATATATGTTAATTGGTATGTATAATTTGTTATATGTAATCTATAACAGGTTTTCATGTAATCAAATTCGTGAAAATTTGTGTTAGAAGAAGAAATTTGGTTGATGGCTTAGTATACGTATTTTGGTCTATTTTAAGGCTTAAATTGATGGTTAGATCATGTATAAAATTTAAAATTGATAATAGATGTTGTTAGTATGTTGAAAGACGAAAACAACGAAGTTTAAACGGATTGATTTGGTTAGGAATCGAATCCGTGGTGAATGATTTCGCTAAAACATGTAAAACTAATATGAACATGAGTTTTAGGCCACAATTTAGGCTGGTTAATGTTTTTATAAATTATTGGTTCTTTGATATGTTGTATTTCTATGAATTACGAATCCATAGAGTTGAAAACGGACTCAATCGGATGTGCATAACTCAAGTTATGAAGATTTGAAGGAGAAAACGTCCAAAACATCGCGAGAACAGTGATCTGTAAAGTCTGGTTCTGCTACCAGGCGCAACTGCTCTGTGCCCTAAGCCTTTTGGGGCACATCTGCGCTGGTTCCAAGGCTTAAAGGGGCACAGCTACGCCGGACACATGTCAGGCGCAGACGTGCCCGAGTGGACTATTTTGACATCCTGTAGTAAAATGGGCATGACTTTCTCATACGGACTCGGATTGCGGTGATTCAAGATGATTCAAAACAAGCTCGAGTAGACCTACAACTTTTGTTCTTTAATTTTTTCAATTTGAGGTCAGTAGCAATGGTCAAAATGGTTATTTTTGGGACTGATGTGTATTCGGAGGCAATCAGAGGGCGTCGGGCATGCACGTATGCAAGTGTAGTGCTTCTGAGGGTAAAAGATGTTTTCCTAAGTTATAAAACATGAATGTTAATATATATAATGATGCTTAACATTAATAAATGATGTATTATATTAGTTGTATAAGCACACTAAGCATGCACTAAGAGAGACAATTCGGGCGGGTGACGAATGAACGTCGAAACGCCGTGACAAGTGTTAATGAATGTAAAAAGTGTTTTAAGTCAAATGAAATGAACATTATAAGATATGAAATGGGGTTAGTATAAAACCAATAAGTAGTCCTAGCAAGACTTAAACACTTGAATGAATTTCGAATATTACGAAAAAGGAATATAGTGAAATATAAGTCGATAGTTAATACAATCAAATTGAACATTGTGTATTGATAATAGGAAGGGTTATGAGATATAGAGTAAAGTTTACATTATAATTAATATGCTTTGCTTGTGACTAATAGTTGATGTGTATGATTATATAATTGTGTAAGGCACGTGAAGTGCAGATATCTGTAAGCTGTTAAACTGTTATTGGTAAACAACGATCAAGGCAAATCTTTCAGTTCCTATTTTCTACGCGCACTTGATGATGAACTGTTTTAAATTATTTTGCAAAGAGCATGATATGTTGTATATATGTTGTAAGTATGAAATGTTAAAGTTAATTTATGACTACATTGATTGATTAAAGAATGTTGATTGAGTAAGGAACTCAATTTTTATATTTGTTATGTGAAGTAAAGCATATATGCCATGTTACTTTAATTATCATGAGATGTATGTTGAGCATGTATTTATGTGCTATGTGATGCATGAAAGTTGTTAGGTCTTGCTGAGCTGTCGAGCTCATTCTTGCAAATAATTACTTTTGCAGGTTAAGGATTCAAGGTAACGCTATGTGCTACTTGAAAGAAATGAATCAGATGTAATGCATAAAGATTTATATTCTTTGGCTGAATTGTAATTATTTTGGACCCTGTTTAAGGTTTCAGATAATGTATTTGATAATATATGATGGTTAATAGATGTTGAGTTGTAAAGTTTAAATTTTAACCGATGTATAAGGGTTGTTGAACGTGGTTATAAATTTTAGTTTATAATAACTCTGACGAAGCGATTCATGAAATAAGGTTGAATCAAAGTTATGTAATGATAAAGGTTGAGATTCAGGGATAATAAAGAAGGAATAATATAAAAGTTTTAAATATTTCGTATTTTTAGTGATTGTATCATTGATTAATGATGTAAAGTCTGAATAAGAATGTATTGTTAACGACCGATGTCGAGAGTTGTATTGTATGAATTTTGGGGTCGTTACAGCTACCTCATACGCAACTCTCCAATCCTTCGCAGCACCTCAAAGGGTCCAATAAACCTCGGGCTCAATTTCCCCTTCTTACCGATTCTGATCTTTCCTTTCTAGGGAGAGACTATCAAGAATACAAAGCTACCCGATTCGAACTCAACATTTATATGGTGTGGATCAACGTATTTCTTCTGCCTATCCTGAGCTGCTACCAGTCTGGTCTGAATTACTTTGACTATCTATGGTGTTTGCTGTACTAGTTTTGGTCCTAGTAACTGTCTCTCGCCAACCTCATCCCAGTATAGTGGAGTTCTACACTTTCTGCTGTACAACGCTTTGTAAGGCGGCATGATAATACTAGTGTGGTAACTATTGTTGTAACCGAATTCTACAAGTGGTAGGTTGTCATCCCAATTGCCTTTGAAATCTATGATGCATGCTCTCAGCATATCTTCCAACATCTGGATCGTTCTTTCACTCTACCCGTCTGTCTAAGGGTGATAGGCCGTACTCATTCTCAACTGCGTCCCCATGCATTCCTGTAGTCGCTTCCAGAAGTTTGATGTAAAGCGCGGATCCCTATCAAAAATAATTGACACTGGAACTCCGTGCCTCGAAATAATCTCTTTCACATATAACCTTGCCAACTGGTCTAAGTTGAATCTAATTCTGATCGGAAGGAAGTGTGTTGATTTTGTCAATCGGTCAACGATAACCCATACTGCGTCGTAGCCTTTCTGAGTTGTCGGAAGGCCAACCACGAAATCCATCGTAATATGTTCCCATTTCCATTCTGGTATCTCTAAAGGTTAGTAAACCACTCGACCTTTGATGTATGCTTTCACTTTTTGACATGTCAGACACTTTGCAACACACTCTGTAACATCTCGTTTCAAATTCGGCCACCAGAAATATTGTCGAAGATCTTGATACATCTTGGTATTACCAGGATGAATTGAATATCGTGAGCTATGAGCCTCGCTCAAAATGTTTTCCTTAATCTCTGGCACTGGCGGTACCCAAACTTTACTCTCAAATCTCAGCAGTCTCTCACTGTCTATCTTGAATCTTGGTTCGGTTCCTTCAGATATCTTATTCCTTACCTTCTCACATTCTTCATCCTAAAGTTGAGCTTCCTTAACCTTATCCAATAGAGTTGTACCAGCCTGTATCTGGAACAGATTTTCTTCGGTCTCCATAGGATACCTCACTTCAAATTATAGCTTCTCCATCGCTAAAATTAGCTCCTCCTGAGCAGTCAACATAATCAATTTCTCCGGACCCTTTCTGCTTAAAGCGTCGGCAACAACGTTTGCTTTACCCTGATGGTATAAGATTTCACAGTCATAGTCCTTTATTAATTCCAACCACTTTCTTTGGTGTATATTTAAATCCTTTTGTGTAAAAATATATTTCAGACTCTTGTGGTCTGTATATATTTCAAACTTCTCCCCATAGAGATAGTGTCTCCAGATTTTCAAAGCAAAAACCACTGCAGCTAACTCCAAGTCATGGGTAGGATACCCCTTCTCATAATCTTTCAACTGTCGTGACGCATACGCAATGACTCTGCCATTTTGTATAAGCACATAGCCTAGTCCTCTATGCGACGCATCACTATAAACCACTAAAATTTCATGTGTCATCCGGAAGAGATAACACAGGTGATGTACTCAACCTCTTCTTAAGTTCTTGGAAGCTTTCCTCACACTTCTCCGTCCAAACGAATTTCACAGCTTTCCTAGTCAAATTCGTCAGCTGAGTTGCGATCTTGGAAAAGTCCTGAATGAATCTTCTATAATAACTTGCTAATCCAAGAAAACTTCTCACTTCCGACGGCGTCTTCTGTTGATCCCAATTCATTACAGCTTCGACTTTGGAGGGATCTACCGAAATTCTGTCCTTGTCAATCACATATCCTAGAAATTGTACCCGCTCAATCCAGAATTCACATTTCAAAAATTTGGCGTACAACTTCTCTCTTCTCAACGCCTCTAACGTTACTTTCAAATGCTCTACATGTTCTTCCTTGGTCTTCTAGTATACCAAAATGTCGTCGATAAAGGCCACCATGAATTTGTCCAAAAAATGGCTTGAACACTCCATTCATTAGGCCCATAAATGCTGCAGGAGCATTCGTTAGACCAAATAACATCACCAAAAATTCGTAGTGACCATATCGAGTCCTAAACGCTGTCTTCGAAACATCCTCTGGCCTCACACCTTCAGCTAATGATAACCACTTCTCAGGTCAATCTTTGAAAAGTATCTCGCTCCCTTCAATTGATCAAACAGGTCGTCGATCCTCGGTAATGAATATCTATTCTTAATGGTGACCTTGTTTAACTCTCTATAATCGATGCAGAGCCGCATTGTCCCGTCCTTCTTCTTCACAAATAACACCGGCCCTCCCCACGGCGATACATTCGGTTGTATGTACTTCTTGTCCAGTAGCTCTTGCAGTTGTACCATCAATTCTTTCATCTCTACCGGAGCCATTCGGTACAGTGCCTTCGATATTGGAGCCGTTCCTGGTGCCAAATTGATCACAAACTCAACCTCTCTGTCTGGCGGAAGTCCTGGCAGATCGTCCAAAAATACGTCTACGAAGTCCCTCACGACTGGTATATCTTCCAATTTTGGATTCTCTTTACGACTATCGACTATGTAGGCTAAATATCCTACACAGCCTTATCTTAACAACTTCCTGGCCTGCATCATCGTCAGACAACTCGCTTGTCTAGGCGATTTGCTGCCATAAAACACCACCTTTGACGTAGTCATAAGGTTAATACATTTCTTCTGGCAATCAATTATAGCCCCATAATTGAATAGTTAATCCATTCCTAGAATAACATCGAATTCCCAAAGTCTAATCGGGATAAGATCTACGTTCATAATGTTACCCTTGATATCCACCCTACAATTCTTGTGTACGTACTTAACAGGGATCACTTCTCTATTCGCAATTTCTATGTTCATAGGGTATTCTAACTTATCCTTAGGCAATTTTTTTTGCTAAATTTAGACTGTATTAAAAGAAAAAGAATTTACAAAACCTCATGGGGAACCCCAATCAGAGTAAAGTAGAGACATCATAGGACATGACCTATGATGTTATGACAATAGAAGATTACAAGGCAAAAGCCCAACAAACTAAGACTGCAACAAAGATGACATCAGCATCAAAAAAGACATCAGCAAACCCAATATGCAAAATAGCAGCAGAGATTGCAGCAACAAGCACATGTATAGGATCAGCCACATGCACACGAAAACCAGACAACATCAGCATGCCTACAAACTGCAGCAAGGGAGCAATCACCAACTTGCAGCAAGCTAAGACCAGCAGCAAAACCAACCAGCAGAATGCTAACACTGCAACCAGAACAAAGAGCAGCAGCCATGTGCATCAGCAACAAGCACAACAAGGTGCACATAAAGCAATGTGGCAGCAGGCCAAAATCCAGCAGCTGGCAATCATTAACAGGCCAGAGCGCAAGCAACCAGCAATAGCAGCAGCACAGCCATAGCAAAAAGGCAAAACCAAAGGCAAAGCCAAAAGTCAAAGGCAAAATCATAGGCAAACCAAAACCAGCAGCCTACTCTCATCACAAACCAGTAACAGCCAAAAGCCAAAAGCAAACTAATAGCAGCATCAGACAGATAAAACGCACAGGCAACCAAAGATAACCAAAACCAGTAGAGCAACAAAACCCAAAGTAGAAAAGCCAGCAACAGCTCAAGCAACATAAACTAAAACACAGCTTGCAGCTAAACTGGCCCTTTTACCAACCCAGAGACAAGAGACCAGCAGGAAGACAGACCAACAGCAACTGGAATAGACAATTAAAACAGCACCAGAACAGCAAGTGGGTCAGCCGAGTGGCTCCAGACCAACAGATACCCCCCAAACCCACAGTAGTACCTAGGCCAGCAGAAATCACAGCAACCTGCCCCAGCAAAACAAAACCAAGCCGGCAGAGGAAGACTAGCAAAGAGCATGCCAGCAGAAAAACCTGCAATAACCAGACCAACAATCCCAACCATGTACACCAAAGTAATCCCTGGTACCACACAGTTATAACACAAAAGATCTATAACATAGTCTAGACTTAATTTTTTAAAATTTAGCATTGGAATGAAGACCACACTTAATCAAATGAATAATATCACGAATAAGAATTCGAGCAGGGATGGAATTATCTGAGAAAATCCTAGCATTTCTTTCGGTTCAGATTCTATAGACCACAGCAGGAAATCCAAAATGGAGAAGACTGGAATGAAAATTTTTGCAGGAGCGGCTAGAGATATAGCCAGTAATAGAAGCCCAACTCCTACTAAACCATTTCCAACCGCATTGCCATCCTTAGGCAATTCTAAGTTTTTAGCAAAGTCATCGGATATAAATGAACAAGTAGCACCCGAATCAAATAGTACATAAGCATTAACTTTATTGATTGGAATGATACCTGACACCACATCGCGAGATTGCACAGCATCCTAAACTGTCATGTTGAATGTGGGCATAGGTCGGTTGGTTGCAGTTGGTCTCGTTATCTTCAGAGCGTTGTCACTGTTGCTTTCCGTGTTTCCTCCTGCTCCTGCCCCTCCTGATACCTTTCTAGGACAATTCTTTGCCAGATGATCCTTTGATCCACATGTGAAATAGGCGCCCTTCCTAGGGTTAAGGCAATTAGGTGTTATGTGGCCTTCCCGACCACAATTGTAGCAAACTCTTTTTTCTTTCATACAGACTCCCAGGTGATTCTTCCCGCAGGTCGAACATGCTTCTATCCTTTTCTTCTGGCTTCCTTACTGATTTCCGGTCGATGTGCTATCTCTCCCCTTCTCTTTTGACTGTTACCTCCACTAGTGTTACTACCATTGGCCTTGTTGTTACCCTCATCTTCATTTTTCTTCTTCTTCAGCTCTTGATTGTACTTGGTCATAGCGTCGCTCCCTCCTTCAGTGTGATAGCCTTTTCTAATACTTCCGTAAATGTGTTCAACTGAAACATCGACACCTTGCTATACAACCAGGGCTTCAGTCCCTGTTTGAATCTCCTAGCCTTCCTCTGATCAGTATGCACTTGGTACGCGGCGAACCTAGCCAACTCATTAAATCTCGCAGCATAGTCTGGCACAGACATGTCACCTTGCATTAGCTCCAGAAACTGTACCTCCATCTAGTTCTGTGAGCTCATCGGAAAGTACATCTCGAAAAACATTTCTTTAAATCTTTCCCAAGTTAGCGCACCTTGTCCTCCCCGTACCTTGTTTGCCTGCCACCAATAGTTGGCTTCTGACTTTAAAATAAACGTTGCATAAGCCGTCTTCTGATCTTAACTCACTCTAACGACGTCAAAAACCTTTTCCATTTCCATAACCTAAGTCTGCGCCTCAATTGGGTTCATGGTTCCCTTAAATTCTGGCAGTCCCACCGCCTTAAAATCCTTGAACGAGGTGTTCGGTGGAGTATGTGGCTGATTATTCATCGCTCCTGTCAACAAGTTCACCAACTGCTGAACAGGGTTCGCGTTGGCATTAGCGTCGTTATTGTTCGTTGACCCTTCTCGGGCTTGTCGAAGGTTAGGGCGTCCTCTCGGTGGCATATTTCTATTAAGATATACGTTTATTAAATCTTTCTTCAATCTTTAAATATCTAAGACTTAGCTTAAACATTTTTAACATAATCACTTAACACATAACATCTCAAATAACTCCAATATTTTTATTTAATCAAAAGTTTTAACATAATACGATAGCATCACTGCTATTTACATCAACTATCCCGAGATAAAGAATCTACAGGATTTAAATCATCAAAATATTCCTCTGCTTATAAACACATCAGAATTTACATTATTAACTACCAGATGGGTTTGCACATAATCAAATTGTTCCTATCACTGCCTACTAAGGCGACGAACAGCTTTACTGCGTTCTTCCTCCATAATGCGGAACATCGTCCTGCGATCTAGCATATACCAGAGCAGACCTTCGAACTGGACTGGATAATACATAACTCGATCTTGGGCCTCATTAATTGCCTTCTGAAACGTATAACTCGTCTCATCAATCTTTGCCTTCTTTGGACGATTACTATCCTCTGCAAGATCTGCACGTCGTGAATCTTTCACCCAAGCGTCCTCCGCTATGGCAAGCCTTGCTGACTTCTCTTTCAATTCATTCTTCAGCTTCTCTATCTCTTCAGACTTTTCTTCACCTTGGCCCTTCTCGTGGACCAACTCCCACTCTACATCTCGAAGACGTGTGTAAAGAGCCTCTATCTCACCATTCTTCTGCTCGATGGTAGATTGTTGCGTAACCGTCTGCTCCTGAATAGTATCTCGTAACTCTATGCTACGGTCATACAGTTCATTATACATCTCAGCACTGATAGATTTCGGTGGGAACTTTTCAGGGTCTTCCTCCTCCTCTTCAGCTACCTCAGCCTGAATCTCAACCTCCTTAAAGTCCTCATCTGAGTTAAACACTGGCTCATGCTCCCAACCAACGACTGTGATCAAAGGAGATGGCTCTCGTCGAATCAACTGCTCCCAGATTATGTGAATGTCTCGGGGCTCCTCCTCTCTAGCCTCTCGGGGTACAGCATTCCTAGGCTGACTGGGTTCTCTAGACAAATCAAATTTTAAGTCTTAGTTATTACGTGATGCTAATCGATACTCTCGCAAGTATATAAGTATAAGCACATAGCACATAAGTTAAGTTATTATCTTTCTTAGAACTCGATAAAAGTTTGTCATTACTATGTTCTCGATCTCTTAAAAGGCTACTACCCTAAGGTTTTCCCCCACCTAAGGTTCATAACCTACAGCTTTGATACCAACCTGTGACACCCCCAAATTCAGGTACTTCAATTCCACGGGATTTGGTATTTATTGTACAAATATCATCTATCTACCCATAATAAATGTAAACCATGCAATAGATAGAAATAAATCCTCCCCTTATAGGGTTACAACATCTGAATAATAAATACAATCCCAGGTCATACTAACCTTAAATCTCAAATGCAGAAATGTAAACAAATAATAAGTCTTACACAACTTTAGCATAAGTCTTAAACATAAACATATTAAATAAACAACAAATTTTCATCACTTGTTAACCTTGCCCTTGCCTTTGCTAGTAGAAGCTCGTCGGACCTTTTGTTCTTAACTGCAATGTTATTATTATGCAAGAGTGAGCACGATTGCCTACAAGTATAATAATATAACAACAATATAATAACATGCAAGTGAATCAAAGACTTCTGAAATAAGAAACTCGGCTTTTGAATCAAGAATGAATAACAAGAATCAAAAGAACTTCTGAGGGTCATAAGACCTTGAACTATATCCTAGGTTGTCAAGTATTTATACTTGAAACCTTTAACAATTATAAGACTATGAACTCTACCTTTCGTATTTAGGGGGATCAGCCCTTAGTACTATACTCAACACAATATCTTAACGCTAAACCATCATCAATCCCCTATAATAGGGTTGTTCATCTCAATTTGACATCAGAGTCCGCACCAAAGGAAGTTTGGTTTGGATAAGCTTAGTAATAGTTCTAGAATTTAGAATGTTCATCAACTATGGACTAGTCTAATCAATAAGGGTTCGCTAGTTTTACAAGGTTCAACAATAAATGATATTCAATTTGAATATTAAATCTCAAGAGTATACAATTGAATAAATATTGTATAACTGAATTAATACTTTAAAAGAATTATAATATCTCATATGAAATCTTGAACTTGAACAATTAAGAACAAGAACTTGATTGATATAGAATCATAAGTATAGAACTTGCTCAACGAATAACTTTGGAGTTAGAAAGCTTGCTCAATTTAAATAGTATGAATAAAAAAACTTGTATAATCGTAAACGAGTTAGGGTAAGGAAACTTGCCTCGTGCGCAAGCTACAAATATAGTTACAATTCAATTCCTTAACGTCCTACACATTACATTATGCATACGATGTCGATTAGTTTCATAACTTCTATGTTCAACTATTGAACTTTTCATTTAAGTTCAACTTACAACTTGGTTTCTAGTGTTAACTTATTAACTAACCACATAACATGAGTATGAGTTCACAATATGCGTATCATATAGGTATAATACTTCAAACAATCATAATCAAGTTTTACAATCACAATATTCAAGTTCGCACTTAGTTTATTAACATGAACTTCAAATCATATAGTATGTATTAATAACATGTTATAGAATAGCATTACATGTTCATAGTCCTCAAGTATGTTATAGCATAGTATTACACTTGGCACGACGTTTCGACGTTCATTCGTCTCACGCCCAACTCGTCGCTCTTGCGTACGCTTAACATGCTCATGAAATTTGTCTAAACCATCATTGATTAATATTAAACATCATTATATTTCATAATATTCATGTTTTATAACTTGTAACAACATCTTTTATCGTCGAGAGCACTACACTTGCGTACGGGTATGTCTAACGCCCTCCGATTACCTCCGAATAAGCATCAGTCACAAAGATGAACATTTTGACCCCTGCTAACAACTTCAAATTGAAAAACTTAAAGAATGAAAATTGTAGGTCTACTCGTTATCTTTTCAAATCATCCTGAATCGCCTTAAACGGAGTTTGTAATCACAATATTCAAGTTCGCACTTAGTTTATTAACATGAACTTCAAATCATATAGTATGTATTAATAACATGTTATAGAATAGCATTACATGTTCATAGTCCTCAAGTATGTTATAGCATAGTATTACACTTGGCACGACGTTTCGACGTTCATTCGTCTCACGCCCGACTCGTCGCTCTTGCGTACGCTTAACATGCTCATGAAATTTGTCTAAATCATCATTGATTAATATTAAACATCATTATATTTCATAATATTCATGTTTTATAACTTGTAACAACATTTTTTATCGTCGAGAGCACTACACTTACGTACGGGTATGTCCGACGCCCTCCGATTGCCTCCGAATACGCATCAGTCACAAAGATGAACATTTTGACCCCTGCTAACAACTTCAAATCGGAAAACTTAAAGAATGAAAATTGTAGGTCTACTCGTTATCTTTTCAAATCATCCTGAATCGCCTTAAATGGAGTTTGTATAAAGAAGTTATGATTATTTTACAACAGGAGGTCAAAACAATCTCAAAAATTTTCTCGGACACCAAGCAAGGTCCGGGACAGAACCCACCCCCGCTGGGGAGGGGCTTTATACCTATGAGGACCCGCTGGGGCGGGGACCCCCTGCTGATGCATTTTCTGGTTTGCAATTTTTGACAGTTTAGGCCAAATAAATCCAAATCAAACTAGTATAGTGATTCTGATGAAGCATAAACTTCATAGAAACATCATATAGTGATTTTAACATACTTTTAACACTTTATATCATGTAATTACTGAAATTAAATTACATAAATCCACTGTTCTTGATGTTTTTGAGAGTTTTGAAGAAAACACGAAATTCATCGTCATGGATTCGTTCGTTATAACTCCGAATCCGTCCGTTCAAAATTTGTTTTCTTTATTTTAACATGTATAATCATAATATATTGTAAATTTTAAGTTAAACAAATAATTCATGGCATACAATTTTTACATAAAGGCCAAATACATGTTCTTCATACTTTTCATGCTCTGTAAATCATAAAACTTTGATTAAAACATGTTTACTTGAAATTGATTACACTAACACATGAATATATGATATAAAACATGTTATCAATATATAATACACATATATGATCATATATTAAGTTAATCATAAAAATTGATCGTCACAGAGAACTCTAAAACACGTTAATGGAAAAATTCTGAAAACTAAATTTGAAAGCTAAAGAGTAGAGATTACCCTTGCTAGTTTGTGAAGATGTTACAAGGATGATTATAAAGACTTCTTCAATTTACAAATTCTTTCACAATTTCTCTCTCAACTCTCTCTCTTTTTCTCTCTGAAAATATGAATATGCTATACCTGATATATGATATATGTTGTATAAAACTGATGTATATCATATATAAGGTCTAATACAATATACGTATAATTGTATATATATAAAACTGATGTAGTAATGGTCAGTTAATCCCATAATGGGTTAACTGCCCAACTCCCAATAAGGCCATGTTTGGTTTCTTCTATTCCTTCTTCTTTCCCTTTATTATAATTACATTCTTATTATATAGTTTATTATCACATCTTCATAAATCAAATACTCTTATTTAAATTCAATAAATAAAATAGAACAATTTCACATTAAATCACATAATCACATAATTAAAATTCTCATTTATTAATTATGTCAAATCATTAAATCTCTAAATTATTAAATTAATTAGAATAACATTATGCTTATTAAATAATTCATTTAATCAAATAAGCTCAATTAAATTCATACTTTGAATTATAAAATTCTCTACATTATTTTAATCAATGTAACACATATAATTAAAATAATCTACCATAATTCCATCACATAATTATTTAACTCAATAATTAAATCATTAAAAAATATTTATTTAAATTCAATAAATATTTAAATCATATTACAAAATCTCGTTCGTCACAAGATTGCTCCTTTTGATGCCAATCTAACTTGAACGAAAAAATAGGACTCGTAATCACCTCATTCATTGGCAATTTGGTTTCTTTCTGTTTGTTGGGCTCTTGCATGTTTCTTCTTCTGTCTTATCATCATAGGGTATGTCCTATGATGTCTTTGCTTTCTCTGATTGGGGTTTTCCCCATGAGGTTTGTAACATCATTTCTTTTCCTTTTAATTCAGTCTAGTAAAAAAACAGAATCGTAATATAACACGATTATAAGAAAAGGTCATAACGTGATCTGATAAGGTCATAGGAAGACATATGATCAATCATTTGATTGAAAATTTTATAGCAGAATTGCTGTACGACTATTGTACTATGAAAACTCAGGAAAGAGTTGTAGAATTGTAAATACGGATTAAATAAAATTCGTATTGAGCAAAGAGGGAGCTAGGATTATGTGGAATTTCGATTGAGGACTCATGTGATAGCTGAGTTGTACAAACTTTTGTATGGGCGGGGGTTTTGTGCTTGGACTAATGACTAAGTTTATCATATTGATAATCATTGAAATGCTGGTGTCGCGCTATTCGCTATATGTATGTTGAGAAGGTGATTCTTTTCTCACGTGTATAACGAATAGGTAGAAAATATAAGATTAGGTGCGAGTTCTTAAAACTATACTTGTAGTAAGTTTGTGACTCATAATCGTATGGTATGTTTTTGAACCCCTAATCATATGGACAGTTCCTGATTGGTTCTTGAACTATGTATTGCTAGGATAAGTTCCTAAACTCATATTATTGTGAAAAGTTCTTGAACTCATAACGTGTGGTATGTTTGATGAACTATACTGGGGTATAGGAAAGTTGCGGATGAAGAATTTAGGATTTTTAGTATAGTAAGTTTTAACGGTGATAGAATAGATAGAATTATTAAGCAATGGATCATTAGTGAAATTGAAATTGATGGTGGAAGCATAGGTATTCCAAATCTTCTAGTTATGCTAGACTTCAAAATTTTTGACATCAAGCTAAATTCGCACTGATGTGTCTTTAAAAATAAAAATAATTTTTTATTATCAGCAACACATTGTTACAATTGTGTAGAAATGGGCTTCGTACCACTAACAGATTGTTACCTGTTGGGGCATGATAACACTAAAAATAATTTTTCAATAGTTTTGAACTTTTTAAAGAAGAGTCTACGCTAATTGTTTCGACTAAACAAAAATTATTTAAAATATCAAAATGTATTTTTTATATCATCAATGCATCATGGAACCTGGTGCAAAGATGATAAAAACGATGGAGTCATTAAAGCAGTATTACCTAGTGATGGATGTGATCTAAAGATCGCCAGCCCACTATAGTATATTGTATTATGACAAAGTCACAAAAATGACGGAATCCTCAAACGGACTGTAAATACAGTGCAGTATCATAACGTCATAAAATAATTTTAGAATTTTAAAGAAAAGTCAAGTGCCAATTAAATTTGTTCAGACACATATTTCGATTGATGTTCGAATTATTGGTTTACGTCTAAGCTATTTGATTCAGCTAGACAAATGTTAATGAAAATTCAAGTATCTCTTTGAGAATTTATCCCTAACTAAATTATTTTGGTACAGACTCTAATGTTAAGTCTAAGGTGAACAACCTCGAAAAATGGGGATATACTGGTTGAAAAATTTATTTCAATCTTTGAACGCATATAGTCGTTCTAATAACTAAGGTACCAGCATCGGTAGTTTACCTTCTTCGTGATTGTAAACATGCCTACTACATCATATTTTAAATTTGGTTACGGTGAATACTGTTAAACCTAAGAGTTCACGGTCTATATGACCCCTCAACATGATATGAAAAGTTTTTAACTCCTTAAAAAGAAGTCTGGGTAGAATGTGATGATAGAATAGTTCCTCATAGAAGGAAGCCGTATGTTCTCATTAAATGAGAATGAAATCAGATAAAGGTAACATTAAAAACCTAGTTTTGGTGAATAAAAGGAGTAGGGAATTAGTATGCTGTAATTTCGAGGACAAAATTCTTAGAAGAAAGGGTGAATGTGACAACCCAAAAATTTATAAGATCTTGAATGATTTAAATAAAGGTGCAAGGATAAAACCTAGATGAAAATTTGAGGAATAATTTAAAATTATTAAATGAGAATAGAGAAAATATGGATTACAAAATTTCTAAACCCTAGAAATGAATCTATATGTACTTGAAGGAATATTAAGGATAAGATACTACGATACCTATAAAGTTTGATGACCTAATATATAAATTAGGTATTTGAATTAAATAACCTCAAGTGTTATCTTTATTTAATTGTCATAGTATTTTAACTATATACTAGTGACCTAATCTAATAGATTTATGAAATATGTCTCAACCTATTAGATTATCTTGTATGATTATGTGAGTGTTCATAACTCATTAAGCTAATTATGGCTATTGAGTTAATAAACTAATAGAATATGTGATGACTTGTGAGAATTATGTATATGATTAAATAAATATACATTATATAATGTGTATACATTTATTTTGTATATAAAGATAATTAAGAATATGTAAATATCAATAATGTTGAGCATTAGTTCTAGTGATAATAGATTTAATGTACTAAGGAGAGTAAGTAATTTAAATAAGCCCAATTATTTATTTCAGCATTGAACTTATAGCTAATTTGATTTAAGGACAATTAAATTATTAAACTAGCCCAATATATCATGTACGCGACAAGTATTATAATGGCACAATTTAATTATGGGTGGAAGCCCAAGTCCATTTTAATTAGTAATCAAAATAAGAAAAAAAATGCAAGCCCAAAAGGATTAATTAAAAGCCCAAATTTATCCCACTTAGGCAAGGGTATTATAGTCATTGGATAAGCATTATATAAAACAAATGAGGAATGAATACAAGGCCAAGTGGCCGGATTGCACAAGGAGAGAAAAGGGGAATGTATATTATGATTGGTTTTACTTTAGTTGGTAATGTGCTTTTTAGGTGTCACTTAATTAATGGACCAACACCTTAATCCTTACTTGCAAGCATCCACTTACTTTATGGAGAGAGAGAGAGGTGTACGCATGTGGTGAAAAGTATAGAGATATATATCCTATATCTATACTTTTTATTTTAAAGAAAACACATATCATTTTGTCTCACTTTATTTTCCTTAAGCTAAGAAAGAGAAAATAAAAGAACAAAAGAGAAACAAGAGAGAGAGGAGAGAGTTCGGTGGGGATAGGGAGAGGAGAGAAGGAGGGTTTTGAGGTTTCATAAGTTCTTAAATCAAGGTCTAAGAAGAAAAAGGAAGGAAAATTAAGAGAAGGTATAAAGAATTCCTATTTATATAATCTATTTTTATTCTTTGTTTGATTTAAGTTTTAATTTTTGAAAAGTTATGATCTTAAGGTTAAAACTTTAGATCTGTGTATTTAATAGTGTTTCATGTTTAGGTCTAAACCTTTCGATGATCAAAAGTAAGATCTAAAGTATTAAATAGGAAATAAGTTTTTCAAAAGTTAGAAAACATACTTTTTCTTAGCCTTGGTTGTGTCTAATCTTGTGCTTGATGATTATTTGATGAAATAGATCATGGATCATGATAGATCCATGAGTATGTTTTGTATTAGTTTGTGTTATGATATTTTATGATGGATTATGTTGGTGAAGGGGTAAGGATATGAAAGTTTTCTTAAAAATCATCAAGTATTGAAAATCAGATTTTTATAAAATCGAAGTATAAAATTCAAACGACCATATCTCTCATTCTATTTTGAATTTTTGAGTGTGGTTAATTTCAAAAGTTAGATATACAAGTCTTCTAACGTTTCCAAGTGGAATCACGGAAAAATTCCTTATCAAATTCCGTGTGGACTATTTTTAGTAAAGGACGCCAAAACTAAAAAATGACAAAAAGCTTGCTGCCCAAAACTGTTGGGGGCTATTTTGGCCACTTAAAAATTGAAATAAATTCCAATCTTTTGACAAATGAAAATATATAATATAAAGTAGCTTGTGTCCAAAAATGAGCTCATTCCGACTTAAATTGACCAAGTTATGACAATTTCAATATTTGTGTTTGTTCGACAAAAATTGCTATAATCGGAGTTGTATAACTCCGATGGCCACGAAATTTAAACTGGACGTTTATGCTAATACGTGTAAGATCCCGCCAAGAGTTGAGAATTTCTGGAGTTAAGCGTGAGGTAGCTAATTTTTTAAAGAATTAACTAGAAATGGATTTTTGAAAAATACTTAAAGAAGTTGAAAAATTTCAGAAAAATTATTTTTGTGTATGGAATATATGTATATATGTTTGGACAAAGAATAGAAAAATTATAAACTATTTTGGTATTTTCGTGAAAAGGGTATTTCATCTTCCTGAAATGAACAATTCAGGATGCTGAAATGGAAACTGAAATGTCAAAAAGAGAAGTCAGTTTTGTTTCAGCTTGCTGAAATAGAAACTAAAAAGGTTAGAAAGGGAAGACAGTTTGGTTTCAGTTTGCTGAAATGATATATTAAGTCTCCTGAATTCATAAATAGTTTACCATGTTGTAATAAGAACCTATAAATGAACGAGTAAGTGTTAAGTCTAAGGTAGTGCAATCGTACCTTTTAATGGTTGATTTATAGTAGCTGGGCTAAACGATTCATTCAGAGAGCGGAGGTATATATGAATTAGTAACCGATCTAACTCACTGTGAAAACAATGTAGACGAGACGGAAACTAATTTGTTGGTTGTTTGTGGGAAACCACTCAATATACTATATTGAATACTATTAAAGACTCGATGTGTGCTAGGTTTAGACTTGTAAATTAGAATGTATTAGGGTTATCTAATATTTGACTATGTGATTAAGTGTTAGATATGAGATATGTATGTTATGCCAATTGAAAGATCAATCTTATAACTGATAAGTCTTTTCAATAAAACGATTATATTAGATTGCGTAGCAGTAATCGACGATACAGGCAAGTTTTCTCTAACTCAAACTTGAGTTATATTTTCAAAGCATGGTAGTGAATAATTATTGTTGATTATTCACATCTATACTGATTATTGATTCGCACTTAGTGCATGTTGCATATGTTTATCAAGTATGAAAGGCTGATCACCTTCATTATCATAAGGTTTAGTTAAAGTTGTTCATGGTCCTTGTTGACATTAAACATTATTGGTTTAGTCATTCATTTATTGAAACTCTGATTTATTCTCTTTCACAATTATTATATTGTTGAAAATTCGAAAGCTTATTCTTTCTTTCAATCATGATATATCCTTGTTGTATTTAAACTTGTTGAGCAAAGTCGTTGCTCACCCTTGCTATATCATGATAACAAATTTCAGATTAAGACGAAGGCTAGAAGGAAGACAGTGGCAAAGGCAAACTCCAAGAGTAGATTGTATACATTTATAACTATTAGTTATCTGATGCTAGTAATGTTGTAAACCTTTTTAATTACTTAAGGTATGTATTCAGTTAAGGTTAACAGACCTTGGGAGAAGTTATAGAATCATATGAAATAAACAATATATGTTTATATATTCCGCATTAGTTTATAAAATATGTATGAAGATGGTGTATCGTGACGCACCATGTCCGAGGTTCTGGGGACTCGGATTTGGAGGAGCTAGAATACTTGTGTGAGATGTACGCATCGTTTTGAATGTGATAATCATAGGATTGCTTCTTTTGATGCTAATCAAACTAGAACGAAGTAATAGAACTCCTAATCACCCCTTTATTTGACAATTTGACAGAAACAATAAAACAATAAAAATGTCTCCCTAAATGAAGACTTGTTTGATATTTGCGCATCGTTTTGAACATGATAGTCATGAGATTGCTCGTTTTGATGCCAACAAAACTAAAACGAAGAAATAGGACTCCTAATCTCATATTTCTTTGATAATTTGAGACAACCAATGAAAAAAATAAGAAGGTCTTCCAACATAAAGACTTGTGAGAGATGTACGCATCGTTTTGAACATGATAACCATGGGATTGGCCTATTTAATGCTAATCAATCTAGAACGAAGTAATACTAATCACCCTCTTTCTTCGACAATTTAAGAGAACCAATAAAACAATTAAAAGTTCTGCATAAAAGAAGACTTGTGTGAGATGTACACATCGTTTTGAACGTGATAGTCATGGGATTGCTCCTTTTGATGCTAATCAAAGTAGAACGAACTAATAGGACTCATAACCACCTCATTCTTTGATAATTTGAGAGAACCTATGAAACAATTAGAAGGTCTCCTTAAATGAAGACTTGAGTGAGATGTACGCATTATTTTGAACGTGATAGTAATGTGATTGCTCCTTTTAATGTTAATCAAACAAGAACGAAGTAATAGGACTCTTAATCACCTTTTCTTTAACAATTTAACAGATCCAATGAAACAATAAAAATGTCTCCCTATATGAAGACTTGTGTGAGATGTACGCATCATTTTAAATGGGATAGTTATGGCATTGCTCCTTTTAATGCAAATAAATCTACAACGAAGAAATAAGACTCTTAACTTTCTTTGACAATTCAAGACAACCAATGAAACAATAAGAATGTCTACCAAATGAAGACTTGTGTGAGATGTACACATCGTTTTGAAAGCGATAGCAATGGAATTACTCCTTTTGATGCTAATCAAACTAGAACGAACTAATAAGATTCCTAATCACCTATTTCTTTGACAATTTTAGAGAACCAATGAAATAATAAGAAGTCTCCCTAAATGAAGTCTTGTGTGAGATGTACGTATCGTTTCAAATGCGATAGTCATGGGATTGCTCATTTTGATGCCAATCTAACTTGAACAAAGTAATAGGACTCGTAATCACCTCATTCTTTGATAATTTGAGAGAACCTATGAAACAATTAGAAGGTCTCCCTAAATGAAGACTTTTGTGAGATGTACGCATCGTTTTGAATGTGATAATCATAGGATTGCTCCTTTTGATGCTAATCAAACTAGAACGAAGTAATAGAACTTCTAAACACCCCTATATTTGACCATTTGATAGAACCAATGAAGCAATGAAAATGTCTCCCTAAATGAAGACTTGTTTGAGATTTGCGCATCGTTTTGAACGTGATAGTCATGAGATTGCTCGTTTTGATGCCAATAAAACTAAAACGAATAAATAGGACTCCTAATCTCCTATTTCTTTGACAATTTGAGACAACCATTGAAAAAAATAATTAGATCTTCCAACATGAAGACTTGTGAGAGATGTACGCATTGTTTTGAACATGATAGCCATGGGATTGCTCCTTTTGATGCTAATTAAACTAGAACGAAGTAATATGACTCCTAGTCACCTCTTTCTTTGACAATTTTAGAGAACCAATGAAACAATTAAAAGGTCTTCATAAAAGAAAACTTGTGTGAGATTTACGTATCGTTTTGAACGCGATAGTCATGGGATTGCTCCTTTTGATGCTAATCAAAATAGAACGTACTAATAGGACTCATAATCACCTTTTTCTTTGACAAATTGAGAGAACCAATGAAATAATTAGAAGGTCTTCCTAAAAAAAGACTTGTGTGAGATATACGCATCGTTTTGAACGCGATAATCATGGGATTGCTCCTTTTGATTCTAATCTAACTAGAACGGAGAAGTAGGACTTGTAATCACCTCATTCTTTGACAATTGGAGAGAACCAATGAAACAATTAGAAGCTCTCCCTAAATGAAGACTTATGTGAGATGTACGCATCGTTTTGAACGCAATTGTCATGGGACTAAAGCTTTTGATGGTAATCAAACTAGAATGAACTAATAGGAATCCTAATCTCCTCTTTCTTTGACAAATTGAGAGAACCAATGAAACAATAAAAATATCTCCCTAAATGAAGATTTGTGTGAGATGTGCGCATCATTTTGAACACTATAGTAATGGTATTGCTCCTTTTGATGCAAATAAAACTAGAACGGAGAAATAGAACTCATAACCACCTCATTCTTTAAAATTTTGAGAGAACCTATGAAACAATTAGAAGGTCTCCTTAAGTGAAGACTTGAGTTAGATGTACGGATCGTTTTGAACGTGATAGTCATGTGATTGCTCCTTTTGATGCTACTTAAACTAGAACGATGTAATAGAACTCTTAATCACCTTTTTCTTTAACAATTTAACAAATCCAATGAAATAATAAAAATGTATTCCTATATGAAGACTTGTGTGAGATGTACGCATCATTTTAAATGGGATAGTTATGGCATTGCTCATTTTAATGCAAATAAATCTACAACTACGAAATAGGACTCTTAACTTTCTTTGACAATTCGAGACAACCAATGAAACAATAAGAATGCCTACCAAATGAAGACTTGTGTGAGATGTACACATCGTTTTGAAAGCAATAGCAATGGAATTACTCCTTTTGATGCTAATCAAACTAGAACGAACTAATAAGATTCCTAATCACCTATTTCTTTGACAATTTTAGAGAACCAATGAAATAATAAGAAGGTCTCCCTAAATGAAGTCTTGTGTGAGATGTACGTATTGTTTCGAATGTGATAGTCATGTGATTGTTCATTTTGATGCCAATCTAACTTGAACGAAGTAATAGGACTCGTAATCACCTCATTCTTTGACAATTTGAGAGAACCTATGAAATAATTAGATGATCTCTCTCAATAAAGACTTGTGTGAGATGTACGCATCGTTTTGAACGTGATAATCATAGGATTGCTCCTTTTGATGCTAATCAAACTAGAACGAAGTAATAGAACTCCTAATCACCCCTTTATTTGACAATTTAATAGAACCAATGAAAAAATAAAAATGTCTTCCTAAATGAAGACTTGTTTGAGATTTGCGCATCGTTTTGAACGTGAAAGTCATGAGATTGCTCGTTTTGATGCCAATAAAACTAAAACGAAGAAATAGGACTCCTAATATTTCTTTGACAATTTGAGACAACCAATGAAAAAAATAAGATGATCTTCTAACATGAAGACTTGTGATAAATGTACGCATCATTTTGAACGCGATAGCTATGGGATTGCTCCTTTTGATGCTAATCAATCTAGAATGAAGTAATAGGACTCCTAATCACCTATTGCTTCGACAAATTTAGAGAACCAATGAAACAATTAAAAGGTATCCATAAAAGAAGTCTTGTGTGAGATGTACGCATCGTTTTGAACGTGATAATAATGGGATTGTTCCTTTTGATGCTAATCAAACTAGAACTAACTAATAGGACTCATAATCACCTCATTCTTTGACAATTTTAGAGAACCAATAATACAACTAGAAGGTCTTCCTAAAAGAAGACTTGTGTGAGATGTACGCATCGTTTTGAACGCGATAGTCATGGGATTGTTCCTTTTGATTCCAATCTAACTAGAACGGAGAAGTAGGACTCGTAATCACCTCATTCTCTAACAATTGTAGAGAACCAATGAAACAATTAGAAGCTCTCCCTAAATGAAGACTTATGTGAGATGTACGCATCGTTTTGAACGCGATTGTCATAGGACTAATGTTTTTGATGCTAATCAACCTAGAACGAAGAAATAGGACTCTTAACTTTCTTTGATAATTTGAGACAACCAATGAAACAATAAGAAGGTCTACCAAATGAAGAGTTATGTGAGATGTACCCATCATTTTGAAAGCGATAGCAATTGAATTACTCCTTTTGATGTTAATCAAACTAGAACGAACTAATAAGATTCCTAATCACCTATTTCTTTGACAATTTTAGAGAACAAATGAAATAATAAGAAGGTCTCCTTAAATGAAGTCTTGTGTGAGATGTACGTATCGTTTCGAATGCGATAGTCATGGGATTGCTCATTTTAATACCAATCTAACTTGAACGAAGTAATAGGACTCGTAATCACCTCATTCTTTGACAATTTGAGAGAACCTATGAAACAATTAGATGGTACCTCTCCCTAAATGAAGACTTGTGTGAGATGTTCACATCGTTTTGAACGTGATAATCATAGGATTGCTCCTTTTGATGCTAATCAAACTAAAACGAAGTAATAAAACTCCTAATCACCCATTTATTTGACAATTTATAAGAACCAATGAAACAATAAAAATGTCTCCTTAAATGAAGACTTGTTTGAGATTTGCAAATCGTTTTGAACGTTATAGTAATGAGATTGCTCGTTTTGATGCCAATAAAACTAAAACAAAGATATAGGACTCCTAATCTCATATTTCTTTGACAATTTTAGACAACCAATGAAAAAAATAAGATGATCTTCCAACATGAAGACTTGTTATAGAAATAGGCATCTTTTTGAACGTGATAGTCATGGGATTGCTCCTTTTGATGCTAATCAATCTAGAATAAAGTAATAGGACTCTTAATCACCTATTTCTTCGACAATTTTAGAGAACCAATGAAATAATTAAAAGAGATCCACAAAAGAAGACTTGTGTGAGATGTACGCATCGTTTTGAACATGATAGTAATAGGATTGTTCCATTTGATGCTAATCAAACTAGAACGAACTAATAGGACTCATAATCACCTCATTCTTTGACAATTTTAGAGAACCAATGAAACAATTAGAAGGTCTTCCTAAAAGAAGACTTGTGTGAGATGTACGCATCGTTTTGAATGCGATAGTCATGGGATTGCTCCTTTTGATTCCAATCTAACTAGAACGGAGAAGTAGGACTCGTAATCACCTCATTCTTTGATAATTGGAGAGAACCAATGAAACAATTAGAAGCTCTCTCTAAATAAAGACTTATATGAGATGTACACATCGTTTTGAACGCGATTGTCATGGGACTAATGTTTTTGATGCTAATCAAACTAGAACGAATTAATAAGAATCCTAATCACCTCTTTCTGAGATAAATTGAGAGAACCAATGAAACAATAAAAATATCTCTCTAAATAAAGATTTGTGTGAGATGTGCGCATCATTTTGAACACTATAGTATTGGGAAATCTCCTTTTGATGCCAATAAAACTAGAACGGTGAAATTGGACTCGTAACCACCTCATTCTTTGAAATTTTGAGAGAACCTATGAAACATTTAGAAGGTCTCCTTAAATGAAGACTTGAGTGAGATGTACACATCGTTTTGAGCGTGATACTCATGTAATTGCTTCTTTTGATGCTAATCAGACTAGAACGAAGTAATAAGACTCTTAATCACCTTTTTCCTTAAAAATTTAACAAATCCAATGAAACAATAAAAATGTCTCCTTATATGAAGTCTTGTGTGAGATGTATGCATCATTTTAAACGGGATAGTTATGGCATTGCTCCTTTTAATGAAAATAAATCTAGAATGAAGAAATAGGACTCTTAACTTTCTTTGACAATTTGAGACAACAAATAAAACAATAAGAAGGTCTACCTACATGAAGACCTGTGTGAGATGTACGCATCATTTTAAAAATGATAGCCATGGAATTACTCCTTTCGATGCTAATCAAACTAGAACGAACTAATAAAATTCCTAATCACCTATTTCTTTGATAATTTTAGAGAACCAAATGAAACAATAAGAAGGTCTTCCTAAATGAAGTCTTGTGTGAGATGTACGTATCGTTTAGAATGCGATAGTCATGGGATTGCTCCTTTTGATGCCAATCTAACTTGAACGAAGTATAGGACAAGTAATCACCTCATTCTTTGACAATTTGAGAGAACCTATGAAACAAATAACCACCAGCATTGGCGCAGCGGTTCAAGCTCGTCCTGGGGTGAGCCTTAAACCCGAACATCCTAGGTTCGAGTCCCGCTTGCAATATTGTTAAGGCTGAATTAAGCCCCATGGTGGCCACGGTACCCCCGACGCAAGTAGGGTAGCAAATCGTTCTGGTATTGGGCTGGGGAGATTAGTCGACCCGCGGGTCGGAAACTCCACATTATAAAAAAAAAGAACCTATGAAACAATTAGAATGTCTCATTAAATGAAGACTTGTGTGAGATGTACGCATCGTTTTGAATGTGATAATCATAGGAATGCTCCTTTTGATGCTTATCAAACTAGAACGAAGTAATAGAACTTCTAATCACCCCTTTATTTGACAAGTTGACCGAACCAATGAAATAATAAAAATGTCTCTCTAAATGAAGACTTGGTTGAGATTTGCGCAACGTTTTGAACGTGACAGTCATGAGATTGCTCGTTTTGATGCCAATAAAACTAAAACAAAAAAATAGGACTCCTAATCTCATATTTCTTTGACAATTTGAGACAACCAATGAAAAAAATATGAAGGTCTTCTAACATGAAGACTTGTGAGAGATGTACGCATTGTTTTGAACGCGATAGCCATGGGATTGCTCCTTTTGATGCTAATCAATCTAGAACGAAGTAATAAGACTTCTAATCACCTCATTCTTTGATAATTTTAAGGAACCAATGAAACAATTAAAAGGTCTCCATAAAAGAAGACTTGTGTGAGATGTACGCATCGTTTTGAACGTGATAGTCATGGGATTGCTCCTTTTAATGCTAATCAAACTAGAACGAACTAATAGAACTCATAATCACCTCATTCTTTGACAATTTTAGAGAATCAATGAAACAATTAGAAGGTATTCCTAAAAAAAGACTTGTGTAAGATGTACGCATTATTTTGAACGCGATAGTCATGGGATTCCTCCTTTTGCTTCCAATCTAACTAGAACGGAGAAGTAGGACTCGTAATCACCTCATTCTTTGACAATTCAAGAGAACCAATGAAACAATTATAATCTCTCCCTAAATGAAGACTTATATGAGATGTACGCATCGTTTTGAACGCGATAGTCATTGGATTAATCCTTTTGATGCTAATCTAACTAGAACGAACTAATAGGAATCCTAATCACCTCTTTCTTTGACAAATTGAGAGAACCAGTGAAACAGTAAAAATATCTCCCTAAATGAAGACTTGTGTGAGATGTGCACACGATAGTATCTTTGACAATTTGAGAGAACCTATGAAACAATTAAAAGGTCTCATTAAATGAAGACTTGAGTGAGATGTACGCATCGTTTTGAACGTGATATTCATGTGATTGCTCCTTTTGATGCTAATCAAACTAGAACGAAGTAATAGGACTCTTAATCACCTTTTCTTTAACAATTTAACAGATCCAATGAAACAATAAAAATGTCTCCCTATATAAAGACTTGTGTGAGATGTACGCATCATTTTAAACGGGATAGTTATGGCATTGCTCCTTTTAATGCAAATAAATCTACAACGAAGAAATAGGACTCTTAACTTTCTTTGACAATTCGAGACAACCAATGAAACAATAAGAATGTCTACCAAATGAAGACTTGTGTGAGATGTACACATCGTTTTGAAAGCGATAGCAATGGAATTACTCCTTTTGATGCTAATCAAACTAGAACGAACTAATAAGATTTTTAATCACCTATTTCTTTGACAATTTTAGAGAACCAATGAAATAATAAGAAGGTCTCCCTAAATGAAGTCTTGTGTGAGATGTACGTATCGTTTCGAATGCGATAGTCATGGGATTGCTCATTTTGATGCCAATCTAACTTAAAGAAATAATAGGACTCGTAATCACCTCATTCTTTTACAATTTGAGAGAACCTATGAAACAATTAGAAGGTCTCTCTAAATGAACACTTGTGTGAGATGTACTCATCGTTTTGAACGTGATAATCATAGGATTGCTCATTTTGATGCTAATCAAATTAGAACGAAGTAATAGAACTCCTAATCACCCCTTATTTGACAATTTGACAGAACCAATGAAACAATAAAAATGTTTCCCTAAATGAAGACTTGTTTGAGATTTGCGCATCGTTTTAAACATGATAGTTATGAGATTGCTCGTTTTGATGCCAATAAAACTAAAACGAAGAAATAGGACTCCTAATCTCATATTTCTTTGACAATTTAAGACAACCAATGAAAAAAATAAGATGATCTTCCAACATGAAGACTTGTGATAGATGTACGCATTGTTTTGAACGCGATAGCCATCGGATAGCTCATTTTGATGCTAATCAATCTAGAATGAAGTAATAGGACTCTTAATCACCTATTTCTTCGATAATTTTAGAGAACCAATGAAACAATTAAAAGGTATCCATAAAGGAAGACTTGTGTGAGATGTACGCATCGTTTTGAACGTGATAGTCATGGGATTGCTCCTTTTAATGCTAATCAAACTAGAACGAACTAATAGGACTCATAATCACCTCATTCTTTGACAATTTTAGAGAACCAATGAAATAATTAGAAGGTCTTCCTAAAAAAAGACTTGTGTGAGATATACGCATCGTGTTGAACACGATAATCATGGGATTGCTCCTTTTGATTCGAATCTAACTAGAACGGAGAAGTGGGACTCGTAATCACCTCATTCTTTGACAATTGGAGAGAACCAATGAAACAATTAGAAGCTCTATCTAAATGAAGACTTATGTGAAATGTACGCATCGTTTTGAAGGCGATTGTCATGGGACTAATGCTTTTGATGCTAATCAATCTAGAACGAACTAATAGGAATCCTAATCTCCTCTTTCTTTGACAAATTGAGAGAACCAATGAAACAATAAAAATATCTCCTTAAATGAAGATTTGTGTGAGATGTCCGCATCATTTTGAACACTATAGTAATGGGCTTGCTCCTTTTGATGCCAATAAAACTAGAACGGAGAAATATGACTCGTAACCACCACATTCTTTAAAATTTTGAGAGCACCTATGAAACAATTAAAAGGTCTCCCTAAATGAAGAATGGAGTGAGATGTACGCATTGTTTTGAATGTGATAGTCATGTGATTGCTCCTTTTGATGCTAATCAAACTAGATCAAAGTAATAGGACTCTTAATCACCTTTTTCTTTAACAATTTAACAAATCCAATGAAATAATAAAAATGTTTTCCGATATGAAGACTTGTGTGAGATGTACGCATCATTTTAAACGGGATAGTTATGGCATTGCTCCTTTTAATGTAAATAAATCAACAACGAAGAAATAGGACTCTTAACTTTCTTTTACAATTCGAGACAACCAATGAAACAATAAGAATGTCTGCAAAATGAAGACTTGTGTGAGATGTACACATCGTTTTGAAAGGGATAGCAATGGAATTACTCCTTTTGATGCTAATCAAACTAGAACGAACAAATAAGATTCCTAATCACCTATTTCTTTGATAATTTTAGAGAACCAATGAAATAATAAGAAGGTCTCCCTAAATGAAGTCTTGTGTGAGATGTACGTATCGTTTCGAATGCGATAGTCATGGGATTGCTCATTTTGATGCCAATCTAACTTGAACGAAGTAATAGGACTCGTAATCACCTCATTCTTTGATAATTTGAGAGAACCTATGAAACAATTAGAAGGTCTCCCTAAATGAAGACTTGTGTGAGATGTACGCATCGTTTTGAACGTGATAATCATAGGATTGCTCCTTTTGATGCTAATTAAACTAGAACGAAGTAATAGAACTCCTAATCACCCCTTTATTTGATAATTTGACAGAACCAATGTAACAATAAAAATGTCTCCCTAAATGAAGACTTGTTTGAGATTTGCGCATCATTTTGAACGTGATAGTCATGAGATTGCTCGTTTTGATGCCAATAAAACTAAAACGAAGAAATAGGACTCCTAATCTCATATTTCTTTGACAATTTGAGACAACCAATGAAAAAAATAAGATAATCTTCCAACATGAAGACTTGTGATAGATGTACGCATCGTTTTGAACGCGATAGCCATGGGATTGCTCCTTTTCATGCTAATCAATCTAGAATGAAGTAATAGGACTCCTAATCACCTATTTCTTCGATAATTTTAGAGAACCAATGAAACAATTAAAAGGTATCCATAAAAGAAAACTTGTGTGAGATGTACGCATCGTTTTGAACGTGATAGTCATGGGATTGCTCCTTTTAATGCTAATCAAACTAGAACGAACTAATAGGACTCATAATCACCTCATTCTTTGACAATTTTAGAGAACCAATGAAATAATTAGAAGGTCTTCCTAAAAAAAGACTTATGTGAGATATACGCATCGTTTTGAACGCGATAATCATGGGATTGCTCCTTTTGATTCCAATCTAACTAGAACGGAGAAGTAGGACTCGTAATCACCTCATTCTTTGACAATTGGAGAGAACCAATGAAACGATTAGAAGCTCTCCCTAAATGAAGACTTATGTGAGATGTACGTATCGTTTTGAACGCGATTGTCATGGGACTAATTCTTTTGATGCTAATCAAACTAGAACGAACTAATAGGAATCCTAATCTCCTCTTTCTTTGACAAATTGAGAGAACCAATCAAACAATAAAAATATCTTCCTAAATGAAAATTTGTGTGAGTTGTGCGCATCATTTTGAACACTATAGTAATGGTATTGCTCCTTTTGATGCCAATAAAATTAGAACAGAGAAATAGGACTCGTAACCACCTCATTCTTTAAAATTTTGAGAGAACCTATGAAACAATTAGAATGTCTCCTGAAATGAAGACTTAAGTGAGATGTACGCATCGTTTTAAATGTAATAGTCATGTGATTGCTCCTTTTGATGCTAATCAAACTAGAACAAAATAATAGGACTCCTAATCACCTTTCTCTTTAACAATTTAACAGATCCAATGAAACAATAAAAATATCTCCTTATATGAAGACTTGTGTGAGATGTACGCATCATTTTAAACGGGATAGTTATGGCATTACTCCTTTTAATGCAAATAAATTTAGAACAAAGAAATAGAACTCTTAACTTTCTTTGACAATTTGATCAATGAAACAATAAGAAGGTCTACCTACATGAATACTTGTGTGAGATGTACGCATCGTTTTGAAAACGATTTTAATACCCGAATAAATAAATGACTTGTTAAAATTTTGTTTTAAATATTTTAATTAGGCTTTCCCTGTGTTTAAGTCAATATTGTATTTAATTTATGTGGACTATAACAAATAAGGAATTTCATTAATATGGGCTTTTAATTTTATTGGGTCTAATTTATATTTGTTTAATATTAAAATCCTTTTATAATTAGGAGAATTAAAGAGATCTCTTAATAAATAAATACTTAAAACCTAATTTACTTGATCATTACGCCTGGTACGAATTGTGGGAAAGAAAATAGGAAGCTAGCGATGGCTGAGAACAAACCCAGGAAGTTATTTGCGGAAGGAACATAAGGATTTATAATTATATAATATATGATTCATGCTGCAGCGCACCATGAAGTTATAAATCGAAATGGGTAAATTAAATTGAATGTTCTATATATTATTATAAACTAATTAATTTTGCCGATATAATTATAAAAGTTACTTAATAATAAATTTAACAATATTATGTTTTAATGTATGGATTGTAATAAAATCTTATTAAATTATTTAGATTGAACGGAGAAAGTCTAAATGAGTTTTTAGAATATACTTTGGGTATTACATTGCTTAATCCAGGTACGGATTTCGTACTCTTTTAGCGATACTCTTGTTAAATTTGATTCATTCGTTTTGTTCCTTAACTCGAATTTCGTTATTATTTCACATAATTATTTCTTGTGAAATTCATATAATAGTTTTATTTTGGAGTTAATTCATATGACTCGAATTTGTACTCTTTGAATTAAGTTATCATGTTTAGTATTTATTTTTGATAATTGTAGAGCGGTACATGTTGTTACTTTCTTTTTGAGATATTGAGATTATGATTTGATTTGGTTCAACATGTACATATAGAACCCTTTTATTGATATTATGTCTCATGTGTTGTGATATGGTATTTTTGTTAGAATATACCGTAGGATATACCTGAGCTATAACCACCTGTGGGGGTACCACAAGCATGTCCTCTTGGCACCGAGGCATGACACCTTCCGTGGCGGTGTGATCAGTCCAAGACATCTCTGTTTTGTGCTCCGGTGGGAGTTGGCTATTTGGTGTTTTGTTGTGGGAGGCGTATGGGTCGACCCTAGTTTTCTGTTCTGTTCTGTTCTGTTCTGCGGAGTGGCGATGTTTGTGCCAAACACGCCTTCTGATTTTACATACATTTGGATTCACGATCCAATGGGTGTGACTTGCCTATGTGGCATTATTTGACTTGCCTGTGTGGCAAGGTATATTTATGATTTATTTTGAGCTCGGTATGAAATAACACCCAGCCATTTGATTCAGCCTATTATTTTGTTATATTAGTTTTGTTCGTTACAGTTCAGTTCATCTATTGAGTTAGTTATCTCAGTTCTCTATTTTGTACTCTATATCCGTATTGGGCATTTGGCTCATGCTATGTTTTTCTTCCGGTAGGTAATCAGGGGGATCAAGGGCAAGTGTGATGAGAGCTACCTTCTTTCCAAATGGTTTAGATATTCTATTTAGACGATGAGATATCAGTTGTTTTAAGTTGTAGAAACTATTTAGATTGTGGTTTGAGCTGGATTGGCATTTGTTATGGGTTGTCATTTGATATTTATTGGTTTTAGAGAATATTCTTTTGTGGTTTAGAGCCTTATTATTATTTCTTTAGTTATGTTGTGTTCTGAGTAACCTCCCTTTCTATTTCAGAAAGGGGGTGTTACAGAGTTGGTATCAGAGCTTAGGTTTTTTCTTGTAGAAAACCTATTTAGGTTTGACATGTGAGTTATGGGTAGACTTCTAGGTTAGAGGTTTTTATTTAGTTTGATTTTCTGTTCAACTATATTCGAATCTGTCTTTAATCTGTTTTGTTTATATTTGTTAATCTCTTTCTTAAATGGCTCGTAGATCCGCTAGAGTTGCTTGGAGGCGAGGTAACAATAGGGGAAGAGGTGATGGTCAACCCAATAAGCAACCTAATGATCAGATTAATGCTCAATTGGCTACCTTGGTGAATCAGGAGGTTAATCAGGCTTTACTGCAGTTGGTGGCACAGGTTGTACAGGCAGTGCAGCAGCAGCCAGAAATTCCTGAGCAGGGGAACTCGAGAAATAATGGTCCACAGGCAAACGAAGAAGAAAGGAATGCGAATGGTCTTGATCAGCAGGTGGTTCCAATGTATGTATAGTTGGAGAGGTTTCAGAAGCAGAAGCCACAGTCATTCAGTTCTGCTCCGACTCCAATTGATGCAGAGAATTGGATTGCACACATAGAGAAGATTTTTAGTGTGTTGGGGTGCTCAGATAATCAGAGAGTATTGCTTGCAGCTTACAAACTAGAGGGGGATGCACAAAGGTGGTGGAAAGAGATGAAAACAACAAAGGGCGATGGTACTTCGATGGGCAGAGTTTTGGGAGGTCTTTTACCAGCAGTACTTCCCAGCTGCTGATAAAGGGGCCTATCTGTAAGGCGACGTATCGGATGGCACCATTGGAGTTGCAGGATTTAAAAGAGCAGTTGCAGGAACTGTTAGATCGTGGTGTGATTCGACCGAGTGTTTCGCCGTGGGGTGCTACGGTCTTGTTTGTGAAGAAGAAAGATGGGTCTATGAGGCTGTGCATAGACTACAGGTGTAATATCCGAGATTATTATGTAATTTCATAATTATCAATAGACGAAGTTATGTGAAACTCTTGGGTGATTTCTATTATTAGGGGTATATGTGCTATTCATATATGTTATGTGATGAAATGTATTTAAATAGTTGGTTTAGTTTAATTTAACAATTTGAATTGGTTAAGTAGAGAATTAATTCTATTAATTTCATGGGATGGTATTAAAACATGAGTTGGAGTTCAGAGCGGAATTTAGAGACGCGGACTGCGTATTTGAGTCCGGAACGTCGAAATTAGTCAGGATAGACTGTAACCACAAAAAAGTGTCACGGTTGACTTTTCTGGGTAAAAAGTCAACTATGAAATTTTGGAGAAGAATTGGACGAAACGGATAGTCCCAAGACGTCCGGAACGTCGACTTTAGTAGGAATCAATATAAGTATCGCAACGTTTGGCTACGGAGGGCAAAATGGTTAAAATAATTTATTAATTGATTTAATAATAATATTTTAATAAAGATCAGCAGCTGGGGGACTTAGTGACTACCGAATTGGGACAAGAGGGGGAGGAAGTATACGTAGTATATATATAATGGACAAGGAAGAGCTTATACTTCATTATTGTAACGATTGTGAATTTATACAAATAATTTAAAATATTTATTGAGTTAAATAAATATTTTATGTGATTTATTTATTGAGTTAAATAAATAAATTATGTGATTTATGTAGTGATTTAATTAAGTGTTATATATTAATTAAATAAATATTTAATAATTTATTTAATTGATGTATATTAATTTATAGTATAGTTTTAATTTAATTGAGATAATTAAATTAGATGAATTGTGTGATGAAGTGTTACATGAATTATAATTAGCGAGTAATTATAATTATGTGACAATTTTATGTGATTAATTGATGTTAGATTTTAATTGATTAAATTAGTTGATTAATATTTAATTGATTAAAATATGACACTAAAGTATGTGTTAAAATGATTTGTTAAAATAAAGAAAAAGGATTTTTAAATTTGTTTTGCCAAACAAGGCCCCTTGTATTTGTTTTAAACCTATTTCTACCAAACATGGCCTTAGTGACTAAAATCTGTCTTTAAATAAAAGGTTTGCCAAACATGACCTTATGGCTTTTACAATTCAAAATAAATTATAACTGCTAATTATTTAATTTAGACATTATATATTTGTCAGTTACGTTGCATGTTATTATGACTATTATATACATAACAGTTATATTTTCCTAAACTACGCTAGTTTTTCCTAAGTCTAAACTAAGAAAAGAGAAGAAGAGAAGACAGAGAGGAAAAGAGAGAAAACACTGTGAAATTTTAACAAAGAAGGTGGTGAAGAGTTGGGATTCTGAGAATCAAAGTAGGATTATCAGAGCTATTCTTACCCTCTATCAAAGCTTAATCAAGAATTAAGGTAACAAGTCACCTCTTGTTTTTAGTTCGTGTATTCTTGAGTTTTTGGTAAATAATTGGGATTTTAAGTGATAAATTTGTTATTACATGTTATATGAATTGAGGGATGTTGTAATCCATTGCATGTGTGCTATTAATGATTGTTTTCAAAATCAAAGTACTGTAAAAATAAGTTTTATATGTGAAAATAGTGTTCATATGTAGATCATGTATTTGGTTGAGTTTTAGAGTAAACGTTATGATTTAATTGTTTTTAATATGCCTATTGGAATTGTTAGGATGTTATATCCTCAATCATGAAAAGAATACATGTGTTATAAGTTGAAATTGATTGGATTTACAGAGACTTATTTTGTTAAAGTATGAGTTTATATGAAAATATCAAAAATTGAGTTTTTAAAACACTGATTCTTGCTACTTAGGTGATTTTTGTGTTTAAGTACATGTTGTACATATGTATTGTTGCATGTATGTGTCCTATGTTGTTTGTATTGCTTGGTATTGCCGGTTGTTGGATTGTATGGGTTGTTCGGTAAAGTAGAGGGCCGTGACTGTCTGCGTCTGGCCGAGTTGCTGCGCAGCTGCGCCGCTTGCCCATCTCTGATCCGACCCTTGCGCAGCTGCGCCGGTGCCAAGGCTGCTAGCTGCGCAGCTGCGCTGTGCACAGTGCTTGGGCAGTGATTTTAGTTTATTTGTGCAGATTATTTTTGAAGCCTTAGTTTAATTATTCATTGATGGTGGACATATATTTAAATGATATAACATGTTATATCATTGTGTTAAATTCATATTTGAGAAAAAGAAAACCTAATATAGTATTTAAATTATAAACTATAATTGTTTAATTGTAAAATTAGTTACTTAATTATAATTTGATTAATTATAATTAAGAGTAAATGTTTAATATAAATTATAATTCTGTGAAATTATAATGTATAGAAGTTGATTTATTTTAATCAATTAGATGTTAATTTAAATTATAATTTAAGTAATTATAATTTAGTAAATGCATGTTTAATTGTGGATTTTAAATTGATAATTACATGATTAATTATAAATTGTGTAACTATAATGCATTATAAGTTTAATTAATTATTGATTATAATTGATAAATACATGATTAATTATAAATTGTGTAATTATAAATGCATGATGTAGTTTAATTGATTTTAAATTATAATTATTTATAATTTAAATGGTAATTATAATTTAAGTAATTATAATTTGATTAAGTGTTTGAATTAAAATTATTTATAATTTAAATGGTAATTATAATTTAAGTAATTACAATTTGATTAAGTGTTTGAATTATAATTGTTTAATTATAATTTAGTTAAATACATAATTAATTTAATTATGTGAATGCGTAAGTGATGTAATTAACTATGTGATAGTTAATTATTATTATTATTTAATTAGAGTGAGTTAACCATGAGGGTTAACCACTTATGTGAATTAATTATGTATTAACTAATTTAGGTTATTATAATTGAATGTGTATAGGAAGTGTTTAAGTACGTGGTTGAGTTAAGTAGCTTGCGCTTAAGGCAAGTCTTCTAACCTTAATCTTGTTAATTATATATAATTTCTTGAATTCATATATTCATTATTGAGTATGTCCTTTCCATTTCTGTATTGGACAATTGTTTATTTAATTGAAATGATCTTAACTTATCGTCCAAGTAAGATCCAGTTATTATTTTAAATGCTTTACGTTGATTCTAAAGCATATGTTAGTTCATAATTCTGTTATTTATGAATTATTGAAAGTCGATTCAACTAATCCTTAGTTGATGAACGTGAATTCTAAATTTCCTTGTAAGCTTATCCAAACTAAACTTTCTTTGGTGCGGACTTGAATTCAAATTACTTAGTTGAACAACCCTAATTATTAGGGGAGGTTACTACGCATAGCGTTAAGATGTTTGTGCACAATACATGGTACAAAGGGCTGATCCCCCTAAGTACGAGTTAAGGTCCATAGTCTTATTGACTGTTAAAGGTTTAAATAGAAATATTTATAACCTAGGACAAGAGTTCAAAGGTCTTATGACCCTCAGATAAATTCTATATTGAATTGTAATTGTGATGAAAGAATTATTATTCAATTCTTTATTATTGCAGCGAATCGTATTATTCAGATTCTTTGAAAAATATCCTTTCATGTATTTATTATTGTTAAACTCCAGTGAGCTGTGGTTTGCTCACTCTTGCATTAAATAACAATTTCAGTTAAGGTTGATAACGCTGACGCTCCGTCTACGAGTAAGGGCAAGGGAAAGCAAAGCAAGTGAAGACTTGTTTTATTTAATTGAGAATGATTGTAATAAGACTTGAATGTTATGTTTTTATTTCCGCACTTTATTATATTAATGTCAGGGTTAGAGTAACCCGGGATTTATTTTACAAAGGTTGTAACCCTTGTTGTAAGGGAGATTTATTTATTTTAATTTAAGTTGTAGTTACTTTGCTTTATTCATTGGGTAGATGTGTGTTATATTAGAAAGTGAACACCAAATCATGTGAAAACGAAGTACCCGAATTTGGGGGTGTCACAGGTTGGTATCAAAGCTATAGGTTATGAAACCTTAGATGGGGAAAAACCTTAGGTAGTAGCCTTATAGGTAAGATCAAAAAGATAGATGTGATAGGTAAAAGATAATAAACTATCTTATGTGCTATGTGTTTACATTATAGTATTCGAAGAGTGACGATTCGTTATCACGTAATAATGAACTTTAAAATTCTTTTGCTAGGATGTCGAACGTTGGAGAACCTAGTCAGGCTAGAGAGGATGTACCTCAGGTGCCTAGAGATGAGGAGCCCCGTGACATACATGTTGTCTGGGAGCAACTGGTTAGGAGAGAGCCATCTCCAGTGATCACCGTAGCTGGTCGGGAGCGTGAGCTGACACCTATTCTAGAGGACGAGGACGAGGACGAGTCTGAAGAGGAGGAAGAGGATCCCGAAGAGGAATTCCCACCTCACTCTACTAGTGCTGAGATGTACGAGGCAGTCTACAATAGCAATGTGGAGCTTCATGGACGAGTCGGAGATCTCGAGGAGACTATCCAGCAGCGAGATGAGACGATCGAGGAAATGGCAAGTGACCTAGGAGATGCAGAGTGGAAACTGATACTTATGGAGGTTGATAGAGATGTTGTTCGATTTGAACTGGCAAAAACTGAAGCAAGACATCCAGGAGGAGTCGAGGAAGTGTGCCACAGCTGAAGAGTCAAGTTTGAGGGCTAATCAACGAGTTGATCGAGCTGAAGATGAAGCTGAAGCCAAGAGGGCCAAGCTGCGGGAAACAGAATATATTTTTCATACAGCGATAGAGAGAGCTCAGGACCGTATTTTCTACTACCCAGCTCAGTTCCAAGGTTTATCGTGGTATATGGTGGACCGAAGAACGGTGTTTTGGGTAATAGAATAGGAACACAGAGAGGCTGTGCGACGTATTAATATGCCTAGGCAGTAGCAGTAGTAGCAGTCGTAGCAGTAGCAGTAGCAGCAGTAGAGGCAGTAGCAGTAGTAGCAGTAGTAGAGTTTTGTTTATGTATTGCTTTTTGTAATAAGTAATGTAAATCCCATAATTTGATAGAAGAATGGGATGAGTTAATAATGTAATCCTGTAACTTTTCCAGTTCAGGAAAGGATGATAGAAATGGCAGAAATGCTATCTGATTGGTGTTTTTTTAAACTACGACTAATGAATAAAAGAAGTTTATTGACGTGCTATGTGTTCTATGTGAACTGAATTGTTTAAAACGTTTAAGTATAAACTTAAATACTTAATAGTTGAATAAAGGGTCTAAAATAATATTTTCTTAACAGAAAATGCCTCCTAGAAGAAGAATAACACATCAAAACCCCAAAGGTTCGACGAACAACAACAATAACGATGGGATGAATCCCAACTCGGTTCAGCAGTTGGTGAACCTGTTGACTGGAGCTCTTGCGAATTAGCCGCAAGTGCAGGGAACAACGTTCAAGGAATTCAAGACAGTAGGACCGCCTGAGTTCAAAGGATCGACTAACCCTATTGAAGCTCAGACGTGGGTTATGGAAATAGAGAAGGTATTTAACGTGGCTAGGGTAAGGGAAGACCAGAAGACAGTGTTCGCGGCTTTAATGTTGAAGTCGGATGCTAGCTTTTGGTGGCAAGCTAACAAGACTAGAGAGGAAGAGGGAGTCATCACGTGGGAACGTTTCAAGGAAATGTTCTATAAGATGTACTTTTCAGCGAGTTCGCAGGACCAGATGGAGGTCCAGTTTCTAGAACTTAAGCAAGGAGGGATGACGGTGTCCGAGTATGCCGCTAAGTTTAATGAGTTGGCCAGGTTCGCTACTTACCAGGTCAGCACTGTCGCTAGGAAAGCAAGGAGGCTTGAGCGGGGACTGAAGCCCTGGCTCTACAGCAAGGTTTCCATGTTCCAGCTGAATACCTTTGCAGCGATGCTGGAGAAAGCCATACTTGCTGAGGGAGGAAGCGAAGCGGTGACGAAGTTCAACCAAGATAAGAAGAAGAAGAATGAGGTAGAAACCAAGACTGGGGGTAGCAGCGCTGTGAACCAGAAGAGGAAGTGGTTTGATAATACCTTTGCTGGGATTCAGCAGGGAAGCCAACAGAAGAGGAAGTTTGAAGCATGTGCTAAATGCGGTAAGAATCACATTGGCGTGTGCATGAAGGGAAGCGGGTGTGCTTCAACTATGGTCAGGAAGGCCACATTGCACCTAATTGCCCAAACCCGAAACAGGGAGCTTGCTTTACATGTGGATCCAAAGATCACATGGCTCACAACTGCCCAAAGAAGCTGACTGCAGGGTTAAAAGGGATCGGAGGGAATGGAAGCGGCAGTACCGTTACTATCGCTGCACCATTGCAAACTGTTCGACCCACTGCACGGACATTCAATATGACGGTGCAGGATGCTGTGCATTCAAAAGACGTGGTGTCAGGTATTATTTCGGTCAATAGTATAAATGCATATGTATTATTTGATTCGGGTGCTACTTGTTCATTCATATCTGATCATTTTGCTAAAACCTTAGACTTACCTGTAGAGGAGTTAGTTTACCCTTTGAACATAGAGATTGCTAATAGGGAGGATATTCCTGTTAGGAGCGTTTATAAGAAATGTAGATTGGACATTAAGGGTCAGGAACTTAGAGTAGATTTTATTCCAATTAAACTTGGGGAATTCGACGTTATACTGGGTATGGATTGGTTGTTCAACCATGGGGCGGTAATCGACTGTCAGAAGAAGTCGGTGAACCTTACGACTCCATCGAAGTTGGTGTTCTATGGTAGCAAATTGCCTAGACAAGCGAGTTGTCTAACGGTTATGCAAGCCAAGAAACTTCTAACGCAAGGCTGTGTAGGATATCTAGCCTACATAGTAGATACGCGTAAGGAAAGCCCGAAGGTGGAGGAAATATCGGTAGTTAAGGAGTTTGTAGACATTTTTCCGAGCGATTTGCCAGGAATTTCGCCGGATAGGGAGACAGAGTTCGTGATCGATTTAGCGTCGAGAACTGCTCTAATTTCGAAGGCTCCGTACCGAATGGCTCCAGTCGAGATGAAGGAACTGATGGTTCAACTACAAGAATTACTGGACAAGAAGTATATCCAACCAAGCGTTTTGCCGTGGGGAGCGCCTATTTTGTTTGTTAAGAAGAAAGATGGATCGATGCGTCTTTGCATTGATTATAGGGAGTTGAATAAAGTTACGATCAAGAATAGGTATCCTTTACCTAGGATCGATGACTTGTTTGATCAACTAAAGGGTGCGAGGTACTTCTCGAAAATCGATTTGAGAAGCGGGTATCATCAATTGAAGGCGAGGAAGGAAGATATACTTAAAACTGGCTTTTAGGACTTGATATAGGTCATTACGAGTTCTTGGTGATGTCATTTGGTCTCACGAATGCCCCAGCTACATTTATGGACTTAATGAACAGGGTGTTTAAGCCATTTCTGGACAAGTTCGTGGTAGTGTTCATAGATGACATCCTGGTTTATTCTAAGACCAAAGAGGAACATGCCGAACACTTACGACTAACCTTAGAAGCCCTGAGACGAGAGAAACTTTACGCTAAATTCTCGAAATGCGAAATTTGGTTGGAACGTGTGCAATTTCTTGGCCACATGATCGACAAGGATGGTATTTCGGCAGATCCGTCGAAGGTTGAAGCTGTTATGAATTAGGATCAGCCGAAGACGCCGTCTGAAGTGAGGAGTTTCTTGGGATTAGTAGGTTATTACCGTAGATTTATCCAAGACTTTTCTAGAATAGCAACTCCATTGACAAATTTGACTCGTAAAACAGTTAAGTTTGTTTGGACGGAGAAATGTGAGGAAAGTTTTCAGGAGTTGAAGAAGAGGCTGAGCACTGCGCCTGTATTGTCTTTACACGATAGTTCGGGGAATTTCGTAGTATATAGCGATGCCTCACATAAAGGATTAGGCTGTGTGTTGATGCATAACGGCAAAGTCATTGCCTATGCGTCACGTCAGCTGAAAGATTATGAGAAGGGGTATCCGACCCATGATCTAGAATTGGCGGCAGTAGTGTTTGCCCTAAATATTTGGAGGCACTACTTATATGGAGAGAAGTGTGAAATATACACAGATCACAAGAGTCTGAAGTATATATTTACCCAGAAGGATTTGAACATGTGACAAAGAAGATGGTTGGAACTGATTAAAGACTACGATTGCGAGATACTTTACCATCCGGGTAAAGCTAACGTTGCTGCCGACGCTTTGAGCAGGAAAGGTCGGGAGAAGCTGAACGTGTTGACTGATCAGGATCGGTTGATAAAACAGATGGCTAGATTGGAGTTGGAAGTGAAGTTTTCGAAGGAATCGGATGAGATGTTATTTCAAGTAACCACTGGTTTTTACTCTAGTAGACAAGGTGAAAGAAGCACAACTCCATGATGAAGAATGTGAAAAGATTCAGAAGAGGATAACCGATGGTGAAGAGTTCAAGTTCAAGATCGATAATGAAGGTCTGTTACGATTTGAAGGTAGAATCTAGGTACCGCCAGTACCAGAGGTTAAAGAGGAGATTCTAAGTGAAGCTCATAATTCTAGATATTCTATTCACCCCGGGAGTTCAAAGATGTACCAGGATCTCAGGCATCATTTCTGGTGGCCGAATATGAAGAGGGATGTTGCCAAATGCGTTGCGAAATGCTTAACGTGTCAGAAAGTCAAAGCAGAACACCAGAGACCGAGTGGTTTGCTACAACCGTTAGAAATTCCAGAGTGGAAGTAGGAGCACATCACGATGGACTTCGTGGTGGGTCTTCCGACGACTCAGAAGGGATTTGATGTGATATGGGTTATAGTGGATCGACTGACGAAGTCAGCCCACTTTCTGCCGATCAGGGTTAAGTACAACCTGGATCAGCTAGCGAAACTATACGTGAAGGAAATTATTTCTAGACACGGTGTTCCGGAGTCAATTGTGTCCAACATAGATCCACGTTTTACGTCTAATTTTTGGAAGCGATTGCAAGAATATCTGGGAACGCAATTGCAAATGAGTACAGCGTATCATCCTCAGACTGATGGATAGAGCAAGAGAACGATTCAGACGCTAGAGGATATGCTGAGAGCTTGTGTGATGGACTTCAAAGGAAGCTGGGAGGATCATCTACCGTTGGTGGAGTTTGCCTACAACAATAGTTACCATGCGAGTGTTGGCATGCCGCCTTACGAAGCATTATACGGCAGAAAATGTAGAACTCCTTTGTGCTGGGATGAAGTCGGTGAACGTCAATTGTTGGGACCAGAATTGGTACAACAAACCGCTGAAATTGTGAAGCTGATCAGAATGAGATTAGTTACTGCTCAAGACAGACAGAAGAAGTATGCCGATTTACATCGACAAAATCGAGAATTCTTACCAGGAAGTTTCGTTTTCCTAAAGGTATCTCCTTGGAAAGGGAAAATTCAATTTGGTAAGAAGGGAAAGCTTAGTCCCAGATTTATTGGACCATTTGAGGTACTACGAAAAGTGGGCGAGGTTGCTTACGAGATTGCATTACCTCTAGAGCTCGAGAATATACATAATGTCTTCCATATTTCTATGTTAAGACCTTACAAGCACGATTATAAACATGTAACAGAATATGAACCTTTGCTATATGATAAAGACTTAACGTATAAAGAAGTGCATGTTCAAATAGTTGATAGAAAGGAACAAGTACTTAGGAATAAAGTGATACCTTCTGTTAAGGTAATCTGGAGGAACCACAGTGCTGAAGAAGCTACGTGGGAACTCGAAGATGTTATGATAAAATCTTATCCGCATTTATTTGCTTAGTTTGTGTAACCCCTTATGTACTGATTCTGGGGACAGAATCCTTTTAAGGAAGGAAGAATGTAATAGACGAGAAATTTTTTATAAGTGATTCTGGGGACAGAATCCTTTTATGGAGGGAAGATTGTAACGATTGTGAATTTATACAAATAATTTAAAATATTTATTGAGTTAAATAAATATTTTATGTGATTTATTTATTGAGTTAAATAAATAAATTATGTGATTTATGTAGTGATTTAATTAAGTGTTATATATTAATTAAATGAATATTTAATAATTTATTTAATTGATGTATATTAATTTATAGTATAGTTTTAATTTAATTGAGATAATTAAATTAGATGAATTGTGCGATGAAGTGTTACATGAATTATAATTAGCGAGTAATTATAATTATGTGAGAATTTTATGTGATTAATTGATGTTAGATTTTAATTGATTAAATTAGTTGATTAATATTTAATTGATTAAAATACGACATTAAAGTATGTGTTAAAATAATTTGTTAAAATAAAGAAAAAGGATTTTTAAATTTGTTTTGCCAAACAAGGCCCCTTGTATTTGTTTTAAACCTATTTCTACCAAACATAGCCTTAGTGACTAAAATCTGTTTTTAAATAAAAGGTTTGCCAAACATGACCTTATGGCTTTTAAAATTCAAAACAAATTATAACTGGTAATTATTTAATTTAGACATTATATATTTGTCAGTTACGTTGCATGTTATTATGACTATTATATACGTAACAGTTATATTTTCCTAAACTACGTTAGTTTTTCCTAAGTCTAAACTAAGAAAAGAGAAGAAGAGAAAACAGATAGGAAAAGAGAGGAAACACTATGAAATTTTAACAAAGAAGGTGGTGAAGAGTTGGAATTCTGAGAATCAAAGTAGGATTATCAGAGCTATTCTTACCCTCTATCAAAACTTAATCAAGAATTAAGGTAATAAGTCACCTCTTATTTTTAGTTCTTGTATTCTTGAGTTTTTGGTAAATAATTGGGATTGTAACTGATAAATTTGTTATTACATGTTATATGAATTGAGGGATGTTGTAATCCATTACATGTGTGCTATTAATGATTGTTTTCAAAATCAAAGTACTGTAAAAACAAGTTTTATATGTGAAAATAGTGTTCATATGTAGTTCATGTATTTAGTTGAGTTTTAGAGTAAAAGTTATGATTTAATTATTTTTAATATGCCTATTAGAATTGTTAGGATGTTATATCCTCAATCATGAAAAGAATACATGTGTTATAAGTTGAAATTGATTGAGAATTGGATTTACAGAGACATATTTTGTTAAAGTATGAGTTTATATGAAAATATTAAAAATTGAGTTTTTAAAACACTGATTATTGTTACTTAGGTGATTTTTGTGTTTAAGTACATGTTGTACATATGTATTGTTGCATGTATGTATCCTATGTTGTTTGTATTGCTTGGTATTGCCGGTTGTTGGATTGTATGGGTTGTTCGGTAAAGTAGAGAGTCGTGGCTGTCTGCGTCTGGCCGAGTTGCTGCGCAGCTGCGCCGGCAGCAAGGCCAGTAGCAGTGCAGCTGCGACGCTTACCCATCTCTGATCCGACCCCTGCGCAGCTACGCCGGTGCCCAGGCTGCTGGTTGCACAGCTGCGCCGTGCACAGTGCTTAGGCAGTGCTTTTAGTTTATTTGTGCAGATTATTTTTGAAGCCTTAGTTTAATTATTCATTGATAGTGGACATATATTTAAATGATATAACATGTTATTATATGATTGTGATAAATTCATATTTGAGAAAAAGGAAACCTAATATAGTATTTAAATTATAAACTATAATTATTTAATTGTAAAATTAGTTACTTAATTATAATTTGATTAATTATAATTAAGAGTAAATGTTTAATATAAATTATAATTCTGTGAAATTATAATGTATAGAAGTTGATTTATTTTAATCAATTAGATGCTAATTTAAATTATAATTTAAGTAATTATAATTTAATAAATGCATGTTTAATTGTGGATTTTAAATTGATAATTACATGATTAATTATAAATTGTGTAATTATAATGCATTATAAGTTTAATTAATTATTGATTATAATTGATAAATACATGATTAATTATAAATTGTGTAATTATAAATGCATGATGTAGTTTAATTGATTTTAAATTATAATTATTTATATTAATGTAATTATAATTCAAGTAATTATAATTTGATTAAGTGTTTGAATTAAAATTATTTATAATTTAAATGGTAATTATAGTTTAAGTAATTACAATTTGATTAAGTGTTTGAATTATAATTGTTTAATTATAATTTAGTTAAATACATAATTAATTTAATTATGTGAATGCGTAAGTGATGTAATTAACTATGTGATAGTTAATTAATATTATTATTTAATTAGAGTGATTTAACCATGAGGGTTAACCACTTCTATGAATTAGTTATGTATTAACTAATTTAGGTTATTATAATTGAATGTGTATAGGAAGTATTTAAGTACGTGATTGAGTTAAGTAGCTTGCGCTTAAGGCAAGTCTTCTAACCTTAATCTTGTTAATTATATATAATTTCTTGAATTCGTATATTCATTGTTGAGTATGTCCTTTCCATTTCTGTATTGGATAATTATTTATTTAATTGAAATGATCTTAACTTATCGTTCAAGTAAGATCCAGTTATTATTTTAAATGCTTTACGTTGATTCTAAAGCATATATTAGTTCATAATTCTGTTATTTATGAATTATTGAAAGTCGATTCAACTAATCCTTAGTTGATGAACGTGAATTCTAAATTTTCTTGTAAGCTTATCTAAACCAAACTTTCTTTGATGCGGACTTGAATTCAAATTACTGAGTTGAACAACCCTAATTATTAGGGGAGGTTACTACGCATAGCGTTAAGATGTTTGTGTACAATACATGGTACAAAGGGCTAACCCCCCTAAGTACGAGTTAAGGTCCATAGTCTTATTGACTGTTAAAGGTTTAAATAGAAATATTTATAACCTAGGACAAGAGTTCAAAGGTCTTATAACCCTCAGATAAATTCTATATTGAATTGTAATGGTGATGAAAGAATTATTATTCAATTCTTTATTGTTACAGCGAATCGTATTATTCAGATTCTTTGAAAGATATCCTTTCATGTATTTATTATTGTTAAACTCCAGTGAGCTGTGGTTTGCTCACTCTTGCATTAAATAACAATTTTAGTTAAGGTTGATAACGCTGACGCTCCGTCTACGAGTAAGGGCAAGGGAAAGCAAAACAAGTGAAGACTTATTTTATTTAATTGAGAATGATTGTAATAAGACTTGAATGTTATGTTTTTATTTCCGCACTTTATTATATTCATGTCAGGGTTAGAGTAACACGGGATTTATTTTACAAAGGTTGTAACCCTTGTTGTAAGGGAGATTTATTTATTTTAATTTAAGTTGTAGTTACTTTGCTTTATTCATTGGGTAGATGTGTGTTATATTAGAAAGTGAACACCAAATCATGTGGAAACGAAGTACCCGGATTTGGGGGTGTCACAATTATGACAAGGTCTTTTCATTTTCTCAACTCCACTCCATTAATCCGCTAACACTAAATTGATATGTGGACATTATGGAATGGGATTAACGTTATGAATTGGAGGGGGTGGAAGGTGCAAGCTATATCAAATCTCTATATATACTACCCACCCAAAACACTATCTCGTTTGCTAAAAAGTTCCAACTAAGAGGGGAAAAATATTGAGAATGAGAGTTTGAGAGGTTGTCTAAGAATTCTGGAGGTTACAGAGGAGTTAGCAAGCAAGGAGTGAGGCTCTATCAGATTAAAACAAGAAGGAATTCGTCCAAAAGGTAAGCCATGAACCAGTTTTTTATGTTCTTGAAGGAAAATAGTGAAAATGCATGAATTAGCATGGTAGACGATTTGTTTTGATTTTGTAGTGGCATGCTATTGTTTGTTTCTGTTATGTAGTTGTTAGGAAGGAAAATTCTGGACTTAGTCATGCTTCTATTACATAGAGAATCATAGAATTCATGTATGCATGCTAATTGTTTGATAAAATGACTCTTAAATGCTAATTTGTTAAAATCATGGTAATTTAGTGAAGTTAAAGGTTGTGTTATGTGCAAGCATGTTAATATAGATGATCTGTAAAGTATGAGCCCTATTTCATGTTAGAATCAAAATCACAAAATTTGTCAAAGTTGGTTAAACATAGAATCTGTGATTTTTTGGGTTTTTCAGAGCCTTGGAATCATGGTTTCTATGACCCGATTAGTGTAGGTAATAATTTTATAAAATACTAGGTAGTATCATGTACAATCTGTCCAAATTTGAAAGGAATTTGAGTTAAATTTAGAGAGTTATGAAATTCGAAAGCAAGCAGGTTGGTATTAAAATCTGCATAAAATCTCGGTTTCCCAGAAATTTTTTGAGTGTGAAAATCAGTTTTGGCACGCTTTTTAAGGCAGCCAGTTTGTGTTCTTAACATGCTAGTTTCTGGGATGTGTTATTTTTTTGTAAAATACTATGCTATATGGAGTGTATTGTGTCAAAAGATCAGGGTCATATCATGTATGGTTTGGTCAGATTTAAATCGCAAAGTGGGCTGCTCAAAACTGCAAAAAAAAATTGGGCAGAAGAGCAGTGCAGCTGCGCAGCTCATAGGGCATAAGCTGGCACAGCTGCGCCGGTCTGGCCAGGTCTGATCCGGGTCTGATCCGAGTCGGGTCGGGCCGAAAAAAAATTCATAAACTTTATTTTTTCCTAGATTCTTATATTTAAACCCTGGACCTATAAGGTGCAATATGTTGATGTAATTGAATTGCATGCTAAGTGAATACGTGTTACTTGATAACTTAGTTTAAATAATAGGAATCGTTTTCTCTCAAATTTGAGTTCGAGAACCTAATTGCTTAAACGTGACACATATGATTAGATAACATGAAGGTTAATTTTTAGCTTTAACAATAGCAGACATATCAGGCAAGTTTCCTAACCCTAATTTCTATTGGGCATTTATTCAATCCTTACTCATTTTTATCGCAGTGAGGGTAAGTATTAGACTTGTGCTAGCTATTTATTCGTGCAAGTTTCTTTGTTGTGAAGTTATACAACTTCAATTATCTTGCAAGCTTATCGATGATTACTCAGTTATTATTCTAACTGCTATGCTTATAAGTTTCATGTCATTATTGAACTGTTTCTAAGTATGTTTCTGGCCTTTGTTTTCGGCTAGTTATTATTGATGAAAAATGATTTAAAACAAATCGTTCGAAGCTATGTAATGTTTACCAATCCAAATTATTTTGGTGCGGTCTCGCATGAATACTAAGATGAACAACCCGAATAAACGGGCAAACAGATGTCGGGCAAATAGTCCCATTTATGCTTACGCAGCTTAAACTTTATACTTGTGCGCAATGTAGGGTACAACAGGCTGATCACCTAGAGTACTTGCAGAGACCGTTTGCAATCTATTTGATTGTTAAACCGTCTGATGGTTTTTCGATGGAACAAAGTAATGTTCAGGGTATTTTACACCCCTTAGTATGATATTAAAAATTCTTCAAATCTTATTGTTGATATTCTTGTTTAACACTTGATATTTCTTTCAACTGTTGAGATTTAGTCATTCAAATGCTTTTACTCCTGATGTATGTTTCCAAACTATTTTATATACTTGCTGGGCAATTTTGTGCTCATTCTTGCTTAAACCTTTCAGTTAAGGATGAAAAGGCTGAGGGTTCGGGAAAGGACAAGGGAAAGTCCAAGATGAAATGATTCTAGTTATCTTTGTAATAGTTATTTATTTCCGCATATGATGTAATGTAGTGACAAACGCTAAGTTTAAGTTTCAGTTTACTAAAGGTTGTAAAGACTTGGGATTTTATTTTGAATAAGTATATGACAGTTAATATTATTATTATTATTATTGTTGGAGTTTACATAGATAGATGATGATGTTTGTTGTATCGTGAGCACCATGTCATGTAATCATGTTACACGGATTTGGGGGCATCACAACAGGGAGTTGAACAAGATTACTATCAGGAATCGGTATCCATTGCCGAGGATTTATGACTTGTTTGACCAACTTCAAGGGGCGAAGTATTTTTTGAATATAGATTTGAGGTCAGGTTATCATCAGTTGATTGTGGGTGAGAGATAATAATATCTCTAAGACAGCTTTTCATACTCGATATAAGCATTACGAGTTTTTGGTGATGCCATTCGGGTTAACTAATGCCCCGACGGTGTTTATGGATTTGATGAATAGGGTGTTCAAGGAGTACTTAGACCAATATGTTATTGTCTTTATTGATGACATTTTGGTTTACTCTAAGTCTAGGGAAGAGCATGAGGAGCATCTTCGAACAGTGTTGGGAATTTTGCAGAAAGAGAAATTGTATGCTAAATTCTATAAATGCGAGTTTTGGTTGGAGCAGGTTGCATTTTTGGGCCACGTTGTTTCTGCTGAAGGCATTAAGGTGGATCCTGGAAAGGTTGAGGCTATCACTAAATGGCCGCGACCTACTACTGTGACAGAAATTAGGAGTATCTTGGGTTTGGCAGGGTATTACAGACGATTTGTGGAAGGATTCTCTTTGCTTACCTTACCGTTGACTCAGTTGATGAAAAAGAGCACGAAGTTTGTGTGAAATGAGGAGCGTGAGAAGAGTTTCGAGGAGTTAAAGAAACAGGCTGGTGACAACTCTTATACTTACATTACCATCGGGGATAGGAGGTTACCAGATTTATAGTGATGCTTCTAAGAAGGGCTTGGGGTGTGTTTTGATGCAACACGGCAAGGTGATTGCTTATGCTTCCAGACATCTTAAATCTTATGAGGTGAATTACCCCACGCATGATTTGGAGTTAGCAGCGGTGATCTTTGCCCTAAAGATTTGGAGGCACTATTTGTATGGAGAGACTTGTGATATCTTCACCGATCACAAAAGTCTTAAATACATTTTCACTCAAAAGGATCTTAACATGAGGCAGAGGCGTTGGTTGGAGCTTCTAAAAGAATATGATGCGAGGATTCAGTATCACCTGGGAAAGGTAAATGTGGTTGCAGATGCTCTTAGTCGAAAGAGTTCAAAAAGTGTAGCAGCTCTTATTACACAACCTCAGCTTATTTTGAATATGGAGCGGCTAGAGTAGGAGTTGTATGTCCGAGGTTCAGATGGGCATTTGGTAGGTATGAGAGTGGAGCCCTCTCTTATTTCGAGAGTTAAAGAAGCTCAAAAGAAAGATGAAGAATTGTGGGGTATGGCAGCAGAATCTGGAGGAGGGCAAGCAGCCCAACTTTCGTATTGATGACCATGGTGTGATTTAGTTAGGTGAGCGGTTGTGTGTACCGTCGAATACAATCATTCGGGAGGCTGTGTTGGCGAAGGCTCATAGTTCGCCATTTTCTATTCATCCAGGTTCTACAAAGATGTACATGGATTTGAAGAAAATTTTTTGGTGGAATGGGATGAAGCGAGATGTGGCTGAATACGTTGGGAAGTGCCTCACTTGTCAACAAGTGAAGATAGAACATCAACGAGCTAATGGCTTGTTGCAACAGTTAGACATTCCAGTTTAGAAATGCGAGGATATCACGATGGATTTTGTGACTGGTTTGTCGAAGACTTTCAGGAAGAATGATGCCATTTGGGTTGTGGTGGATCGGTTGACCAAATCGGCACACTTCTTGGCTATCCATGAGGGTTACTCGGTGGATAGATTGGCACAGATCTTTCAACAAGAGATTGTTAGACTTCATGGTACTCCGGTGTCTATTATTTTGGATCAGGACCCCCGGTTCACTTCACGGTTCTGGAAAGGGTTTCAACGAGCTTGGGATACTCGGCTCAACTTTAGTACTTCTTTCCATCCGCAGACTGATGGACAGTCCGAGCAGAATATTCAAACATTGGAGGACATGTTGAGGTCTTGTGCACCTGAGTGGTCAGGTAATTGGGATGACTATTTGAGCCTAGTTGAGTTTGCGTATAGCAACAGTTGGCATGCAAGTATTGGGATGGCTCCATTTAAGGCGTTGTAAGGTAGAAAGTGTCGGGCACCAACTTGTTGGGATGAGGTTGGCGAGAGAGCCATAGAAGGGCCTGAGTTAGTCCAAATCACTACGGAGAAAGTTGCGGTGGCTAAGGAGAAATTGAAGTCGGCTCGATCACGGCAAAAGATTTATGCTGATAAGCATAGGAGGACTTTCGAGTTTGAACCTGGTAAGCACGTGTTTTTAAAAGTTTCTCCTTGGAAAGGTATTCGGCGATTTGGGCTGAAAGGGAAACTTAGTCCGCGTTATATTGGCCCATTTGAGATTTTGGAGAGAGTTGGTGAAGTTGCATATCGGTTAGCTTTGCCTCCACAACTAGCTCATGTGCACAATGTGTTCCATGTGTCGGTGTTGAGGAGTTATCAATATCGTCCGTTGCATGTGGTGCAATATCCGTTTGATAAGATTCGTGATGATCTTACTTGTGTGGACCAAGCAGAGGCAATTTTGGATCGTCAAGAGCGGGTTATGAGAAGGAAGACAATTCTGTTTATTTAGGTTTTGTGGAGAAACCATTCGGAGCGAGAAGCTACATGGGAGATGGAGGAGTCTATTCGAGCAGAGTATCCACATCTTTTTGATAATTAGGTTCGTTCTTTTCTTTTGATTCCGAGGACGGAATCTTTTTTAAGGGGTAAGTGATGTAATACCCGAGAAAAAAAATGACTTTTTAAAATTTTGTTTTAAATATTTTAATTGGGCTTTCCTTGTGTTTGAGTCAATATTGTATTTAATTTATGTGGACTATAACAAATAAGGAATTTCATTAATTTGGGCTTTTAATTTTATTGGGTCTAATTTATATTTGTTTAATATTAAATCCTTTTATAATTAGGAGAATTAAAGAGATCTCTTAATAAATAAATACTTAAAACCTAATTTACTTGATCATTACGCTTGGTACGAATTGAGGGAAAGAAAATAGGAAGCTAGCGGAGGCTGAGAACAAACCAGGAAGTTATTTGTGGAAGGAACATAAGGATTTATAAGGTATTTATAATTATATAATATATGATCATGTCTGGTAATTGGTTCGTTAGATGGGGAATTTGTTGCCATATGAACTTTATGCTTAATATGTTATATATATATATATCCTACGGAATCATTGCCTACTACCTACTATATATATGTACTATACATATATATATATATATATATATATATATAATCAAATGGAAAAGTGACTAATTTTGGTGGGAAAGTACATATACATATATAGCAGCAGTACGTACCTATATATATATAATGCTGCAGTGCACCATGAAGTTTATAAACCGAAATGAGTGAATTAAATTGAATGTTTTGTATATTATTTTAAACTAATTAATTTTGCCGATATAATTATAAAAGTTACTTATTAATAAATTTAACAATATTATGTGTTAATGTATGGATTGTAATAAAATCTTATTAAATTATTTAGATTGAATGGAGAGAGTCTAAACGAGTTTTTGGAATATACTTTGGGTATTACATTGCTTAATCTAGATACGGATTCAGTACTCTTTCAGCGATACTCTTGTTAAATTTGATTCATTCGTTTTGTTCCTTATTTCGAATTTCGTTATTATTTCACATAATTGTTTCTTATGAAATTCATATAATAGTTTTATTTTGGAGTTGATTCATATGACTCGAATTTGTACTCTTTGAATTAAGTTATCATGTTTAGTATTTATTTTTGATAATTGTAGAGCGGTACATGTTGTTACTTTTTTTTTTGAGACATTGAGATTATGATTTGATTTGGTTCAACATGTACATATAGAACCCTTTTGTTGATATTATGTCGCATGTGTTGTGACATTACTTTTTTGTTAGAATATACCGTAGGGTATACCTGAGCTATAACTGTGACGAACAAGATTTTGTAATATAATTTAAAAATATATTGAATTAAATAAATATTTTTTGATGATTTAATTATTGAATTAAATAATTAATTGATGAATTCATGGTAGATTAATTTAATTATATGTGTTACATTGATTAAATTAATGTTGAGAATTTTATTATTCAAAGTATGAATTTAATTGAGCTTATTTGATTAAATGAATTATTTAATAAGCATAATGTTATTCTAATTAATTTAATAATTAATTAGAGATTTAATGATTTGACATAATTAATAAATGAGAATTTTAATATGTGACTATGTGATTTAATGTGGAATTATTCTATTTTAATTAATTGAATTAAATAAAATATTTTATTAATTGCTTAAATGGGTGTGACATTATTAAACTATATTATAAGAGATTAATTAAAATAAGTGAGAAAGGGACTCTTTAAGCTAGCCAAACATGACCTTATAGGAGGTTGGTCAGTTAACCCATAGTAGGAGTTAACTGACGACCCATGATTTCACGAATTCTTTTCATGTAAACATTATATACATATATCATATATACACAAGTTTTATTTCATATTCATATCAGAAGAAAGAGAAGAGAGAAACTTAGAAGGAGTTGAGAGAAAATTTGAGAGAACTTTGAGAGAAAGTTGAAGAGATCAAGGGTTATAGAAATCAAAAGAGAGTTCATCATTGTAAGACCCCGAATTTTATAAATAAAGATTTAATTTTTGTTTATATATTATTTCGAAATAGTAAGGTGTTGATTTGATAAATGTGAAAAGTTATGGGTGAAATGTGCAAATATTTCAAAATAAGCAAGTGGTTATAAAATATTCATTATTATCGGGAAATATTCGTTTGGTCATGGAATATTTTTGTTGTCGGGGAATATTCGTACGACTGTGCAGCCATTTGTGGGTCCCACAACGGAATAGCTGTCGGATATAGAAAGCGACAGAAATAACCTTTTTAAAAATAACGGTAAAACTATTACGGTTAAACTGTTAAAATACCAGATGATAAAAATACAGTAATACGCGTTGTGCACAGTAGCACATGGTATTGCACAGTATTTTGAATTATTGATTCTTACATAAGAAGTCACTACTCAATAATTATTACAGTAATTACTGTTCAATATTTTATATTATTGATTCAATAATTGCATGATATTTTATTGGTTCAATAATTGCTACGTTGATATTTTATATCAATAATTGCTACGTTGCTATGATTGATTCAATAATTGCTACCGTTGATATTTTGTATTATTGATTCAATAATTGTCACTGCATAGTATTTCACATTATCAACTCAATAATTCATATTATTTGAATAATATTATTAGATAGCATTATTGACAATGTCTAAGGAAGTTCTGTCTAGGAGGGGTTATTTAATTGCGCGCCAGTAAGGAGAAATCCTTATCGGAAGGCCCCCTTTTTCCTAGGAACGACCTGGTTGTCAATATTATAGTTCTGTGATATTATTTGTGAATAATTAATTATTGATTTATATGATAAAGAAATATTTATTTTGTGAATATAAAAGAAGGAATTAGTGCTAAGGTGTTTTTATCAGTATTTTGTTGTGGAAAATCACTCATTTATGGATTTCGGCCATTTTCGGTTGGGAATTTGGAAACACTTCATTCTACAAAGTTGTAGAGAATTAAATTTACTATAGAAAGGACATAGAATTCGTATTTTTCTGATAAGGGGGCTATTTATTATGAATTATTGAAGTTTCAGAAAATAAATATTTTTTTTAAAAACATGTGGGCCCCACTCTTGTCTTTTGTGGAGCAAGAGGCTGATTTTTTGGACTTTGAAAATTAGGCAGCAGCCTGTATTTTTCCCAAACGAGTGTGCTCCGTGGTTCAGTAAGTCTATTTTGACATCCTAAGCTTTTCCTATAAATAGGGTGCTTAGTTAAAAATAAAAATCACACCAGAATCAGATTTAGGAAATGAGAATGTCGTAGGAACTAGTCGGGGGACAGAGTGATGGTCCGAGTTAGAACAATAGCAGTCCTCACTATTTCTGATAAATAGTGTGATAATAATTGTACTGAGGACTTAGTTTGAATGTTAATATTTTCTACATATTTGTATTGACACTCACAGTTGTGTGATCGTATTTTGCACGACCGTATAATATAAAGTTTGTATTTGGATTTTATACCATGTATTTGGCGACTCAGAATGGGTTGAGTTGACTGGACCTATTATGGGGGCGTCACAATCATCATCACAATCTAGCAGGGTAATCTCTTCAACCCAAACTCTTATTTACGTTCTTATATTTTTATGAAAAACTATTAAAGTCCTTTGTGATTGAAGAAATTTATAATTGGTGGGTATATGATGATATATATGTTAGTATATGTATATTATATGGTTTATATCTGTTGGGTTTGTATGAAATCGTGACGCAATCAAATTGCAAAATTAGAGGAAGCATGGTATATCAGAGTTTAAAAAATTTCTACAAAACCATTACCCGAATCATCCTTTATGCAAATTATTAATTTAAAACGATAAATAAGCAGTTATGGAATCATACCCTTGTAGAACGAATATTCCACAAGTACGAGTTCAACTCCTTGTTCTTCGTGATCTCCTTGAATTTTCGGGTTAGATTCCTTCTTTGATCAACGTTAGCCACCCAAGTGTTTGGCCTCTAGAGGTGATCCACCAAGGAAGAGGAATTATCAAAAAGGAGGGTGATTGACTAAATGTAGTTTTCTATCCTCTATAAAAAAGGAGTACTTTCCAACAATTGAAATTTCATCAACTGATATCTATTATAAAAATCCTCTTATATAGATATTGGTCAACCCTTCTAATCATATTAGACATGGAATTTATTTAATTAATTAAACTCTTTTAATTAATTTAGGCTTCCCACCACATTGAGAATAATTAATTAAATTCATTTAATTAATTTACCTCCTAATCTTATTAGGAATAAATGAGAGTACTAATATTAAATTAATTACTAAACTCCTTTAGAAATTAAAATAATAATAATTGTAATAATATTAATAAGTCTCATCTTATTAATTTATATTTAATATTTCCCAAATATTAAATAATAAACATTAAGCTATTTAATTTATTATATCACCATAGATTAAATTAATTATACTTAATGCATTATTACGATTATGCCATTACCTTCTTAAATAATTATTCTTCCTTTTATGGTGTGACCCTTTAGGTTCTCCATATTAAACCGGTTGTGAATAAATCAATTAGAACAATTCTAATCTTATTTAAATAAATAATATTTATTCTACAATAGGGATAAGCCTCCCTAGCGATCAACGACTTTCCAGATAATATAGATTTCAACATTAATCATAAAAGAACATGTGAGTAAATAGTTATCGTACAATTCAATCCTTCCACCATACAATATCCCAATTAAATATAAGACATGGATTTACTGTCAAGTCTTATTTTATTCAATTATATGTATTTCGATTAGAAAATGCACAACTCAAAATAATGCAAATTAGAAACTCCTTTTTAATTTCATTCCACCTTGACCAAGGATTCCTGGGTTGTCATTTAACGAATCACATAGGACATATCTCCTCTTTTACTAGAGGTGGTAGATTTTTTATTGATCATTCATTATCTCCATATGTAACTCATTATACCTAAGCATACTCTTTTATATATCCTAAAGGGCTTTAAAGAATAAGTTAAAATATAATTCATTACATACAAGATACTATGATGATCTCAAGTCCAAGGATCACTTGTACTACTATCATATTAGGAATTTCTATTGACAGACGAGTAAAACTCCATTAGGTATTCCATAGCGAGTCACGTTCAGTGAACTTATTCTTCAATAAGCACCTACATACTTGCTTTAGTGTCTCCTATGACGCCCCCAAATCCGTGTAACATCAAACACTGGATATGGTGCTCACGGTACAACATACATCATCATCTAACTAAGTAAACTCCAGAAATAATCATAATATTAATGATAACTATTACATACTTATTCGAATAAAATCCCAAGTCTTTACAACCTTAATAAACTCAAACTTAAACTTAAACTTAGCGTTTATCGCTACATAACATCATATGCGAAAATATAAACTTATTACATAAACAACTCTCAACATTTCATCTTAGACTTCCCCTTGTACTTGCCCGAGCCCTCAGCCTTCTCATCCTTAACTGAAAGGTTTAAGCAAGAATGAGCACAAATTGCCCAGCAAGTATATAAATTTGTTTGAAAACATACATCAAGAGTAGAAACATCTGAATAGCTATAACAGTTGAAAGAATTATCAAGTGTTAAACAGGAATATCAAGAATAAGAGTTTAAAAATTCTCAATATCATACTAAGGGGTGTAAAATACCCTGAACGTTACTTTGTTTCATCGAAAACCATCAGACGGTTTAACAATCAAATGGATTGTAAACGGTCTCTGCAAGTACTCCAGGTGATCAGCCTATCGTACCCTACATTGTGCACAAGTATTAAATTTAAACTGCATAAGCATAAATAGGTCTATATATCCGACATCTGTTTGCCCGTTTATTCGGGTTGTTCATCTTAGTATTCATACGAGACCGCACCAAAGAAATTTGGATTGGTAAACATTAAATAGATTCGAAAGATTTGAATTAAATCATTTTTCATCAATAATAACTAGCCGGAAACAAACTTAGAAACAGTTTTGTAATGACGTGAAACTTATAAGCATAACAGTTAGAATAATAACTGAGTAATCATCGATAAGCTTGCAAGATAGTTGAAGTTGCATAACCTCACAATAAAGGAACTTGCACGAATAAATAGCTAGCACAAGTCCAATACTTACCCTTACTGCGATAAAAGTGAGTAAGGATTGAATAAATGCCCAATAGAAATTAGGGTTAGGAAACTTGCCTGATACGTCTGCTATCGTTAAAGCTAGCAATTAAGCTTTACGTAACCTAATCATATGTGTCACGTTAAGCCATTAGGTTCTCAAACTCTAATTTGAAAGATAATGGTTTCCTTGTATTCTAATACGATTAATAACTAACACGTATTCAGATACAATTCAATTGCACAATACAATTCCATTGCTTAAGCATGTTGCATCTTATAGGTCTAGGGGTTCAATATTAGAATCTGGAAAAAAAAATAAGTTTTTGAAAATTTTTGACCCGACCTGACCCGGATGACCCGGACCGACCCGGACCGGCGCAGCTACGCAGGTCGAAGCCTTATGAGCGGCGCAGCTACGCTGCTCATCAGGCCCAGATCCTGATTTTCGTTTTCGAGCAGCCCACTTTGCAATTTAATTCTGAATAAACTACACATGATATGACTCTGAGATTTGGACACACTAAACTCCACATAGCATAGGATTTTACAAAAATATTACGTCCATGAAACTAGCATGTGAAGACCACCTACCGACTGCCTTGAAAAGTGTGCCAAAACATGTTTTACACTAAGAAAATTTCTGAAAATTTCCAGAATTCTGCAGATTTTTATACCAACATGCTTGCTTACGAAATTCATAACTTGCACAATATAACTCCGATTCCTTTGAAATTTGGACAGATTGGACTTCATATAACCTACTATTTTATAAAATTATTATATACCACAAACGAGTCACAAAAACCATGGTTCCAAGGCTCCGAAAAACCCAAAAATCACAGATTTCATTTTTTAACCAACTTTGACAAAATCATGATTTTGATTCTAGGATGCATGGGGTTGATTCCTACTGTCCAGACCACACATACTAACATATATACACATGTTACAACAATCAAACTCACTAAATTATCAAGATTTGAACAAATTGACATCTAAGAAGCATAATATCAAATACTTAGCATGCATGGCATAAATTAACAAAATTTAGTACATAAGGAGCATGTTAAAACAAAAACTTTCGTTCTCTACATCCACATATCAGTAACCAATATGAACATAGCCTCACAAAATCAAAACAAATCATTTACCATGGCTAAACATGCTTTTTCTTACTATTTTCTTAAGAACATATGAAATGGGTCATGAATTACCTCTTGGTGTGAATTTCCCCTTGTTTTGATTCTGATATTCCTTCCTCCTTGCTTGTTTAGACTCTCCAAATCTCCAGAATTCTCAAGAGCTCTCAAACTCTCATTCTCTCAAGTTTATTTTGGTAAAGTTTCTAAGAAAAAGGAAAATACTATGGGAAAGAGAAGCTCTTATAGAGCTTGAATTCTTATGTAACGTAAATATGAATTCATCAGTTGAGAGGCCCTTGGCATATCCCATGATCAATTGTGTTAATGAACCAAGATAATGTGGGAGTTGAGAAAATAAAAAGGTGTTTGGTTTAAGGAATAAAACTAACTCCCTCCTCCTTCTATATTTGCTATATACGTATATACTCTCCCTCCTTGTCCCAATTTGGTGGTCACCAAGAGACCCACCAGCTGCTGACTTATACTAAATATATTATAATATTATTTAAATCAACTAATAACTATTTTGACCATTATGCCCTCCGTAGCCGAACGTAGCGGTACTTATATCAATTCCTACTTATATCAATTCCTACTAAAATCGACATCCCAGACGTCATGGGACTATCCGTTTCATCAAATTCATCTCCGAAATTCGTGGTTGACTTTTTACCCAAAAAAGTCAACCGATTGACTTTGACCAAAAAGTCAACCGTGACACATTTTCGTGGTTACAGTCTATCCTGACTAATTTCGACGTTCCGGACTCAAATACGCAGTCCGCATCTCTAAATTCCGCTCCAAACTCAAACTCATACTTTAAAGTCATCCCACGAAATTAATAAAATTAATTCCATACTTAACCGATTTAAATAGTTGAATTAAACTGAACCAACCATTTAAATACTCCTCATTACATATCTTAAAATAACACATGTATGTATAACACATATACATCTAATAAAAGAAATCACAAAAGAATTTCACCTAAATTCATTTATTGATAATTATTAAGTTACATACCAAATCTCGGATATTACATCTCCACACAAAATGATTATGAGATCAATCATCCTCATCCAATGAGCAAGAAACATATGTATCAATCTATCCGGATTTACTAATCTCATTTTTAGTAATCCCACGATTGGGAACTATTTTAGTTTTAAAGCTTTCTAAGAATTTAGATCTTATTAGCATGATCATCATCATGATTCTAAAAGCATTGCTTAAAACTATGGGTTATTTACATATTATAAAAACAGCACCATGTAGATAATTAAATGCCTTTAATAAATGAATATTTTTATTAATAAATAAATAAGATTGTCTCCAAAGTATATGCTTCATCATCACACATGATTTGCTTGTATGCATACTATTTTCAATCTCCCACTTGCACTAAAGTCAATCGTCATGGTATCTCATACCAACTTCTCTAAGTGATGATCAAACTACTGTTGTGTTATAGCTTTCGTAAATGGAATATGCAATGTTATCTTGAGAGTCTATATGCTCCTCTTTCAATGATTTCTTTAATCAAAGTGCCGCAACACATGTTTAGATTCAAGATGAGACTTAGGAACTATTCCTAGTTCTGTAATGAACTTTTCATCCGAAACATCAACTTGCAGCTTCACTTATAGTTATATACTTTGTCTTTGTCACTAAAACAACAACCTTTTGTTGTTTGAAACCTTTCCAATTCACTACACCATCTTTAAAGGTAACGACTTATCCTAAAGTGGATTTGATATCGTCTTGGTCAGTCTAAAAACTTGAGTCTGTTTAGCACTATAGTTTAATTCAGACTCATCATGTGATATGATGACATCCTTAGTGTCAGTTAAGTAATTTAAGATGTTTATCACTGTCTCACAGTGATCTTTTCTAGAATATGACTGATCAACATCAAGTCTCGTATATTTCATTGCATACATGATAATAGCTCATGCGATCTCTCTTTTATTGAGGATAATTTTAGAGAGATTCACTCCATGGCTCATCATCATGAGACATCTTTTGGAGTTTGCCATGCTAAATGCCTTTAGCATCTAATGAATATACGTTTCCTTGGGTTTAGCCGAACATCCTTTTAAATATATCAATAAAGATTTATATCCCCAATCTGGGATGTTCTACCCAAATCATTCATGGAGGAATGTTTAGACAACTTTGTTTTGATCGATTTTAGCATAGGAATTTCATTCCCTATCAGTAATATATCATCAACATATAATACAAGGAATAAAATAACGCTCCCACTAACCTTCTTATACACATATGGTTCATCCTCATTTTTGATAAAATCAAACTCTTTGATTGTCTCATCAAAACGAATGTTCCATCTATGAGAATCTTGCTTCAATCCATGAATGGATTGTTGTAGCTCATATACATGATTTGCTTCAACCATTGAAACAAAAAAACTATCTGGTTGTATCATACATACATTCTCCTCTAATAATGTATATTTGAGGAAGGACGTCTCCCCGTCCATTTTACCAGATTAAGCAATAATAAGCTGCAATCGCAAGTAAAATCCAAACGGACTTGAGCATAGCCTCAAAATCCATTTTAAATTTTATGGTCATCTACCATTTCTCTGAGTCTTTATTACTCATAGTCTGTTCGTAATTCAATGGATCATCATCATCCATGATGTGTACCTCATCGTCATCCTCTATGATGAATCCATACCTTTTAGGTATCTTCGGTAACTTTCCAGATTTACGAATAGGGTGTTGTGCAGTAGGTGTCTCTACTTGGACAGGTTCATCCACTTGATCTGTAGTGGGTTGTGTTTCTTGAATTTCTTCAAGATCTATTTTTCTCCCACTCGCCCCTTCAAGGATAAACTCATTTTCCAAGAAGGCAACGTGTTTCGCAACAAACACCTTTTGTTCAATAGGATTGTAGAAATAGTATCCCAAACATTCTTTAGGATATCCACAAGCGTGCACTTATCAGATCTTGTCCCAAGCTTATCATTTTGAAACATTTTCACATAAGTTGGACATCCCCAAATCTTAACATGCTTAAGACTAGGTTTCCTCCCTGTCCACATCTCATATGGAGTCTTGGGGACGAATTTGGTGGAGACCTTATTTAGTAAATATGTAGCCGTTTCTAGGGCATGACCCCAGAATAAAATTAGAAGATTGGTAAAACTTATCATGGAATGAACCATGTCCAACAATGTTCGATTTCTCCTTTTAGATACTCCATTTAACTGTGGTGTACCTGGTGGAGTCCATTGTAAAATTATACCATTTTCTTTGAGATAATCGAGAAACTCACCGCTTAAGTATTCACCACCTCGATCTGATCGAAGAATCTTAATACTCTTGCCCGTTTGTTTCTCTACTTCACTTCTGAACTCTTTGAATTGTTCAAATGATTCTGATTTGTATTTCATTAAATACACATATCTAAATCTTGAGTGATCATCAGTGAAAGTAATAAAATAAGAATACCCACCATGGCATTCGTTGTCATAGTTCCACAAACGTCTGTGTGAACCAACGCTAAAAACTCTGTAACTTTTTCTCCTTTTTCACTAAAAGGAGATTTAGTCATTTTACCCATGAGACAAGATTCACAAGTTGGATATGATTCATAATCAGATAGCTCTAAGAGCCCATCCTTATGCAAGTTGGATAATTTTGTTTTATTAATATGACCGAGTCTACAGTGCCACATATAGGTATAATTAATATCATCTCTTTTTCTTTTCTTAGTTTGTTCTATTTGTAGTATATTTTCATACAAGTCAAGTATATAAAGTCCATTTTGCAAATTATCAACACCATATAAAACATTGCTTTTATAAATAGAACAACTGTTGTTCTTTATTATAATGTCAAATCCATCCATATCTAATACAGAAATAGAAATAATGTTTCTAATGATATTCGGAACAAAATAACAATTATTTAAATAAATGGACTTGCCCGTAGGCTGTGCTAAACAATAAGTGCCTACAGCTAATGCAGCAACCTTTGCTCCATTTCTCACTCGTAGGACAACCTCATCCTTGTTCAGCTTTCTACTTCTGACCAGTCCCTTCACATTATTACATATGTGAGAACCACAGCCGGTATCCAATACCCAAGTAGAATTTTGACTTACTGAAAAATTAATTTCAATCATGAACAAACCTTGATTGGAAATCGAAGCTTCTCCAAGCTTCTTCTCTGCTAGAAACTTCTTGCAGTTCCTCTTCCAATGACCCTGCTCATTGTAATGGAATCACATTCCTTTGCTAGCTGGATTAGGTTTCTTTTGTTCTTTTATGTTCACCTTGCCCTTGGTCATCCGAGATTGGAAGAGCTCCTTAGATATCTCATATCTAGCAGTCCTACTTTGTTCACCATAAAACTCCTTGAGGTGAAGCAACATAGTAGGAGCATCCATGTATTCATACTGACGCTGAAGCTCGTTATTCATGGATGCGACCATGATGCATTAAGCCACAGATGCGTCATTTTGCCACTTTACAATGGTGGCAATTTCTTCCTCAGATGCTGATTCTGGAACAATTCTAGAGATAGGTGAATTTAAAACATAAGAAATCTTTTCAGCAGTGAGAACTATTCTCATATTCCTTAACCAGCCCGTATAATTTGGTCCGGTTAGTTTATTAGCATCAAGTATGCTATGCAGTGAAATTAGTGATTTTGACATTTTTTAAATTTCTGTATGTGAAAAGACAACATTTTAGCAAACATTCATTTAATTAATTTTTCATACCAAAATAAATTTAGGTCTTTATTTTAAATTGATATCTCCCACTATTTTCATCAAACTATATTACCCTCACTCATATAGTTCGGCAACATCTAATTAAAGATTTGTTAGTGAGATTAAGGATTTCATTTCAAATGTATATAGCCTTGTGGATAGCACAACAAACGATATATAAATAAATAGGTAGACAACTCTTGTCAATTACATCAACATGTAACTCCTTTTATTTTGCCTCTTAAATCATTATGGTCAAATGTGTGCACATCCGAACTAAAATGATTTAAGTTAAGTCCAGCCTAGCACTTCCATAAATTCAAAAAAAAAAATGTTCGTCCTTGTGGATAGCACAACAAGACTATATTGTTCAATTTTCTTGATAAACATCAAATGTGATTAATTAATATCTCAAATACGCAATACTCGCCTTGTGGATAGCACAACAAGCTCATATTAAATATTTAATACTCTATTAATTTATCATGCTAGAAGGCGACGTTCGATATTTCAAATATCATTGAACGCTTCGGACTTAATATTATTTCTTTGAGGGGTTTGTTATTAGTTGTCTCATCTTTTTTAGCGCCCATGCACATATATATATAAAGTACGCGTCATTTTATTAAACATGCGAAGCATGTTTACATAAAATATAATATATATAATACTAAGCATGCACATATAGAATACTATATTCTACCCGGATTGATTATGGACTTTTATTCTAGTTTGGTTCACTAGAGCCACCAAGTGAACCAAAAGGTCAAACCTAGGAGTGGAAGAGTTAAATTTAAATATAACTATTACATTTAAATCCCAGGCTCCATACAAATGAGTCTTCACGCGCTCCTTGCTCCTTGGTCTCCAATTTCTTCAAGATAATTCTAACTATTTCTATTACATTAAACTATTTAATTTAAATAGAAACCTTGATCAGCAGCCAAGGGGAAGCACATAGGAGGGAGATAGAATTTACATCGAGAAAAAAATCAGAGAAGACAAGGTACGCAGACCCCATTTAATAAAACTCATTCATTCAAGCATTCAACTAAAATAAAATTCAATCACATTGGTCAATAGTCCCATAATCAATCCCTATTTATTATCATACATATCACCATATATATAAATAAATAAATAAATATTCATCTTATGAATTAAAACCATTCCATATATATATATATGTGTATCATTTAATGGGCAATTTTAATTTGCATGAAATCCAATTTCAAGATTAAAATAAACTCTTTATTTTAATTATAAAATTATTAAGAATATTATATATATATATATATATATATATATAATATAACCTTAATATATATATATATATATATTATAATATATTAAGGTAATCATGGGTTACCTTTCTTTTAAAACTTCCTGCACGTTTCAAAAAGCTTGCAGAAACCTCTTTTTTTTTTGAATTGAATAACTTTTCATTTAAAATAATTAATATCCTTTTCTAAGGCAACGTGAGTCAGCTTTTAAAAAACAAATTCGGCAGGTTCCCTTTTTAAAAAAAATCGACAGTCACCATTTTGTGATCAATTCGCAGACACAGCGAACCAAGAAGAAAAAAAAAATTGTTTTCGTTAATTTTTTTTCTTTCTCCCATAAAAAAATAATTTTATACAACTAATTATGCTCAATAAATTATTCTAAATACATACCCATATGTATATGAAATCAAAACAATTAATAATTGCATAAAGGTTTGGCTTTAATACCACTGTTGGGTTTGTATGAAATCGTGACGCAATCAAATTGCAAAATTAGCGGAAGCATGGCATATCAGAGTTTAAAAAATTTCTACAAAATCATTACCCGGATCATCCTTTATTCAAATTATTAATTTAAAATAATAAATAAGAAGTTATGGAATCATACTCTTGTAGAACGAAGCTTCCACAGGTACGAGTTCAACTCCTTGTTCTTCGTGATCTCCTTGAATTTTTGGGTTAGATTCCTTCTTTTGATCAACGTTAGCCACCCAAGTGTTTGGCCTCTAGAGGTGATCCACCAAAGAAGAGGAATTATCAAGAAGGAGGGTGATTGGCTAAACGTAGTTTTCTATCCTCTATAGAAAATGAGTACTTTTCAACAATTGAAATTTCATAAACTGATATCTATTATAAAAATCCTGTTATATATAGATATTGGTCAACCCTTCTAATCCTATTAGACATGGGATTTCATTTAATTAATTAAACTCTTTTAATTAATTTAGGCTTCCCACCACATTGAAAATAATTAATTAAATTCATTTAATTAATTTATCTCCTAATCTTATTAGGAATAAATGAGAGTACTAATATTAAATTAATTACTAAACTCCTTTAGAAATTAAAATAATAATAATTGTAATAATATTAATAAGTCTCCTCTTATTAATTTATATTTAATATTTTTCAAATATTAAATAATAAACATTAAGCTATTTAATTTATTCTATCACCATAGATTAAATTAATTATACTTAATGTATTATTACGATTATGCCATTACCTTCTTAAATAATTATTCTTCCGTTTATGGTGTGACCCTTTAGGTTTTTCATATTAAACCGGTTGTGAATAAATCAATTAGAACAATTCTAATCTTATTTAAATAAATAAATTAAACTAATAATCTATTTAAATAAATAATATTTATTCTACAATAGGGATAAGTCTCCCTAGCGATCAACGACTTTCCAGATAATATAGATTTTAACATTAATCATAAAAGAACCTGTGAGTAAATAGTTACCGTACAATTCAATCCTTCCACCATGCAATGTCCCAATTAAATATAAGACATGGATTTACTGTCAAGTCTTATTTTATTCAATTATATGTATTTCGATCAGAAAATGCACCAACTCAAAATAATGCAAATTAGAAACTCTTATCTAATTTCATTCCACCTTGGCCAAGGATTCCTGGGTTGTCATTTAACGAATCACATAGGACATATCTCCTCTTTTATTAGAGGTGGCAGATTCTTTATTGATCATTCATTATCTCCATATGTAACTCATTATACCCAAGCATACCCTTTTATATATCCTAAAGGGCTTTAAGGAATAAGTTAAAGTATAATTCATTACAGACAAGATACTATGATGATCTCAAGTCCAAGGATCACTTGTACTACTATCACATTAGGAATTCCTATTGACAGACGAGTACAACTCCATTATGTATTCCATAGCGAGTCACGTTCAGTGAACTTATTCTCCAATAAGTACCTACATACTTGCTTTAGTGTCTCCACACAAAATGATTATGAGATCAATCATCCTTATCCAATGAGCAAGCAACATATGTACCAATCTATCCGGATTTACTAATCCCCTTTTTAGTAATCCCACGATTGGGAACTATTTTAGTTTTAAAGCTTTCTAAGAATTTAGATCTCATTAGCATGATCATCATCATGATTCTAAAAGCATTGCTTAAAACTATGAGTTATTTACATATTATAAAAACAGCACCATGTAGATAATTAAATGCCTTTAATAAATAAATATTTTTATTAATAAATAAATAAGATTGTCTCGAAAGTATATGCTTTATCATCACACATGATTGGCTTGTATGCATACTACTTTCAATATCATGTATTCTTGTGTTAGAGTAACCAATTTCATATAGACATGCTATAATCAGAGTTTTTCATTAGCGACTATTTTGAGTTCTCTGTAAAATAATTATTTTGTGATCAAAGCATGAATTGATGATTTATGTGTATATAAATGTTAAAATATAATCATAACATATTTTCTACCATCTATGTATGTTTTCAAATCATCAATTTCATGTATTTATGTTTTAATTGGGTTTTTCAAAAGTTATAGAGTATAAAAGTTGTATATATGGCCCTTATGGCCCTTACGAACAATTATATGCCATGAATTGTTTGTTTAACTTACATTTGTCAATAAATTATGATAATACATATTAAACCAAAGAAAACAAACTTTGAACGGACGAATTCGGAGTTATAACGAATCCGTGACGTCAAATTTCGTGTTTTTCTTCAAAACCGTCAAGAACACCAAGAACAGTGAAATTTCATGATTTGATTTGATTAATTGCATGATTTAAGATGTTAAAAACATGTTAGTAATATTGTATGATGTTTCTATGAAGTTTATACTTCATAGAAATCACGGTGCTAGTTTAATTTGCATTTAATTGGAGTAATTGGCCTACGATCTGTCAAAAATCGCGAACCAGAGTTTCACCAGAATGGGGCCTCGCCCCAGCGGGGCTGTGTAGGCTTAAATCCACGCCCCAGCGGGGGTGGGTGCTGCCCGGAGTGTAAAAAGTGTAAACCGAGACTGTTTTGACCTCTTGTAGTAAAATAGCCATAACTTCTTCGTACGAACTTCGATTAAGGCGATTCAGAATGATTCGAAAAGATAATGAGTAGACCTAAAACTTTCATATTTTAAGTTTTTTGATTTGAAGTCGTTAACATAGGTCAAAAGGCCCATCTTTGTGACTGATGCGTATTCGGAGGCAATCGGAGGGCGTCAGACATGCACGTACGCAAGTGTAGTGCTCTCGACGATAAAAGATGTTCTAATTTATAAACATGAATATTATATTATTTGAAGATCATGATTAATAAACTAAGTTATTGACATGTATAAGATAATGTGAAAGTTCAAGTTAACAAACTAAGTGCGAACTTGAATATTGTGATTGTAAACTTGATTATGATTGTTTGAAGGATTGTACATATATGATACGCATATTGTGAATTCATACTCATGTTATGTGTTTAGTTAATAAGTTAACACTATGAACCAAGTTGTAAGTCGACTTAAATGAAAAGTTCAACAGTTGAACATAGAAGTTATGAAACTAATCGACATCGTATGCATAATGTAATGTGTAGGACGTTGAGGAATTGAATTGTAACTATATTTGTAGCTTGCGCACGAGGCCAGTATTCTATCCCTAACTTTACTTTATTGAACGAATATTCTAAACTTAAATCAGTTATTAAACAAGTTTTCTATTCTCAAACTATTATCACAATGCAAGTTCTTACTCTTGTTTATTCAAGTCAAGATTCATATGAGATATTATAAGTTCTTTAAGTATTACTTCAGTTATACAATACTTATTCGATTGTATACTCTTGAGAATTATTATTCAATTTGAATATCATTTATTGTTGAACCTTGTAAGACTAGCGAACCCTTATTGATTCGACTAGTCCATAGTTGATGAACGTTCTAACTTTAAGAACTATTATTGAGCTTATCCAAACCAAACTTCCTTTGGTGCGAACTCTGATGTCAAACTGAGATAAACCACCCTATTATACGGGATTGATGATGCTTTAACGTTAAGATATTATGTGCACAGTATGGTACTAAGGGTTGATCCCCCTAAGTACGAAAAGTAGAGTCCATAGTCTTATGACTGTTAATGGTTTCAAGTATAAATACTTGACAACCTAGGACATAGTTCAAGGTCTTATGACCCTCAGAAGTTCTTTTGATTCTTGTTATTCATTCTTGATTCAAAAGCTGAGTTTCTTATTTCAGAAGTCTTTGATTCACTCACATGTTATTATATTGTTGTTATATTGTTATAGTACTTGTGGGCAATCGTGCTCACTTTTGCGTAATAATAACATTACAGTTAAGAATGAAAGGTCCGATGAGCTTTCTACTAGCAAAGGCAAGGGCAAGGGCAACAAGTGATGAAGACTTGTTGTTTATTTAATATGTTTATGTTTAAGACTTATGTTAAAGTTGTGTAAGACTTATTATTTGTTTACGTTTTCGCATTTGAGATTTAAGGTTTGTATGACCTGGGATTGTATTTATTATTCAGATGTTGTAACCCCATAAGGGGAGGATTTATTTCTATCTATTGCATGGTTTGCATTTATTATGGGTAGATAGATAGATGATATTTGTACAGTGAACACCAAATCTCGTGGAATTGAAGTACCCGAATTTGGGGGTGTCACAGGTTGGTATCAGAGCTGTAGGTTATAAACCTTAGGTGGGGGAAAACCTTAACGTAGTAGCCTTTTAAGAGATCAAGAACATAGTAATGATAAACTCTTATCGAGTTCTAAGAAAGATAATAAATTAACTTATGTGCTATGTGTTTATACTTATATACTTGCGAGAGTATCGATTAGCATGACATAATAACTAAGACTTAAAATTTGATTTGTCATGATGACGGATGCTGGAGAACCAAGTCAGCCTAGGGACGTTGTATCCCGAGAAGCTAGAAAGGAGGAGCCCCGAGACATTCACACAGTCTGGGAGCAGTTGATTCGACGAGAGCCATCTCCTTTGATCATAGTCGTTGGTCGGGAGCATGAGCCGGTGTTCGATTCAGAGGAGGACTCTGAGGAGATAGAGATTCAAGTTGAGGCAACTGAGGAGGATGAGGAAGACCTTGAAGAGTTCACACCAAACTCTATCAGTGCTGAGATGTATGATGAACTGTATGACCGTAACATAGAGTTACGAAATACTATTCAGAAGCTGATGTAACGACCCCAAAATTCATACAATTCAACTTTCAATCTTGGTCGTTAACAATACATCGAACTTCTAACTTTACATCATTATTTGATGATACAATCACTAAAAGTACGGAATAATTAAAACTTTTATATATCTCTTTCTTTATTGCCCTGAATCTCAACCTTTACATAACATATCTTTGATTCAAATTTATTATTACATGAATCGCTACATCGAAGTTACTATACAAAGTCTTTCATCACAAAGCAATATCCACTATACATCGGATAGCTCAACTTTACAACTCAACAATTATGTTACAATCAAAACATTAAATGCATTTCTCATCTAACATAAGTAATCTTCTTGAATATTGATCTCTATAATTCAAATAGCACGTATCATTACCTTAAAACATTGATCTGCAAAAATAGTTATTTGCAAAAGTGAGCTCGACAGCTCAGCAAGATCTAACAGCTTTCATGCATCACGTAGAACATAAATAAATTGCTCATCTTATACATCATAATCATTAGACTAGCATATCATGCATGCTTTAATTCATATAACAAGTATAAAGATTGAGTTCCTTACTCAATCAACATTCTTTACTCAATCAATAAAGTCATAAATTGACTTTATCATTTCATACTTACAACATATATAACATATCATGCTCTCTTCAATACAAATTTAAAATAGTTCATCATCGAGTTCACATAGCAATTAGGAACTGAAAGACTTGCCTGGCTTGTAGATTACCAATTAACGAAAAATAGCTTATAATAATCTACATTTCATAAATCCTGCACAACGTATTGCCATACACATCAACTATTAGTCACATAGCAACGCTTAGCAATCGTTTAAGTAAATTCTACTTTGCGTTTCATAATTCTCTCATTTATTTGTTTAACACACACTGTCAAATTATATATATAATTAATAATATAAATTAATTATCACATATCTAATTCTCATAATTAGTTAACCCATTTAGGTTAACTCATTCCTCTTTAATTATTAAATTAATAATTAATTATCACATAATCATGTTATATTTTCACATAATTAATCAACTAATAATTACGTACTCATATTAATTATAATTTAAATAAATTATAATTTAAATTACACATTCTCCTCATATATAATTAATCAAATTATAATTGCATTTTATATTAATTAAATTATAATTTAAATTAAATATTTATTTTGATTAGAATTAATCAAACTCAATTTATGCATTAAATTATATTTAAATAAATTATAATTAAATTAATTATAATTTAAATTAAATATTTACTTTGATTAAAATTAATCAAACTATATTCATTATAATTTAACAAATTATAATTGAAATTAAACATTTACTATAATTATAATTATTCAAATTATAATTATATTTTATATTTTATTAACATAATTCATTACTATTATTTAGCATTTTAAGGTATGTCTAATATGTCATCAAGTTTATTACATAAACTTAGCTTTTTATGAAGCAACAAAACTTCACAAAGTTAGCAACTTCTTTCTTTTCTGAACCCCCCCCCCCCCCCCCCCCCCCCCCCGCACCCCGCCAGGGCGGGGGTTTTTGCCTTGATAGGCCCGCCGGGACGGGCCCTCTGCAGCGAATGCAGACTGATTCTCGAACTGTGCAGAGAAAAAAAACCTAATTTGGCTTATTTCTCCACACCAAATTTCGATTCCAGTCAACACAATTCATATCAACTTTATAAAAATATTATCTAAAGTTTCTAACATGTTTTAACATATGTAATCATCAATACACATAATTCAAAACTCCCAATTTCATATTTTTTTTTTGAAGAAAAATCATTGATAAGTGTTCTTGATGAAATTGAACACTTAATTTTTTTTTAAAATCAAAATACACAATTCAAATCATATTGAATTCGTTTATAAATATGTTATCATTATCTATCCTCAATTTACACAATGATTATCAATCAATTCATAAATTTTGATTTCAAATAAGCCAATTATAACACTATTTCGCTGTAACTTTTGATGAACATGAATAATTCATGTTTACATGCTTTACATAACTAATTTATGCTTATAATTCACATATAATCATGTTACAACACCATATAACACATATACATTAAAATCACAAACTTCCATGAAGTCTCATATTTACAAAAAACTAAAACTTAAATAACGTAAAAACAAGTTTTTAAAATTCTAAAGTTAGGAGTTATACCCTTTGCTTAGTGACGAAGAAGAAGATTATGATTTCTTTGTTGATTTCTCAACTCATCTTCTTTCTTTTCTCTCACTTTCTTTCTCTGTATTTCTTTTTGTTCTTCTTTGTTCTAACTGACTAACACTTAGCTAATTCTAACTAACGTATATACAAAATATACATATCTTACATATATTATAAGTATAAACATAAATATAAAGTTTATAACTTATAATACATAATGACCATAATAAGTATAATAATTTCACTTAATATATAGGTTACACATTTGAAATTTAAAAATTCATAAGGCTTGTTTGGCAAAACAACTTTATTTTAAAAAAATAGGTTTTTAGTCGTTAAGGCCCCGTTTGGCAAAACGGATTTAAAACAGTGCAAAGGCCTTGTTTGGCAAAACGGTTTTAAAAAAACTCTTTTACTTCTTTTAATAAATCATTTATCTCATATTTTTAATGTTACACTTTAATTAATTAAATCTTAACATTCTAATTTAATTAATTAAAAGTTAACATCAATTAATCACATAAAAATTGTCACATAACAATTATAATTACTCGTTAATTATAATTTCATATAAAAATTATCACATAACTTCATCTAACTTAATTATCCCAATTAAATTAGAACTATAACATAAAATCATTACATATTAATTAAGTTAATTATTAAATATTCATTTAATTAATATAGTACACTTAATTAAATTACTCTATAACCAACACATAATTATTTATTTAACTTAATAAATAAGTCAATTAAAATATTTATTTAATTCAATAAATATTATAATTAATATATAAAATTCTCTTCACACCAAATTACATATTTCACAGTATATAACACATATACACATACACGTACTCGAACATCTTAAAATAAGAATTTTATTTATTAAATTCTCATTTATTAATTCTTAAAAATCCGGGTTGTCACATCCTTCCCTCCTTATAAGGATTCCGTCCTCGGAATCAACGAAATCTCTCTTAGTCGGTTTTCACAAAAAAAATTCAAAATTTTATTGTTGAATAACTTCAACACATTATCTCAATAAAATTTTTATATATATACAACTCCACTCATTCCTTCAACAAGTTTTAAGTTTTATTACATAACATTCAATTAAACCCAATCATATTCAAATATTATATATTCTTTAACCCATTAATTACCTTTCTAAGGATCATTACCATACACTCTACTCGTAGAATTCATATAACTTCATAATTCACTATCTTGTAAATATTCGGGTTATCACATTCACCCCTTCTTCTAAGAATTTCAGTCCTCGAAATTTTTATTTGTTTATTAATCTTAATATATCACTATATCAAAATAGATTTTATGTTAATCCTTATTCACTGGATTGTTGCGTTCTACAACTACTTCTTTCTAAGGAATATCATTCTTGTCGCATTCTTCTTCAGAATAATAAGAATCTTCCACAATTGCTCAATAATTGGAAAGCGATATAAGTAGCTCAAGAATTTAAAAGATTATCAAATCATGCTTGAGGGGTCATAAGACCTTGAACTCATCTCTAGGTTTAACAGTACTTCACCCCCAGTACTTCACACTATAAACCGCTCTAACAAAATGTTTAACAATCACACAGACTGTAAACATCCTGCATCGGTGCTCTAGGTGATCAGACTACTGCACCACTACGTCGTGCACAAACATAGTACATTGTAACGACTATATGCGTTACACTCGGAACTATTGTCTCCGATAACATGTCCCCTTTTTATAGGGTTGTTCACCTCAGCTTCTTAACATCTGAATCCGCACCAAAATAATTTGGTTTGGCATAGTTTGACCAAGAACGCTCGAATTTCATAAACATATTTCAATACTTGTCTAGCTGAATCAAGTAGCATAGACTTCTAGCAACAATTCGGACATCAATCGATATATATATATATATATATATATATATATATATTTAACTAACTCAATAATTTTTTTTATAGTTTAAGGAAACTAAAAGAAATAAATCTTTTTATAATATCCTGATACCGTATCGTAGTAATGGTACGTTGAGAATTTCGTCATTACATGACGTCGTCATACTTCATCATACCATAGTGGGCTGACGATCCTATGATCACATCCAACACTAGGTTTAACCGCATTGATTACTTCCTCGACTATTATTCCTACATCATATCAAATGATGCATAGAATATATAAAATACATTTTGAAAATTTCAAATCATTTTTGTCTAGTTGAAGCAATTAGCATAGACATGTGAATAATAGCACTGTTTTGGTTTAATCATTTGATCCAATATTTTTTAAGAAAACAGAAGTGCAACATCAGCACGAAGTCAATAAATTTCAAAAATCTAGCAAAGCTAGGAGATTTAGAATATCAAAATTTTCTCCATCAATTTAAATCTTTACTCCACCGCTTCATTACTTAAACATTCTATCAATCTTCAACAACATCAATGTTTTCTACACCATAACCTTTCTATACCCAGTATAGTTCATCAAACTTACCACACTTTGGAAGTTCAAGAACTTACCACAATAATATGAGTTTAAGAAACTTGTCCTAACAATACGTAGTCAAAGAACTGATCAGAGACTGTCCATATGCTTAAGGGTTCAAAAACATACATATAATTATAAGTCACGAACTTACCATAAGTATGAGTTTTAAGAACTCGCACCTAACCTTAATATCATTTAATCTAATCTTAATATCACCTCTAGCTATCAACTATAAACATGGGACAAGATTCACCTTCTCACTATATATATATATATCGATAGCGCGACACCACATTTCAATGATTACCCCTGTGATAAACCAAGTGTAAGCACAAAACCCCTGCCCATACAAAGGTTTATACAACTCAGCCACCACATGAGCTCTCAGTTGAAATCCCACTTAACTCTATCTTGCTCATAATTTCTCGCTCTATGCTCGATACAGATTTCCTGTATCTCATCATTTATAACTCATCATGAGTTTATCTCGTACTATATCATAGTACATACTCGTTATAGTATCAAACTATAACTATTCAATCATTACTGATCATCTGTCTTTGCAACTTTAAAAGATCACGTCGTGATCTTATTCTATAATAATCTCCCTTATGATTCGTTTACAATCTTCTTATCTTTATCTCTCATCATGTCATATCATGATTTTATTATGCTTTTAATCTTATAGACTTTGTCTATTCATCATTATTTGTCATCTTTATTATTGGAGTTAGGCAACTCCTTATTCTTATCTTTATCTCTCTCCAAGATTCATCTTTGAATCTTTTTGTTCATTTAACAACTCTTCCTTTAAGAATTTCTAATTTCATTCATGTTACTCAATATTTTATTCGAGTTTACTCCTCATCATTCTCATCTTCTCCTTATAACATTTCTAGGACTTAACTCATCCTATACTTCTACGTATGTGAAAAGAATCACATTTTTATCATACGTAACTTAAACTTAACTTCTTATAACCTAAAGTCGTAGCCTAAGGTACTCTTACCTATGGTGTATAACTTATTAGCTCTGATACCAACTGTAACGACCCCAAAATTCATACAATTCGACTCTCAATCTTGACCGTTAACAATACATCGAACTTCTAACTTTACATCATTATTCGATGATACAATCACTAAAAGTACGGAATAATTAAAACTTTTATATATCTCTTTCTTTATTGCCCTGAATCTCAACCTTTACACAACATATCTTTGATTCAAATTTATTATTACATGAATCGCTACATCGAAGTTACTATATAAAGTCTTACATCACAAAGCAATATCCACTTTACATCGGATAGCTCAACTTTACAACTCAACAATTATGTTACAATCAAAACATTAAATACATTTCTCATCTAACATAAGTAATCTTCTTGAATATTGATCTCTATAATTTAAATAGCACGTATCATTACCTTGAAACCTTAACCTGCAAAAATAGTTATTTGCAAGAGTGAGCTGTAGAACATAAATAACATGCTCATCTTATACATCATAATTATTAGACTAACATATCATGCACGCTTTAATTCATATAACAAGTATAAAGATTGAGTTCCTTACTCAATCAACATTCTTTACTCAATCAATAAAGTCATAATTGACTTTATCATTTCATACTTACAACATATATAATATATCATGCTCTCTTCAATACAAATTTAAAATAGTTCATCATCGAGTTCACATAGCAATTAGGAACTAAAAGATTTGTCTGGCTCATAGATTACCAATTAACGAAAAACAGCTTATAATAATCTGCACTTCATGAATCCTGCACAACGTATTACCATACACATCAACTATTAGTCACATAGCAACGCTTAGCAATCGTTTAAGTAAATTCTACTTTATATTTCATAATTCTCTCCCATTTATTTGTTTAACACACACTGTCAAATTATATGTATAATTAATAATATAAATTAATTATCACATATCTAATTCTCATAATTAGTTAACCCATTTAGGTTAACTCATTCCTCTTTAATTATTGAGTTAATAATTAATTATCACATAATCATATTATATTTTCACATAATTAATCAACTAATAATTACGTACTCATTTTAATTATAATTTAAACAAATTATAATTTAAATTACACATTTTCTTCAATTATAATTAATCAAGTTATAATTGTATTTTATATTAATTAAATTATAATTAAATAAATTGTAATTTAAATTAAACATTTATTTTGATTAGAATTAATCAAACTCAATTTATGCATTAAATTATAATTAAATATATTATAATTTAAATTAAACAATTACTTTGATTATAATTAATCAATTTCAATTCTTGCACTCATTAAATTATAATTAAATAAATTATAATTTAAGTTACACATTTATCTTAATTATAATTATTCAAATTATAATTAAATATAATATAATTTAAATTAAACATTTACTTTGATTAAAAATTAATCAAACTATATTCATTATAATTTAACAAATTATAATTGAAATTAAACATTTACTATAATTATAATTATTCAAATTATAATTACATTTTATATTTTATTAACATAATTCATTACTATTATTTAGCATTTTAAGGTATGCCTAATATGTCATCAAGTTTATTACATAAACTTAGCTTTTCATGATACAACAAAACTTCACAAAGCTAGCAACTTCTTTCTTTTCTGCACCCCCCCACCCCCCGCCGGGGCGATGAATTTTGCCTTGATAGGCCCGCCCGGGCGAGCCCCTGCAGCGAACGCAGACTGGTTCTCGAACTGTGCAGAGAAAAGCCAATTTGACTTATTTCTTCACATCAAATTTCGATTTCAGTCAACACAATTCATATCGACTTTATAGAAAACATTATTTAAAGTTTCTAACATGTTTTAATATATGTAATCATCAATACACATAATTCAAAACTCCCAATTTCATAAATTTTTTTGAAGAAAAATCATTGATAAGTGTTCTTGATGAAATTGAATACTTAATTTTTTTTAAAATCAAAATACACAATTCAAATCATATTGAATTCGTTTATAAACATGTTATCATTATCTATCCTCAATTTACATAATGATTATCAATCAATTCATAAATTTTGATTTCAAATAAGTCAATTATAACATTATTTCGCTGTAACTTTTGATGAACATGAAGAATTCTTGTTCATCATGTTCATCATGTTTACATACTTTACATAACTTATTTATGCTTATAATTCACATATAATCATGTTACAACACCATATAACATATATACATTAAAATCACAAACTTCCATGAAGTCTCATATTTACAAAAAACTAAAACTTGAAGAACGTAAAAACATGTTTTTAAAACTCTAAAGTTAGGAGTTATACCATTTGCTTAGTGACGAAGAAGAAGATTATGATTTCTTTGTTGATTCCTCAACTCATCTTCTTTCTTTCTCCTTCTTCTTTCTTTTCTCTCTCACTTTCTTTCCCTGTATTTCTTTTTGTTCTTTTTTGTTCTAACTGACTAACACTTAGCTAATTCTAACTAACGTATATACAAAATATACATATCTTACATATATTATAAGTATAAACGTAAATATAAAGTTTATAACTTATAATACATAATGACCATAATAAATATAATAATTGCACTTAATACATAGGTTACACATTTGAAATTTTAAAAGCCCTAAGGCTTGTTTGGCAAAATAACTTTATTTTTAAAAAACAGGTTTTTAGTAGTTAAGGCCCCGTTTGGCAAAACGGATTTAAAATGGTGCAAGGGTCTTGTTTGGCAAAACAGTTTTAAAAAAACTCTTTTAATTCTTTTAATAAATCATTTATCACATATTTTTAATATTATATTTTAATTAATTAAATCTTAACATTCTAATTTAATTAATTAAAAGTTAACATCAATTAATCACATAAAAATTGTCACATAACAATTATAATTACTCGCTAATTATAATTTTATGTAATAATTATCACATAACTTCATCTAATTTAATTATCCCAATTAAATTAGAACTATAACATAAAATCATTACATATTAATTAAATTAATTATTAAATATTTATTTAATTAATATATTACACTTAATTAAATTACTCCATAACCAACACATAATTATTTATTTAACTCAATAAATAAATTAATTAAAATATTTATTTAATTCAATAAATATTAAAATTAATATATAAAATTCTCTTCACACCAAATCACATATTTCACAATATATAACACATATACACATACACATACTCGAACATCTTAAAATAAGAATTTTATTTATTAAATTCTCATTTATTAATTCTTGAAAATCCGGGTTGTCACAGCTGAAGGAGCATACAGTTACTCAACAGTCTACCATTGAGCAGAAGGATGGTGTGGTTGAGGCTCTTTACACACGTCTTGGAGACGTAGAGTGGGAGTTGGTCCATGAGAAGGGCCAAGTTGAGCAGAAGTCAGAGGAGATAGAGAAATTAAAGAATGAGTTGAAAGAGAAATCAACAAGGCTTGCCATAGCGGAGGAAGCTTGGGTGAGAGATTTACGACGTGCCGATCTTGTAGAGGATAATGTTCGTGCAAAGAGAGCAAAGATTGAGGAGACGGGTTATACGTTTCAGAATGCAATTGACATTTACTATCCAGTCCAGTTCGAAGGTCTGCCCTGGTATATGCTGGATCGCAGGACGATGTTCCGCATTATGGAGGAAGAACGCAGTAAAGCTGTTCGACGCCTTAGTCGGCAGTGATAGGAACAGTTTGATTATGTGATAACTTACTTGATGTTAATAATGTAAATTTCGATGTGCTTATAAATAGAGGAATATTTAAATGATTTAAATCCTGTAGATTTTTATCTTGGGATAGTTGATGTAAATAGCAGTGATGCTATCGTATTATGTTAAAACTTTTGATTAAATAAAATATTTGAGTTTATTTGAGATAATGTGTTAAGTGATTATGTTTAAATGTTTAAGTTAAGCCTTAAATATTTAATAGATTGAATAAAGATCTAATTAGCGTAATCTTAAACAGAAATATGCCGCCGAGAAGAAGACCAAACTGTCAACCGACCCAAGAAGGGTCAATGAACAACAAAGACGCTAATGCTAACGCTAACCCCGTGCAGCAGTTGGTGAACTTACTGGCCAGAGAAATTAACAATCAACCTCAAGCTCCACCAAATATCTCGTTTAAGGACTTCAAAGCGGTGGGACCGCCAGAGTTTAAAGGCTCCACGAACCTGATAGAAGCTCAGACTTGGGTTGTGACGCCCCCAAATCCAGGTCCCTTCGAAACCTCGAATCTGGTCCGCCATGATACTACTATCGTCAAACTATTACATCTTTTATTCATTACTTAAAGAATATAACTTTACTTTATTATAATTTAGAATATAAATTCCTTCCATTTTCAGGATCTGTATAATGACCCCAAACTTTTATAAGTTCCAATCATGGTCATTTACCATTCATGTCTTTACATCATATTCGATATTATAAAAATACGAAATAATTTAAACTTTTTCAATCTCCTTTGAATAAAATCTTTTATTGATTTCATAACTTGAATCAGTTACAAACCTTGAATCAATTATATATGATTCACTCTATTCGAATTACTGTATAAACGTTTACATATCAATTTGATATCTTCTATGTATCAACTAGTACATCTCTACAACACGACAAGCATTACACATCGTAATTACTATCATGTACAACTCTTAGAACCTAAACATAGTTCAAGCAATAATCTAAATAGTAATCTTCGTTGCGATACTATTTAACTTTATCATTCAAGAAGAACGAAATCTTTACCGTGAGTCCTTAACCTGCAAAAATGGTTATTTGCAAGAGTGAGCTCGACAGCTCAGCAATTTTAACAGTTTTTATACATCACATAGCATATAATATTATGTTCAGTTCATGCATTCATAATCATTTAAATATACTACGCATGTTACTTCCCACATAACAGGCATATAGATTAACTTCATAAATATATCATCAAAGATCAACTTTCAATCTCAAACATATCTCATATACATTTTATATATATAAGTCAACATCATCATAGCATAATATAATTCAACTAACAGTTATCGATTTCATATATCAAATAAAAACTGAAAGACTTGCCTGATTCGTAGTCTATCAACTACGACTTAACTGCTTAAAGCTATCTGCACTTCGTGTAATCCTACACAATTGTATAATCATGAATCCATACCCATTAGGCTTATACATTCATATATTCTTAATGAAATTAATAATAACTTTTACATTGTTTCATTTCACTTCTTCAATATACATTTAGGATAGCTATGTTGCTAGTCCATTACACTCTCATGCTTATTCTTTCGAAACAATCTTATTTCATCTTTTACAGTCTTTAAGGAATATATATAGACATGCTCTAAAGTATAGACAGTTAACAAACTGTTCTTGACCACTTTGCAGCACGGCGCGGCAGCGCTGATAATAAGCTTGGGAGTGGCGCAGCCGCGCTACTCCCTGTCAAAACCAGAACTTTATTCTTTTGTTGCTAATCAAACTAGAACGAACTAATAGAACTCCTAATCACCTCTTTCTTTGACAATTGAAAATCTAATGAAACAATTAAAAGGTCTCTGCCTAAATGAAGACTTATGTGAGATGTACGCATCGTTTTGAACGTGATAGTCCTGGGATTGCTCCTTTTGATTCCAATCTAACTAGAACGGAGAAATAAGACTCGTAATCACCTCATTCTTTGACAATTGGAGAGAACCAATGAAATAATTAAAAGCTCTCCCTAAATGAAGATTATGTGAGATGTACGCATCATTTTGAACACGATAGTCATGGGATTACTCCTTTTGATGCTAATCAAACAGAACGAACTAATAGGAATCCTAATCATCTCATTCTTTGACAAATTGAGAGAATCAATGAAACAATAAAAATATCTCTCTAAATGAAGACTCGTGTGAGATGTGCGCATCATTTTGAACGCGATAGTAATGTAATTCCTCCTTTTCATGCCAAACAAACTAGAAAGTAGAAATAGGACTCGTAACCACCTCATTCTTTGACAATTTGAGAGAACCTATGAAACAATTAGAAAGTCTTCTTAAATGAAGACTTGTGTGAGATGTACGCATCGTTTTGAACGTGATAGTCATGTGATTGCTCCTTTTGATGCAAATCAAACTAGAATGAAGCAATATGACTCTTAATCACCTCTTTCTTTAACAATTTAACAGATGCAATGAAACAATAAAAATGTCTCCCTAAATAAAGACTTGTGTGAGATGTACGCATCATTTTAAATGTGTTAGTTATGGCATTGCTCCTTTTAATGTAAATAAATCTAGAACGAAGAAATAGGACTCTTAACTTTCTTTGACAATTTGAGACAACCAATGAAACAATAATAAGGTCTACCTACATGAAGACTTGTGTGAAATGTACGCATCGTTTAGAAAGCAATAGTCATGGAATTACTCCTTTTGATGCTAATCAAACTAGAGCGAACTAATAGGATTCCTAATCACCTATTTCTTTGACAATTTTAGAGAACTTATGAAACAATAAGAAGGTCACCCCAAATAAAGTATTGTGTGAGATGTCCGTATCGTTTCGAATGCGATAGTCATGGGATTGAACGAAGAAAAAGGACTCTTAACTTTCTTTGACAATAAAAAATGATTTGCGCATCGTTTTGAACATGATAGTCATGAGATTGCTCATTTTAATGGCAATAAAACTAAAATCGAGAAATAAGACTCCTAATCTCTATTTTCTTTGACAATTTGAGACAACCAATGAAAAAAAATAAGAAGGTCTTCCAACATGAAGACTTGTGAGAGATGTACACATCGTTTTGAATGCGATAGCCATGGGATTGCTCCTTTTGATGCTAATCAAACTAGAACGAAGTAATAAGACTCCTAATCACCTCTTTCTTCGACAATTTTAGAGAACCAATGAAACAATTAGAAGGTCTCCATAAAAGAAGACTTCTGTGAGATGTACGCATAGTTTTGAACGTGATAGTCATGATATTTCTCCTTTTGTTGCTAATTAAACTAGAACAAACTAATAGGACTCCTAATCACCTCTTTCTTTGACAATTTAAAATCCAAAGAAATAATTAAAAGGTCTCTCCCTAAAAGAAGACTTGTGTGAGATGTACGCATCGTTTTGAACGCGATAGTCCTGGGATTGCTCCTTTCGATTCCAATCGAACTAGAGCGGAGAAATAGGACTCGTAATCACCTCATTCTTTGACAATTGGAGAGAACCAATGAAACAATTAAAAGCTCTCTCTAAATGAAGACTTATGTTAGATGTACGCATCGTTTTGAACAAGATAGTCATGGGATTACTCATTTTGATGCTAATTAAACGGAACGAACTAATAGGAATCCTAATCACCACTTTCTATTACAAATTGAGAGAACCGATGAAGCAATAAAAATATCTCCTTAAATGAAGACTTGTGTGAGATGTGCACATTATTTTGAACGCGATAGTAATATGATTACTCCTTTTGATGCCAATCAAACTAGAACGAAGAAATAGGACTCGTAACCACCTCATTCTTTGACAATTTGAGAGAACCTATGAAACAATTAGAAGGTTCTCCTTAAATGAAGACTTGTGTGAGATGTACGCATCGTTTTGAACGTGATAGTCACGTGATTGCTCCTTTTAATGCTAATCAAACTAGAATAAAGCAATAGAACTCTTAATCACCTCTTTCTTTAACAATTTAACAGATCTAATGAAGCAATAAAAATGTCTCCCTAAATGAAGACTTGTGTGAGATGTACGCATCATTTTAAACGTCATAGTTATGGCATTGCTCCTTTTAATGCAAATAAATCCAGAACGAAGAAATAGGACTCTTAACTTTCTTTGACAATTTGAGACAACCAATGAAACAATAAGAAAGTCTACCTACATGAAGACTTGTGTGAGATGTACGCATCGTTTTGAAAGCGATAGTCATGGAATTACTCCTTTTGATGCTAATCAAACTAGAGCGAACTAATAGCATTCCTAATCACCTATTTCTTTGATAATTTTAGAGTACCAATTAAACAATAAGAAGGTCTCCCCAAATAAAGTCTTGTGTGAGATGTACGTATCGTTTCTAATGCGATAGTTATGGGATAGAACGAAGAAAAAGGACTTTTAACTTTTTTTGACAATTTAAAATAATTTGCGCAACGTTTTAAACGTGATAGTCATGCGATTGCTCATTTTAATGGCAATAAAACCAAAATGAATAAATAGGACTCCTAATCTCTATTTTCGTTGACAAGTTGAGACAACCAATAAAAAACATTAGAAGGTCTTCCAACATGAAGACTTGTGAGAGATGTACGCATCATTTTGAATGTGATAGCCATGCGATTGCTCCTTTTGATGCTAATAAATTAGAACGAAGTAATAAGACTTCTAATCACCTCTTTCTTTGACAATTTTAGAGAACCAATGAAACAATTAAAAGGTCGCTATAAAAGAAGACTTCTGTGAGATGTACGCATCGTTCTGAGTTTAATAGTCATGGTATTTCTCCTTTTGTTGCTAATCAAACTAGAACGATCTAATAGGACTCCCAATCACCTTTTTCTTTGACAATTGAAAATCTATTGAAACAATTAAAAGGTCTCTCCCTAAAAGAAGACTTGTGTGAGATGTACGCATCGTTTTGAAAGCGATAGTCATGGGATTGCTCCTTTTGATTTCAATCTAACTAAAACCGCATTCTTTGACAATTGAAGAGAACCAATGAAAAAGCTCTTCCTAAATGAAGAGTTATGTGAAATGTACGCATCGTTTTGAATACGATAGTTATGGGATTACTCCTTTTGATGCTAATCAAACAAAACTAATTAATAGGAATCCTAATCACCTCTTTCTTTGATAAATTGAGAGAACCAATGAAACAATAAAAATATATCCCTAAATGAAGACTTGTGTGAGATGTGCGCATCATTTTGATCGTGATAGTAATGTGATTGCTCTTTTTGATGCCAATAAAATTAGAAAGAAGAAATAGGACTCGTAACCACCTAATTCTTTGATAATTTGAGAAAACCTATTAAACAATTAGAAGGTCTTCTTAAATGAAGACTTGTGTGAGATGTACGCATCGTTTTGAACGTGATAGTCATGTGATTGCTCCTTTTGATGCTAAACAAACTAAAACGAAGCAATAAGACTCTTAATCAACTCTTTGTTTAACAATTTAACTGATCCAATGAAGCAATAAAAATGTCTCCCTAAATGAAGACTTATGTGATATGTACGCATCATTTTAAACGTCATAGTTATGACATTGCTCCTTTTAATGCAAATAAATCCAGAACGAAGAAATAGATCTCTTAACTTTCTTTGACAATTTAAGACAACCAATGAAACAATAATAAGGTCTACCTAGATGAAGACTTGTGTGAGATGTACGCATCGTTTTAAAAGCGATAGTCATGGAATTACTCCTTTTGATGATAATCAAACTAGAGCGAACTAATAGGATTCTTAATCACCTATTTCTTTGACAATTTTAGAGAACCAATGAAACAATAAGAAGGTCTCCCCAAATAAAGTCTTGTGTGAGATGTACGTATTGTTTCGAATGCGATAGTCATGGGATTGAACGAAGAAAAAGGACTCTTAACTTTCTTTGACAATTCAAAATGATTTGCCCATCGTTTTGAACGTGATAGTCATGAGTTTTCTCGTTTTAATGGAAATAAAACTAAAACAAAGAAATAAGACTCCTAATCTCTATTTTCTTTGACAATTTGAGACAACCAATGAAAAAAATAAGAAGGTCTTCCAACATGAAGACTTGTAAGAGATGTACGCATCGTTTTGAATGCAATAGCCATGGGATTGCTCTTTTTGATGCTAATCAAACTAGAACGAAGTAATAAGACTCCTAATCACCTCTTTCTTATATAATATTAGAGAACCAATGAAACAATTAGAATGTCTCCGTAAAAGTAGACTTCTGTGAGATGTACGCATCCTTTTGAACTTGATAGTCATTGTATTTCTCCTTTTGTTTCTAATCAAACTAGAACGAACTAATAGGACTCCTAATCACCACTTTCTTTGAAAATTTTAAATCCAATTAAACAATTAAAAGGTCTCTCCCTAAAAGAAGACTTGTGTGAGATGTACACATCGTTTTAAACAAAATAGTCAAGGGATTAATCCTTTTGATTCCAATCTAACTAGAACGGAGAAATAGGACTCGTAATCACCTAATTCTTTGACAATTGGAGAGAACCAATGAAACAATTAAAAGCTCTCCCTAAATGAAGACTTATGTGAGATGTACGTATCGTTTTGAACACGATAGTTATGGGATTACTCCTTTTGATGCTAATCTAACAGAACGAACTAATAGGAATCCTAATCACCTCTTTCTTTTGCAAATTGACAGAACCAATGAAACAATAAATATATCTCCCTAAATGAAGACTTGTGTGAGATGTGCGCATCATTTTGAATGCGATAGTAATGTGATTGCTCCTTTTGATGCCAATCAAACTAGAATGAAAAATAGGACTCGTAACCACATCATTCTTTGACAATTTGAGAGAACCTATGAAATAATTAGAAGGTCTCCTTAAATGAAGACTTGTGTGAGATGTACGCATCGTTTCGAACGTGATAGTCATGTGATTGCTTCTTTTGATGCTAGTCAAACTAGAACGAAGCAATAGGACTCCTAATCACCTCTTTCTTTAACAATTTAACAGATGAAATGAAACAATAAAAATGTCTCCCTAAATGAAGACTTGTGTGAGATGTACGCATCATTTTTAACGTGTTAGTTATTGCATTGCTCCTTTTAATGCAAATAAATCCAGAATGAAGAAATAGGACTCTTAACTTTCTTTGACAATTTGAGACAACCAATGAAACAAAAAGAAGGTCTACCTACATGAAGACTTGTGTGAGATGTACGCATCGTTTTGAAAGCGATAGTCATGGAATTACTCATTTTGATGCTAATCAAACTAGAGCGAACTAATAGGATTCCTAATCACCTATTTCTTTGACAATTTTAGAGAACCATTGAAACAATAAGAAGATCTTCCTGAATAAAGTCTTGTGTGAGATGTACGTATCGTTTCGAATGCGATAGTCATGGGATTGAACGAAGAAAAAGGACTCTTAACTTTCTTTGACAATTTTTTTTTTTGTTGCTAAATTTGTTTGTGTATAATAAATGTAAAAACTTTGGATATTACAATGAAGATCAGATCATAGTCCTCTTCTCCCGAGAAGACTAAAACACCTAGAAAAGTCTAGGGAAACAATTTACCTAACCTTATAGCATTTTACCTCACAACCCAAGGCTAGACAAATGAAACATTGAAATTTCAAAGGTAAAGACACCACAGATTAGGCCCACAGCCCATCCGTAATGGCAGGTGAACCAAAGCAATTATCTGACCAAAAAGTAACCCGGCCCACGTAGGAAGTCCGATAAGCAAAAAAATCACATAGTTCAAAGGGCAAGGCAATTAGCTGAAATGGAAATAAGAGCCCAACCAAATCAGCAATCAAAAAGCAAGCCCACAACCCTAAAAAAAATGATAAGTCTGCAGGTCCTGCACAATTCAAAACGATTTGCGCATCGTTTTGAACGTGATAGTCATGAGATTGCTCATTTTAATGGCGATAAAACAAAAACAAAGAAATAAGACTCCTAATCTCTATTTTCTTTGACAATTTGAGACAACTAATGAAAAAAATAAGGTCTTCCAACATGAAGACTTGTGAGAGATATACGCATCGTTTTGAATGCGATAGCCATGGGATTGCTCCTTTTGATGCTAATCAAACTAGAACGAAGTAATAGGACTCCTAATCACCTCTTTCTTTGATAATTTTAGAGAACCAATGAAATAATTAGAAGGTCTCTATAAAAGAAAACTTCTGTGAGATGTACGCATCGTTTTGAACGTGATAGTCATGGTATTTCTCCTTTTGTTGCTAATCAAACTAGAACGAACTAATAGGACTCCTAATCACCACTTTCTTTGACAATTTAAAATCCAATGAATCAATTAAAAGGTCTCTCTCTAAAAGAAGGCTTGTGTGAGATGTACGCATCGTTTTGAACGCGATAGTCCTGGGATTGCTCCTTTTGATTCCAATCTAACTAGAACGGAGAAATAGGACTCGTAATCACCTCATTCTTTGACAATTGGAGAAAATCAATGAAACAATTAAAAGCTCTTCCTAAATAAAGACTTATGTGAGATGTACGCATCGTTTTGAACACGATAGTTATGGGTGTAATGACCCCAAAGTTCATACAACACAACTCTCGACATCGGTCGTTAACAATACATCCTTATTTAGACTTTACATCATTAATCAATGATACAATCACTAAAAATATGAAATATTTAAAACTTTTATATTATTCCTTCTTTATTTCCCTGAATCTCAACCTTTATCATTACATAATTTCGATTCAACTTTATTTCATGAATCGCTTCTTCAGAGTTATTATAAACTAAAACTTATAATCACGTTCAATAACCCTTATACATTGGGTAAAATTTAAACCTCAACATTTGTTAACCATCATACATTATCAAATACATTATCTAAAACCTTAAACAGGGTCCAAAATAATAACAATTTAGCCAAAGTATATAAATCTTCATGCATTACATCTGATTCATTTCTTTCAAGTAGCACATAGTGTTACCTTGAATCCTTTACCTGCAAAAGTGATTATTTATAAGAATGAGCTCGACAGCTCAGCAAGATCTAACAGCTTTCATGCACCATATAGCACATAAATACATGCTCAACATACATCTCATAATAATTAAAGTAACATGGCATACATGCTTTACTTCACATAACAAATATAAAGATTGAGTTCCTTACTCAATCAACATTCTTTAATCAATCAATGTAGTTATAAATTGGCTTTAACATTTCATGCTTACAACATATCATGCTCTTTGCAAAACAATTTAAAAACAGTTCATCATCAAGTTCACGTAGAAAGTAAGAACTGAAAGACTTGCCTTGATCGTTGTTTACCAATAATGTACAGTTTAACAGCTTACAGGTATCTGCACTTCACGTGCCCTTTGATTTTTCTTTAAATTTAGAATAGATGATTGGAAGTCCTTGTTTAATCCTCTTTTTCATCTTGATTCTCAGAGTTTCTCTTCCCCCTTCTCAATCTCTCTAAGCTCCATCTTTCTCTCTATGTTTTCTCTACTCATGTGAAGGAGGAATAAACTGATGAAAGTTACATAATTTTAATTTGTATCGGTTATACAAAGAAAAAGTTTCCAGCCGTTAAAATATGGAGAGTCTCTAAGCCTTATTTGGCTAACTTCATTAGGCTCTCTTCTTGATTATTTTAATATTCCTTTTACTATATGATACCTATGTCACGCTACACTTTATTGCTAAATTATTTAGCTAGCTACATTGAATAATTATACAATTATAATATGTATAACTATTACTCCATACATTACGAAATTATATTCATAACACCTCAACTTAAATTAAACCTTTCCATTAACATAATTAATATTTATTACCTTTATTTTAATTAACTCACATGAATTATATAATTATCATATATAATTATTTAATTCCTTTCCTCGCATAAATTGTCTCAATACAATTTATTTAATCCATACATCTAATCACTACTTAAATATTAATCAATTTATTTAATACCATCATACTTAAATAAATTATTCCATAATAATTTTCATTGAATATTTATTTTATTCATTAATCCTAACACCAATATTTATTTATAATTATATTGGTTCTTCTCATTCTCATACCCATTTACATTCACTTGGCTAAATATAATATATTAAGCCATTACATAAACGTATTACTCTTACATGTAACATATTACCTTCATATTTTATTAAAAAAATTATATTTATATTAATTCACTATTTTATTTAAGTGAATACTCACATTATTTATGAGATTTAATTCATAATAATTCCACTGCCAATCAAAGAATAATAACCAAATTATATTATTTCATAATATAACCTTTAACTTAATTAAATTAACTAATAATATTCAGTTAATTTTCTTTTCGTAATAACTTTATTTAATTTCTTCAATAGTTAAATTAACTATTAAACATCATCATTCCAATATATGAATATATATATATATATATATATATATATATTTACTTACACGTAAAACACGTCATAATAAGAATTTCATTCATTAAATTCTTATTTTAACAATTTCTGAAAATCGGGGATGTCACAATGGGATTACTCCTTTTGATGCTAATCAAACAGAACGAACTAATAGGAATTCTAATCACCTCTTTCTTTTACAAATTGAGAGAACCAATGAAACATTAAAAATATATCCCTAAATGAAGACTTGTGTGAGATGTGCGCATCATTTTGAAGGCGATAGTAATGTGATAGCTCCTTTTGATGCCAATCAAACTAGAACGAAGAAATAGGACTCGTAACCACCTCATTCTTTGACAATTTGAGAGAACCTATGAAACAATTAGAAGGTCTCCTTAAATAAAGACTTGTGTGAGATGTACGCATCGTTTTGAACGTGATAGTCATGTGATTGCTCCTTTTGATGCTAATCAAAGTAGAACGAAGCAATAGGACTCTTAATCACCTCTTTCTTTAACAATTTAATAGATGCAATGAAACAATAAAAATGTCTCCCTAAATGAAGACTTGTGTGAGATGTACGCATCATTTTAAACGTGTTTGTTATGACATTGCTCCTTTTAATGCAAATAAATCTAGAACGAAGAAATAGGACTCTTAACTTTCTTTGACAATTTGAGACAGCCAATGAAACAATAAGAAGATCTTCCTACTTGAAGACTTGTGTGAGATGTACGCATCGTTTTGAAAGCGATAGTCATGGAATTACTCATTTTGATGCTAATCAAACTAGAGCGAACTAATAGATTTCCTAATCACCTATTTCTTTGACAATTTTAGAGAACCAATGAAACAATAAGAAGCTCAAAAAGGTCTCGACTTCCTCGGATGAAAAAATGTTTTTCTCTCTAGGATTTTTGCTCTGCCTTCACTCTTACTTTTCATGCCCACCTTTTTCCCCACCTAAAAATTTCGTTCCCCACCTACTGTCCTCGGTTACTACCTTCTTTTCAGACCGTTTTCTCTTGGTTCCCACTATGTCCTTTCTTTCGTCTTTTTTTCGACCGTTTCTTTGGGTCTTTGCTTTTCTGTTTTTTCTTTCTCCTCATTATGGTCGATTTCTCCCATCTCTCGGCCGGAAACTCCACCAGTAGTGCTTCCCGTGATCTCTTTGTTGAGTTTGGGATTTCAAACCCTAGATCTCCGATTATTGACGATGTGACAATGGCTGAGTTTAACCCTATTTCGGCTGTTGCTGCTGCGATTATTTCGGATAGCTCTGATGCTTCTGAATCCAACAGCGTGGCTGATGCGAGCCTTGGGCTCCAGCACGGTACCACTATGAAGGAAATTTTCATTGCAACTCAGGCTCTTTCGCAGCAGGGAAACATTGAAGCTGCCGATGAGCGAAGAAGAAGCCTTATGCTGATGGATTTCATTAAAGCTCAGGGGTTCTCAATGGAAATGTAAACGAGTTTGCCTGCAAAGGAAAATCTGTTCGTACTGTAAATGCGTTTGATATGTTTGATAAAAGTCCTAGGACAACTGTTAGTCCTCTAGCTCCAGATAAGATGTTAAACCCTTCTGTCGCTGGCGTTGGGCTTGGTTTAGAAGAGGGTGAACTTCCTAAACCTCTGCAGTTTGGGGATGCCTCTAGGTCGGCCTCTGGGAAGGCAAAAAATGCTGGGCCTGAGCCTGTTCAGCCGTGTTTGAGGTCTTGGAGCTCTATTGTGGCTAATCCTATGACCAAACTAATTTTGAAGCTGAGGTTCTTCCCTCCCTCTCCAACCAGTTCTGAAAATGGTCCTATCTCTATTAGGCCTCCAACTGAGGTTTTTATTCAAGGTAATAGCCTCTGGGGCTCGTGCCTAGTGGGTGGTTTTCTCCATTCTAAACTGCCTTTTAAATTAGTTGAAGAGCATGTCCATAAACTGTGGGACAAATTTGGGCTGTAAAATGTATTCCTACAAGATGCAGGGTTTTTTGTGTTTAAATTCGAAAATCCTGAGGATCTTGAAAATGTCATTGCTCTGGGCCCTTGGTACATCTCAAATAAGCTCCTTTGCCTAAAGCCTTGGAAGGAAGGTATGGATTTTCAGTTGGATTCTTGCTCCAAAGCTCCTATATGGGTCAAGTTCCACAATATCCCCATGTCTTATTGGTCTGCTACTGGGCTCAGTTACCTTGCTAGTGGGGTTGGATTTCCTCTTTTTGTGGATAAGGTTATAGAGAGGTTGGAACCTATAAACTTTGCTAGGATTTGTAATGAAATCTCTCCTTCATCGGCTATGCCTACCACTCTTGATGTGGTCGTTTTGGATGAGGAAACAAATACTGAGAAGATTGTTACAGTCAATGTGGAATATCAAAACAGACCTCATCTTTGCTCTCACTGCAAATCTTTCGGTCATTCCCTCATTAGATGCTCGAGAGCAAACTATAAGTGGATCCCAAAAGCTAGAGTTCCTACTGATACTGCTGCTAATTCTACTCTTGTCCCCCCCCTGTGCCCCCCTCCGTGCCTTCTTGCTCTACTATTGTTGGGCTTGTTGGGCCTGCTGTTGTCTCCTCTATTCGGGAACCTGTTGCTCCTTCTGACAGCTGGACTTTGGTGGGTAAGGGTCCAAAGCAAATTGCTCCCTCTACTTCTTGCCCCTCAAATTTTGTTGGTGGACCTAATGTTTTTCTGCCCATTGCTCCTGAGGGGGGGGGGGCCTATGGAGAGACTATTTTCGGACTCTGATTGCACTCCTCCTCCAAACCTGCTTATGGGAAAGCTTAAACTTATTGATGAGAAGGCTGGTCGTGATCTTAAGGCTAAGGCTAGGGCGATCTATATATCTCCACTTTCTAATTGTTTCATAGGTTCTCTTAAATTGTCAAAGAATGAGGTGATTACGAGTCCTTTTACTTCGTTCAAGTTAGATTGGCATCAAAAGAAACAATCCCATGACTATCGCATTCGAAATGTTACGTACAACTCACACAAGACTTCATTTAGGGAGACTTCTTATTGTTTCATTGGTTTTCTAAACTTTTCAAAGAAATAAGTGATTAGAAATCTTATTAGTTTGTTCTAGTTTGATTATCAGTAGAAGGAGTAATTCCATGGCTATCGCTTTCAAAACGATGCGTACATCTCACACAAGTCTTCATGTAGGTAGACATTCTTATTGTTTCATTGGTTGTCTCAGATTATGAAAGAAAGTTAATAGTCCTATTTCTTCGTTCTAGATTTATTTACATTAAAAGGAGCAATGCCATAACTATACTGTTTAAAATGATTCATACATCTCACACAAGTCTTCATATAGGGAGATATTTTTATTGTTTCATTGGATATGTTAAATTGTTAAATAAAAAGGTGATTGAGAGTCCTATTACTTCGTTCTAGTTTAATTAGCATCAAAAGGAGCAATCAGTTGACTACCATGTTCAAAATGATGCGTACATCTCACTCAAGTCTTCATTTAAGGAGAACCTTCTAATTGTTTCATAGGTTCTCTCAAATTGTCAAAGAATGAGGTGGTTACAAGTTCTATTTCTTCGTTGAATTTCGTTTGATTTTGATTAGGGCAAAGTTACTTAAAAACCTCCGCCTTCTTTAAAATATCCCGAACAGTTCCTGTCGGCTGAGCGCCTTTTTCAAGATTTCTAATCTACCCTTGTGTGATTCCTGTTGAAGCATATACTCGGGGGGTGGGTTGGGTGCAGGGCGGACTTCTTCGTTGTAGTTTGATTGGCATCAAAATGAGCAATCCCATTACTATCACGTTCAAAATGATACGCACATCTCACACAAGTCTTCATTTAGGGATATATTTATATTGTTTTATTGGTTCTCTCAATTTGTAAAAGAAAGAGGTGATTAGGATTCTTATTAGTTCGTTCTAGTTTGATTAGCGTCAAAAGGATTAATCCCATGACTATCGAATTCAAAACGATGCGTGCATCTCATATAAGTCTTCATTTAGAGAGAGCTTCTAATTGTTTCATTGGTTCTCTCCAATTGTCAAAGAATGAGGTGATTACGAGTCCTATTTCTCCGTTCTAGTTAGATTGGAATCAAAAGTAGCAATTCCATGACTATCGCGTTCAAAACGTTGCGTACATCTCACACAAAGTCTTCTTTTAAGAAGACCTTTTAATTGTTTCATTGGTTCTCTAAAATTGTCAAAGAAAGAGGTGATTATGAGTCCTACTAGTTCGTTCCAGTTTGATTAGCATCGAAAAGAGCAATCGCAAGACTATCACGTTCAAAACGATGCGTACATCTCACACAAGTCTTCTTTTATGGAGAGACCTTTTAATTGTTTCATCGGTTCTCTAAAATTGTCGAAGAAAGAGGTGATTAGGTGTCCTATTGCTTCGTTCTAGTTTGATTAGCATCAAAAGGAGCAATCCCATGGCTATAGCTTTCAAAACGATGCGTACTTCTCTCACAATTCTTCTTGTTGGAAGATCTTCTCATTTTTTTCATTGGTTGTCTCAAATTGTCAAAGAAATAGGAGATTAGGAGTCCTATTTCTTCGTTTTAGTTTTATTGGCATCAAAACAAGCAATTTTATGACAATTACGTTCAAAACGATGCGCAAATCTCAAACAAGTCTTCATTTAGGGAGACCTTTTTATTGTTTTATTGGTTCTGTCAAATTATCAAAGAAAGGAGTGTTTAGGAGTTCTATTACTTCGTTCTAGTTTGATTAGCTTCAAAAGGAGCCATCCTATGATTATCACAATCAAAACGATGTGTATATCTCACACAAGTCTTCATTTAGGGAGACCTTCTAATTGTTTCATAGGTTCTCTCAAATTATCAAAGAATGAGGTGATTACGAGTCCTATTACTTCGTTCAAGTTAGATTGGCATCAAAAGAAGCAATCCCGTGACTATCGCATTCGAAACGGTACGTACATCTCACACAAGACTTCATTTAGGGAGACCTTCTTATTGTTTCATTGGTTCTCTAAAATTATTAAAGAAATAGGTGATTAGGAATCTTATTAATTCATTTTAGTTTGATTAGCATCAAAAAGAGTAATTCCATGGCTATCGCTTTCAAAACGATGCGTACTTCTCTCACAAGTCATCATGCAGGTAGACCTTCTTATTGTTTCATTGTTTGTCTCGAATTGTTAAAGAAAGTTAAGAGTCCTATTTCTTCAGTTCTAGATTTATTTGCATTAAAAGGAGCAATGCCATAACTATCCCGTTTAAAATGATGAGTACATCTCACACAAGTCTTCATATAGGGAGACATTTTTATTGTTTCATTGGATCTGTTAAATTGTTAAAGAAAAAGGTGATTAAGAGTCCTATTACTTCATTCTAGTTTGATTAATATCAAATGGAGTAATCACATGACTATCACATTCAAAACGATGCGTACATCTCACTCAAGTCTTCATTTAAGGAGGCCTTCTAATTGTTTCATAGGTTCTCTCAAATTTTCAAAGAAGTAGGAGATTACGAGTCCTATTCTTCGTTTTAGTTTTATTGGCATCAAAAGGAGCAATCCCATTACTATAGCGTTGAAAATGATGCGCATATCACTTACAACTCTTCATTTAGGGAGATATTTTTATTGTTTCATTGGTTCTCTCAATTTGCCAAAGAAAGAGGTGATTAGGATTCCTATTAGTTCGCTCTAGTTTGATTAGCATCAAAAGCATTAGTCCCATTACAATCGCATTCAAAACGATGCGTACATCTCACATAAGTCTTCATTTAGGGAGAGCTTCTAATTGTTTCATTGGTTATCTCCAATTGTCAAAGAATGAGGTGATTACGAGTCCTATTTCTCCGTTCTAGTTAGATTATAATCTAAATGAGCAATCCTATGACTATCGCGTTCAAATCGATGCGTACATCTCACACAAGTCTTATTTTAGGAAGATCTTCTAATTGTTTCATTGGTTCTCTAAAATTGTCAAAGAAAGAGGTGATTATGATTCATGTTAGTTCGTTCTAGTTTGATTAGCATCAAAAAGAGCAATCCCATAACTATCACGTTCAAAACGATGCGTCCATCTCACACAAGTCTTCTTTTATGGATACCTTTTAATTGTTTCATTGGTTCTCTAAATTTTTCGAAGAAAGAGGTGATTAGGAGTCCTTTTACTTCGTTCTTCTTTGATTAGCATCAAAAGGAGCAATCCCATAGCTATCGCGTTCAAAACGATGCGTACATCTCTCACAAGTCTTCATGTTGGAAGATCTTTTTTTTATTGGTTGTCTTAAATTTTAAAAGAAATAGGAGATTAGGAGTCTTATTTCTTCGTTTTAGTTTTATTGTCATCAAAACGAGCAATCTCATAACTATCATGTTCAAAACGATGCTCAAATCTAAAACAAGTCTTCATTTGGGGAGACATTTTTATTATTTTAATTGTTCTGTCAAATTGTCAAAGATAGGGGTGATTAGGAGTTCTATTACTTCGTTCTATTTTGATTAGCATCAAAAGGAGCAATCCTATGATTATCACGTTCAAAACGATCTGTATATCTCATAAAATGATCTGTATATCTCCACCTTCTAATTGTTTCATAGGTTCACTTAAATTGTCAAAGAATGAGGTGATTACGAGTTCTTTTACTTCATTCAAGTTAGATTGTCATCAAAAGAAGCAATCCCATGACTATCGCATTCGGAACGTTACGTACATCTCACACAAAACTTCATTTAGGGTGACTTCTTATTGTTTCATTGGTTCTCTAAAAGTTTTAAAGAAATAGGTGATTAGAAATCCTATTTGTTCGTTCTAGTTTGATTAGCATCAAAAGGAGTAATTCCATGGCTATCGCTTTCAAAACAATGCGTACATCTCACACAAGTCTTCATGTAGGTAGACCTTCTTATTGTTTCATTGGTTGCCTCAGATTATCAAAGAAAGTTAAGAGTCCTATATCTTCGTTCTAGATTTATTTGCATTAAAAGGAGCAATGCCATAACTATCCCGTTTAAAATGATGCGTACATCTCACGAAAGTCTTCATATAGGGAGACATTTTTATTGTTTCATTGGATCTGTTAAATTGTTAATTAAAAAGGTGATTAAGAGTTCTATTACTTCGTTCTAGTTTAATTAGCATCAAAAGGAGCAATCACTTGACTATCACGTTCAAAACGATGCGTACATCTCACTCAAGTCTTCATTTAAGGAGAACCTTCTAATTGTTTCATAGGTTCTCTCAAATTATCAAAGAATGAGGTGGTTACAAGTCCTATTTCTTCGTTGTAGTTTGATTGCACCAAAATGAGCAATCCCATTACTATCACGTTCAAAATGATGCGCACAGTCTCACACAAGTCTTCACTTAGGGATATATTTATATTGTTTCATTGGTTCTCTCAATTTGTAAAAGAAAGAGGTGATTAGGATTCCTATTAGTTCGTTCTAGTTTGATTAGCATCAAAAGGATTAATCCCATGACTATCACGTTCAAAACAATGCGTGCATCTCATTTAAGTCTTCATTTAGAGAGAGCTTCTAATTGTTTCATTGGTTCTCTCCAACTATCAAAGAATGAGGTGATTACAAGTCCTATTTCTCCGTTCTAGTTAGATTGAAATCAAAAGTAGCAATCCCATGACTATCGCATTCAAAACGATGCGTACATCTCACACAAAGTCTTCTTTTAAGAAGACCTTTTAATTATTTCATTGGTTCTCTAAAATTGTCAAAGAAAGAGGTTATTATGAGTTCTACTAGTTCATTCCAGTGTGATTAGCATCGAAAAGAGCAATCACATGACTATCACGTTCAAAACGATGCGTACATCTCACACAAGTCTTCTTTTATACAGAGACCTTTTGATTGTTTCAAGGTTCTCTAAAATTGTAGAAGAAAGAGGTGATTAGGTGTCCTATTGCTTCGTTCTAGTTTGATTAGCATCAAAAGGAGCAATCCCATGGCTATCGCAGTTCAAAACGATGCGTACATCTCTCACAATTCTTCTTGTTGGAAGATCTTCTTATTTTTTTCATTGGTTGTCTCAAATTGTCAAAGAAATAGGAGATTAGAAGTCCTATTTCTTCGTTTTAGTTTTATTGGCATTAAAACGAGTAATTTTATGACAATTACGTTCAAAACGATGCACAAATCTCAAACAAGTCTTCATTTAGGGAGACCTTTTTATTGTTTTATTGGCTCTGTCAAATTGTCAAAGAAAGGGGTGATTAGGAGTTCTATTACTTCGTTCTAGTTTGATTAGCATCAAAAGGAGCCATCCTATGATTATCACAATCAAAACGATGCGTACATCTCACACAAGTCTTGATTTAGGGAGACCATCTAATTGTTTCATAGGTTCTCTCAAATTGTCAAAGAATGAGGTGATTACGAGTCCTATTACTTCGTTCAAGTTAGGTTGGCATCAAAAAGAGCAATCCCATGACTATCGCATTCGAAACGGTACGTACATCTCACACAAGACTTCATTTAGGGAGACCTTCTTATTGTTTCATTAGTTCTCTAAAATTGTTAAAGAAATAGGTGATTAGGAATCTTATTAGTTCGTTTTAGTTTGATTAGCATCAAAAAGAGTAATTCCATGGCTATCGCTTTCAAAACGATGCGTACTTCTCTCACAAGTCTTCATGTAGGTAGACCTTCTTATTGTTTCATTGTTTGTCTCAAATTGTTAAAGAAAGTTAAGAGTCCTATTTCTTCATTCTAGATTTATTTGCATTAAAAGGAGCAATGCCATAAATATCCCGTTTAAAATGATGCGTACATCTCACACAATATAGGTAGACATTTTTATTGTTTCATTGGATCTGTTAAATTGCTGATTATGTGGGATTTCGATTGAGAACTCATGTGATAGCTGAGTTGTACAAGCCTTTGTATGGGCGGGGGTTTTGTACTTGGACTAATGACCAAGTTTATCACATTGATAATCATTGAAATGTTGGTGTCGCGCTATTCGCTATATGTATGTTGAGAATGTGATTCTTTTCTCATGTGTATAACGAATACGTAGAGAATATAAGATTAGGTGTGAGTTCTTAAAACTCATACTTGTGGTAAGTTTGTGACTCATAATCGTATGGTATGTTTTTGAACCCCTAAGCATATAGACAGTTCCTGATTGGTTCTTGAACTACGTATTGCTAGGATAAGTTCCTAAACTCATATTATTGTGAAAAGTTCTTGAACTCATAACGTGTGGTATGTTTGATGAACTATACTGGGGTATAGGAAAGTTGTGGATGAAGAATTTAGGATTTTTAGTATAGTAAGTTTTAATGGTGATAGAATAGATAGAATTATTAAGCAATGAATCATTAGTGAAATTGAAATTGATGGTGGAAGCATAGGTATTTCAAATCTTCTAGTTATGCTAGACTTCGAAATTTTTTACATCAAGCTAAATTCGCACTAATGTGTCTTTAAAAATAAAAATAAATTTTTGTTATCAGCAACACATTGTTACAATTGTGTAGAAATGGGCTTTGTACCACTAACACATTGTTACCTGTTGCGGCATGATAACACTAAAAATGATTTTTCAATAGTTTTGAACTTTTTAAAGAAGAGTCTACGCTAATTGTTTCGGCTAAACAAAAATTATTTGAAATATCAAAATGTATTTTTTATATCATCAATGCATCATGGAACCTGGTGCAAAGATGATAAAAACGATGGAGTCATTAAAGCAATATTACCTAGTGATGGATGTGATCTAAAGATCGTCAGCCCACTATGGTATATTGTATTATGACAAAGTCACAAAAATGACGGAATCCTCAAACGGACTGTAAATACAGTACGGTATCATAACGTCATAAAATAATTTTCAAAATTTTAAAGAAAAGTCAAGTGCCAATTAAATTTGTTCAGACACATATTTCGATTGATGTTCGAATTATTGGTTTACGTCTAAGCTATTTGATTCAGCTAGACAAAATGTTAATGAAAATTCAAGTATCTCTTTGAGAATTTATCCCGAACTAAATTGTTTTGGTACGGACTCTAATGTTAAGTCTGAGGTGAACAACCCCGAAATATGGGGATAAACTGGTTGGAAAATTTATTTTAATCTTTGAACGCATATAGTCGTTCTAATAACTAAGGTACCACCATCGGTAGTTTACCTTCTTTGTGATTGTAAACATGCCTACTACATCAGATTTTAAATTTGGTTACAGTGAATACTGTTAAACCTAAGAGTTCACGGTCTATATGACCCCTCAGCATGATATGAAAAGTTTTTAACTCCTTAGAGAGAAGTCTGGGTATAATGTGATGATAGAATAGTTTCTCATAGAAGGAAGCCGTATGTTCTCATTAAATGAGAATGAAATCAGATAAAGGTAACATTAAAAACCTAGTTTTGGTGAATAAAAGGAGTAGGGATTAGCATGCTGTAATTTTGAGGACAAAATTCTTAGAAGAAAGGGTGAATGTGACAACCCAAAAATTTATAAGATCTTGATGATTTAAATAAAGGTTAAAGGATAAAACCTAGATGGCAATTTGAGGAATAATTTAAAATTTTTAAAGTAGAACCTATATGGTTTACTAATTAAATGAGAATAGAGAAAATATGGATTACAAAATTTCTAAACCCTAGAAATGAATCTATATGTACTTGAAGGAATATTAAGGATAAGGTACTACGATACCTATAAAGTTTGATGACCTAATATATAAATTAGGTATTTGAATTAAATAACCTCAAGTGTTATCTTTATTTAATTGTCATAGTATTTTAACTATATACTAGTGACCTAATCTAATAGATTTATGAAATATGTCTCAACCTATTAGATTATCTTGTATGATTATGTGAGTGTTCATAACTCATTAAGCCAATTATGGCTATTGAGTTAATAAACTAATAGAATATGTGATGACTTGTGAGAATTATGTATATGATTAAATAAATATACATTATATAATGTGTATACATTTATTTTGTATATAAAGATAATTAAGAATATGTAAATATCAATAATGTTTAGCATTAGTTCTAGTGATAATAGATTTAATGTACTAAGGAGAGTAAGTAATTTAAATAAGCCCAATTGTTTATTTCAGCATTGGACTTATAGCTAATTTGATTTAAGGGCAATTAAATTATTAAACTAGTCCAATATATCATGTACGGGACAAGTATTATAATGGCACAATTTAATTATAGGTGGAAGCCCAAGTCCATTTTAATTAGTAATCAAAATAAGAAAAAAATGCAAGCCCAAAATGATTAATTAAAAGCCCAAGTTTAGCCCACTTAGGCAAGGGTATTATAGTCATTGGATAAGCATTATATAAACAAATGAGGAATGAATACAAGGCCAAGTGGCCGGATTGCACATGGAGAGAAAAGGGGAATGCATATTATGATTGCTTTTACTTTAGTTGGTAATGTGCTTTTTAGGTGTCACTTAATTAATGGACCAACACCTTTATCCTTACTTGCAAGCATCCACTTACTTTATGAGAGAGAGAGAGAGGTGTAAGCATGTGGTGAAAAGTATAGAGATATATATCCTATATCTATACTTTTTATTTTAAACAAAACACATATATCATTTTGTCTCACTTTATTTTCCTTAAGCTAAGAAAGAGAAAATAAAAGAACAAAAGAGAAACAAGAGAGAGAGGAGAGAGTTCGGTGGGGATAGGGAGAGGAGAGAAGGAGGGTTTTGAGGTTTCATAAGTTCTTAAATCAAGGTCCAAGAAGAAAAAGGAAGGAAAATTAAGAGAAGGTATAAAGAATTCCTACTTATATAATCTATTTTTCTTCTTTGTTTGATTTAAGTTTTAATTTCTGAAAAGTTATGATCTTAAGGTTAAAACTTTAGATCTATGTATTTAATAGTGTTTCATGTTTAGGTCTAAACCTTTTGATGATCAAAAGTAAGATTCTAAAGTATTAAATAGGAAATAAGTTTTTCAAAAGTTAGAAAACATACTTTTTCTTAGCCTTGGTTGTGTCTAATCTTGTGTTTGGTGATTATTTGATGAAATAGATCACAAATCATGATAGATCCATGAGTATGTTTGGTATTAGTTTGTATTATGATGTTTTATGATGGATTATGTTGGTGAAGGGGTAAGGATATGAAAGTTTTCTTAGAAATCATCAAGTATTGAAAATCAGATTTTTATAAAATCGAAGTATGACATTCAAACGACCATATCTCTCATTCTATTTCGAATTTTTGAGTGTGGTTAATTTTTTGAGTTAGATATACAAGTCATCTAACTTTTTCAAGTGGAATCACTGAAAAAGTCCTTATAGATTTCCATGTGGACTGTTTTTAGCAAAGGACGCCAAAACTAAAAAATGACAAAAAGCTTGCTGTCCAAAACTGTTGGGGGCTGTTTTGGCCACTTAAAGATTGAAATAATTTCCAATCTTTTGGGACATGAAAATATACGAGATAAAGTATCTGGTGTCCAAAAATGAGCTCATTTCGACTTAAATTGAACAAGTTATGACCATTTTAATATTTGCATTTTTCTGACGAAGATCGCTATAACCGAAGTTGTATAACTCCGATGGCCACGGAATTTAAACTGGAAGTTCATGTTAATACATGTAAGATCCCGCCAAGAGTTGGGAATTTCTGGAGTTAAGCGTGAGGTAGTTAATTTCTTAAGGAATTAACTAAAAATGGATTTTTAAAAAATACTTAAACGAGTTGAAAAATTCCAGAAAAATTATTTTTGTGTATAGAATATATGTATATATGTTTGGACAAAGAATACAAAAATAATAAACTGTTTTGGTATTTTCGTGAAAAGACTATTTCAGCTTCCTGAAATGAACAATTCAGGATGCTGAAATGGAAACTGAAATGTCAAGAAGAGAAGTCAGTTTTGTTTCAGCTTGCTGAAATGGAAACTAAAAAGGTTAAAAAGGGAAGACAGTTTGGTTTTAGTTTGCTGAAATAATATATTAAGTCTCCTGAATTCATAAATAGTTTACCAAGTTATAATAACAACCTATAAATGAACGAGTAAGTGTTAAGTCTAAGGTAGTGCAATTGTACCTTTTAATGGTTGATTTATAGTAGTTGGGCTAAACGATTCGTTCAGAGAGTGGAGGTATATACGAATTAGTAACCGATCTAACTCACTGTGAAAACAGTGTAGACGAGACGAAAACTAATTTGTTGGTTGTTTGTGGGAAACCACTTAGTATACTATATTGAGTACTATTAAAGACTATATGTGTGCTAGGTTTAGACTTGTAAATTAGAATATATTAAGGTTATCTAATATTTGACTATGTGATTAAGTGTTAGATAGTTTACTTTTAAAGTAATAGTATTATGAGATAAGTATGTTATGCTAATTGAAAGATCAATCTTATAACTGATAAGTCTTTTCAATAAAGCGATTATATTAGATTGCGTAGCAGTAATTGACGATACAGGCAAGTTTTCTCTAACTCAAACTTGAATTATATTTTCAAAGCATGGTAGTGAATAATTATTGTTGATTATTCACATCTATACTGATTATTGATTCGCACTTAGTGCATGTTGCATATGATCATCAGGTATGAAAGGCTGATCACCTTCATTATCATAAGGTTTAGTTAAAGTTGTTCATGGTCCTTATTGACATTAAAAATTATTAGTTTAGTCATTCATTTATTGAAACTCTGATTTATTCTCTTTCACAATTATTATATTGTTGAAAATTTCAAAGCTTATTCTTTCTTTCAATCATGATATATCCTTGTTGTATTTAAACTTGCTGAGCAAAGTCGTTGCTCACCCTTGCTATATCATGATAACAAATTTCAGATTAAGACGAAGGCTAGAAAGAAGACAGTGGCAAAGGCAAACTCCAAGAGTAGATTGTATACATTTATAACTATTAGTTATCTGATGCTAGTAATGTTATAAACCTTTTTAATTACTTAAGGTATGTATTCAGTTAAGGTCAACAGACCTTGGGAAATGTTATAGAATCATATGAAATAAACAATATATGTTTATATATTCCGTATTAGTTTATAGAATATGTATGAAGATGGTGTATCGTGACGCACCATGTCCGAGGTTCTGGGGACTAGGATTTGGGGGAGCTAGAATACTTGTGTGAGATGTACACATCGTTTTGAATGTGATAATCATAGGATTACTTCTTTTGATGCTAATCAAACTAGAACGAAGTAATAGAACTCCTAATCACCCCTTTATTTGACAATTTGACAGAAACAATAAAATAATAAAAATGTCTCCCTAAATGAAGACTTGTTTGATATTTGCGCATCTTTTTGAACATGATAGTCATGAGATTGCTCGTTTTGATGCCAATAAAACTAAAACGAAGAAATAGGACTCCTAATCTCATATTTCTTTGACAATTTGAGACAACCAATGAAAAAAATAAGAAGGTCTTCCAACATAAAGACTTGTGAGATATGTACGCATCGTTTTGAACGTGATAGCCATGGGATTGCTCCTTTTGATGCTAATCAATCTAGAACGAAGTAATACTAATCACCTCTTTCTTCGACAATTTTAGAGAACCAATAAAACAATTAAAAGTTCTCCATAAAAGAAGACTTGTGTGAGATGTACACATCGTTTTGAATGTGATAGTCATGGGATTGCTCCTTTTGATGCTAATCAAAATAGAACGAACTAATAGGACTCATAACCACCTCATTCTTTGACAATTTGAGAGAACCTATGAAACAATTAGAAGGTCTCCTTAAATGAAGACTTGAGTGAGATGTACGCATCGTTTTGAACGTGATAGTAATGTGATTGCTCCTTTTAATGTTAATCAAACTAGAATAAGGTAATAGGACTCTTAATCACCTTTTTCTTTAACAATTTAACAGATCCAATGAAATAATAAAAATGTCTCCCTATATGAAGACTTGTGTGAGATGTACGCATCATTTTAAATGGGATAGTTATGGCATTGCTCCTTTTAATGCAAATAAATCTACAACGAAGAAATAGGACTCTTAACTTTCTTTGACAATTCGAGACAACCAATGAAACAATAAGAATGTCTACCAAATGAAGACTTGTGTAAGATGTACACATCGTTTTGAAAGCGATAGCAATGAAATTACTCCTTTTGATGCTAATCAAACTAGAACGAACTAATAAGATTCCTAATCACCTATTTCTTTGACAATTTTAGAGAACCAATGAAATAATAATAAGGTCTTCCTAAATGAAGTCTTGTGTGAGATGTACGTATCGTTTCAAATGCTATAGTCATGGGATTGCTCATTTTGATGCCAATGTAACTTGAACGAAGTAATAAGACCCGTAATCACCTCATTCTTTGACAATTTGAGAGAACCTATGAAACAATTAGAAGGTCTCCCTAAATGAAGACTTGTGTGAGATGTACGCATCGTTTTGAACGTGATAATCATAGGATTGCTCCTTTTCATGCTAATCAAACTAGAACGAAGTAATAGAACTCCTAATCACCCCTTTATTTGACAATTTGACAGAACTAATGAAACAATAAAAATGTCTCCCTAAATGAAGACTTGTTTGAGATTTGATCATCGTTTTAAACGTGATAGTCATGAGATTGCTCGTTTTGATGCCAATAAAACTAAAACGAAGAAATAGGACTCCTAATCTCATATTTCTTTGACAATTTGAGACAACCAATGGAAAAAATAAGATGATCTTCTAAAATGAAGACTTGTGATAGATGTACGCATCATTTTAAACGCGATAGCCATGGAATTGCTACTTTTGATGCTAATCAATCTCGAATGAAGTAATAGGACTCCTAATCACCTATTTCTTCGACAATTTTACAGAACCAACAAAACAATTAAAAGGTATCCATAAAAGAAGACTTGTGTGAGATATACGCATCGTTTTGAAAGTGATAGTCATGGGATTGCTCCTTTTAATGCTAATCAAACTAGAACGAACTAATAGGACTCATAATCACCTCATTCTTTGACAATTTTAGGGAACCAATGAAATAATTAGAAGGTCTTCTTAAAAAAAGACTTGTGTGAGATATACACATCGTTTTGAACGCAATAATCATGGAATTGCTCCTTTTGATTTTAATCTAACTAGAACGGAGAAGTAGGACTCGTAATCACCTCATTCTTTGACAATTGGAGAAAACCAATGAAACAATTAGAAGCTCTCACGAAATGAAGACTTATGTGAGATGTACGCATCGTTTTGAACGCGATTGTCATAAGACTAATGCTTCTAATGCTAATCAAACTAGAACGAACTAATAGGAATCCTAATCTCCTTTTTCTTTGACAAATTGAGAGAACCAATGAAACAATAAAAATATCTCCCTAAATGAAGATTTGTGTGAGATGTGGGCATCATTTTGAACACTATAGTAATGGGATTGCTCCTTTTGATGCAAATAAAACTAGAACGGAGAAATAGGACTCGTAACCACCTCATTCTTTAAAATTTTGGGATAACCTATGAAACAATTAGAAGGTCTCCTTAAATGAAGACTTGAGTGAGATGTACGGATTGTTTTGAACGTGATAGTCATGTTATTTCTCCTTTTGATGCTAATCCAACTAGAACAAAGTAATAGGACTCTTAATCACCTTTTTCTTTAACAATTTAACAAATCCAATGAAATAATAAAAATGTCTTCCTATATGAAAACTTGTGTGAGATGTACGCATCATTTTAAACGGGATAGTTATGGCATTGCTCCTTTTAATGCAAATAAATCTACAACGAAGAAATAGGACTCTTAACTTTCTTTGACAATTCGAGATAACCAATGAAACAATAAGAATGTCTACCAAATGAAGACTTGTGTGAGATGTACACATCGTTTTGAAAGCGATAGCAATGGAATTACTCCTTTTGATGCTAATCAAACTAGAACGAACTAATAAGATTCCTAATCACCTATTTCTTTGACAATTTTAGAGATCCAATGAAATAATAATAAGGTCTCCCAAAATGAAGTCTTGTGTGAGATGTACGTATCGTTTTGAATGCGATAATCATGGGAGTGCTCCTTTTGATGCCAATCTAACTTGAACGAAGTAATAGGACTCGTAATCACCTCATTCTTTGACAATTTGAGAGAACCTATGAAACAATTAGAAGGTTTTCCTAGATAAAGACTTGTGTGAGATGTACGCATCGTTTTGAACGTGATAATCATAGGATTGCTCCTTTTGATGCTAATCAAACTAGAACGAAGTAATAGAACTCCTAATCACCCCTTTATTTGACAATTTGACAGAACCAATGAAACAATAAAAATGTCTCCCTAAATGAAGACTTGTTTGAGATTTGCGCATCGTTTTGAACGTGATAGTCATGATATTGCTCGTTTTGATGCCAATAAAACTAAAACGAAGAAATAGGACTCCTAATCTCATATTTCTTTGACAATTTGAGACAACCAATGAAAAAAATAAGATAATCTTCCAACATATAGACTTCTGATAAATGTACGCATCGTTTTGAACACGATAGCCATGGGATTGCTCCTTTTGATGCTAATCAATCTAGAATGAAGTAATAGGACTCCTAATCACCTATTTCTTCGATAATTTTAGAGAACCAATGACAAAATTAAAAGGTATCCATAAAAGAAGACTTGTGTGAGATGTACGCATCATTTTGAACGTGATAGTAATGGGATTGTTCCTTTTGATGCTAATCAAACTAGAATGAACTAATAGGACTCATAATCACCTCATTCTTTGACAATTTTAGAGAACCAATGAAACAATTAGAAGGTCTTCGAAGGAATTAAAAAAGCCCAAAAGGCGGTCGAGGGCTCCAAGTAGGGTAGAGAGAGAAGCTCCTCCTTCTCTCTAGGAAACCCCCTCTCTCCCCCTCTCCCCACCACTCCTTCCGTCCATTCTCTTCTTCGTGCCCACTTTCTCCTCCATTCTGTGGCCCACCCGTCTCTCGGATCTGATCTGGATGGGTTGGGATGCTTGGGTCTAGTTTGAGCTTTGTGGCTGAAGTGTTTGGTGGACTCTCCATCTCAGTTCAAACACCCTCCTTTCTCCTTCTTTACTTCTTTCCAGCCCACCCATTCTACCTTTTCCCTTTCTCTTACCTTTTCTTGACTCTATTTTGGTGCCTAACCTACAACTCCTTGAGGGTCTTAAGCAGAAAGCTATTTTTCACCTTTTTTGGCAAAGTTTGGTGGCCTTAGGTGTATGGTTTTTCTTGTCTCTGTTAGTATGGGATTTTCGTAGCGGTTTGAAGGGTCCTAGATATTTTGGATCTAGTAGGTGTTCTCCGGCGTTTGCAACCGGCACACCTGGCTTCCCTCCTCTTCCTCCTTACGGCCTACCATTTCTTCTATATGAAGTCGTGATCTGTTCGGTTGGTTTGTTTGGGTTTGGTCTTTCAGATCTTGTTGCTCGTCTGTGCTGAATGGGTTTTGGTTGTTGTTTGGTTCTGTTGGCGGATGGGCTGGTCTTCCGTTTTGGCTGGTTATGGGTGTATGTTGTTATTGATTATTTCTTTCATACTCATATCTGGTGTTGTTCTCGTGTTTTTCGGTCTTACCGGTTGCTACCGAGGGGTTTGTGGGTTTCCAATCTGCTTCATGTGTGTTTCATTTTGATTATTTTTCTATGTTCAGATTGGTTGTTGTGGCTGAATAATCCTTGGATCTTTTCGGCTGATTGGGTTGTATGATCTGGTATGGAGGCTTGGGTCAAGGATTCATTATGTCCTTAACCCGATCTTGCTTTGCCCTTGATGGAACATGGGTCCATGTGTTTTCGATCTGTCCTATGGGTTTTACGTCCTATTTCTTTAATGTACAGATTAGGATGATTTCGTTCCATCATTTTCTATGTTCATCCTTTGTTCATAGCTTTTGAATGGATGAAGGTTTTTGATCTAGTTGCTTTTGATCTGGTTGATGTGCCGGGGTTTTTTCGGTTGCTTTTTGATCTGGTTCTATGCTTTCCATTAATTGATCTTCTCGTTTTTATTATTCATTTCTTTTAATCAATTCATGGTGTTTTGGTTTGCTGAGTCTTTGATCTGATTCCCTCTCTGGAATTTATGGTGCTTTCACCGGCTGTGTTGGTGAACTGTTTTCCAGCTGCCGACAGTTTCTTTGCTGGGTAGGTTTTCCGGTGGGTGATGCCGTCTTGGGCTAAGTGCTGCTGTCCTTGGGTTGTACTTGGGAAGTGTGTTTGATTGGGGCCCACGGGAGTTCTTAATATTTCAAAGCTGATGATGATTTTGCTGAATTGGTTGGCCATATGAGCAAACCGTGGGCTACTGGAGATGACTCGAGGGGCCCACACGGTTTCAAATTTCAAACTTTGAAGTGGGCCCATGGGTTTCTAATTTCAAATTTCTAATGTGGGTGATTTCCTGCTGCCTTCTTTTGTCGCGTGTGCATGTGGGCTCAAACTCGGTTTTGGGATTGGACATGTACTGGGCATGCGGCTGCTATATGGGATCTCCTATGTTTTGATGTAACTAATTGTCCTTTGATAATTTAGTTGTTTCCTTTTACCTAGCCTCGGGGTGTGAGGCATTATGGTTTTTAGGTTAGGGAAATTGGTTTCCTAGTCTTTTCTAGGTGTTTTAGTCCTCTCGGGAGAAGAGGTCTATATTATGATCTTCATTGTAATATCCTATGTTTTTGCTTTTAATATTCAAACAAATTTAGCAAAAAATAAATAAATTAGAAGGTCTTCCTAAAAGAAGACTTGTGTGAGATTTACGCATCGTTTTAAACACGATATTCATGGGATTATTCCTTTTGATTCCAATCTTACTAAAACAGAGAAGTAGGACTCGTAATCACCTCATTCTTTGACAATTGGAGAGAACCAATGAAACAATTAGAAACTCTCCCTAAATGAAGACTTATGTGAGATGTACGCATTGTTTTGAACGCGATTGTCATGGGACTAATGCTTTTGATGCTAATCAAACTAGAACAAACTAATAGAAATCCTAATCTCCCCTTTCTTTGACAAATTGAGAGAACCAATAAAACAATAAAAATATCTCCCTAAATGAAGATTTGTGTGAGATGTGCGCATCATTTTTAACACTATAGTAATGGGATTGCTCCTTTTGATGCAAATAAAACTAGAACGGAGAAATAGGACTCGTAACCACCTCATTCTTTAAAATTTTGAGATAACCTATGAAACAATTAGAAGGTCTCCTTAAATGAAGACTTGAGTGAGATGTACGGATCGTTTTGAACGTGATAGTGATGTGATTTCTCCTTTTGATGCTAATCCAACTAGAACAAAGTAATAGGACTCTTAATCACCTTTTTCTTTAACAATTTAACAAATCAAATGAAATAATAAAAATGTCTTCTTATATGAAGACTTGTGTGAGATGTACGCATCATTTTAAACGGGATAGTTATGGCATTGCTCCTTTTAATGCAAATAAATCTACAACGAAGAAATAGGACTCTTAACTTTCTTTGACAATTCAAGATAACCAATGAAACAATAAGAATGTCTACCAAATGAAGACTTGTGTGAGATGTACACATCGTTTTGAAAGCGATAGCAATGGAATTACTCCTTTTGATGCTAATCAAACTAGAACGAACTAATAAGATTCCTAATCACCTATTTCTTTGACAATTTTAGAGAACCAATGAAATAATAATTAGGTCTCCCTAAATGAAGTCTTGTATGAGATGTACGTATCGTTTCAAATGCGATAATCATGGGATTGCTCATTTTTGATGCCAATCTAACTTGAACGAAGTAATAGGACTCGTAATCACCTCATTCTTTGACAATTTGAGAGAACCTATGAAACAATTAGAAGGTCTTCCTAAATAAAGACTTGTGTGAGATGTACGCATCGTTTTGAACGTGATAATCATAGGATTGCTCCTTTTGATGCTAATCAAACAAGAACGAAGTAATAGAACTCCTAATCACCCCTTTATTTGACAATTTGACAGAACCAATGAAACAATAAAAATGTCTCCCTAAATGAAGACTTGTTTGAGATTTGCGCATCGTTTTGAACGTGATAGTCATGATATTGCTCGTTTTGATGCCAATAAAACTAAAACGAAGAAATAGGACTCCTAATCTCATATTTCTTTGACAATTTGAGACAACCAATGAAAAAAATAAGATAATCTTCCAACATAAAGACTTGTGATAGATGTACACATCGTTTTGAACACGATAGCCATGGGATTGCTCCTTTTGATGCTAATCAATCTAGAATGAAGTAATAGGATTCCTAATCACCTATTTCTTCGACAATTTTAGAGAACCAATGAAACAATTAAAAGGTATCCATAAAAGAAGACTTGTGTGAGATGTACGCATCGTTTTAAACGTGATAGTAATGGGATTGTTCCTTTTGATGCTAATCAAACTAGAACGAACTAATAGGACTTATAATCACCTCATTCTTTGATAATTTTAGAGAACCAATGAAATAATTAGAAGGTCTTCGAAGGAAACATAAAAGCCCAAAAGGCGGTCGAGGGCTCCAAGTAGGGTAGAGAGAGAAGCTCCTCCTTCTCTCTAGGAAACCCCCCCTCTCCCCCCTTCTCCCCACCACTCCTTCCGTCCATTCTCTTCTTTGTGCCCAGTTTCCCCTCCTCGGGCCCAGTTTCCCCTCCATTCTGCGGCCCACTTGTCTCTCGGATCTGATCTGGATGGGTTGGGATGCTTGGGCCTAGTTTGAGCTTTGTGGCTGAAGTGTTTGGTGGACTCTCCATCTCAGTTCAAACACCCTCCTTTCTCCTTCTTTACTCCTTTTCGGCCCACCCATTCTACCTTTTCCCTTTCTCTTGCCTTTTCTTTACTCTTTTTTGGAGCCTAACCGACAACTCCTTGAGGGTCTTAACCAGAAAGCTATTTTTCACCTTTTTTGGCAAAGTTCGGTGGCCTTAGGTGTATGGTTTTTCTTGTCTCTGTTAGTATGGGATTTCTGCAGCGGTTTGAAGGGTCCTGGTTGTTTTGGATCTGGTAGGTGTTCTCCGGCGTTTGCAACCGGCCCACCTGGCTTCCCTCCTCTTCCTCCTTACGGCCTACCATTTCTTCTATATGAAGTCGTGATCTGTTCAGGTTGGTTTGTTTGGGTTGGGTCTTTCAGATCTTGTTGCTCGTCTGTGCTGAATGGGTTTTGGTTGTTGTTTGGTTCTGTTGACGGATGGGCTGGTCTTCCGTTTTGGCTGGTTATGGGTGTATGTTGTTATTGATTATTTCTTTCATACTCATATCTGGTGTTGTTCTCGTGTTTTTCGGTCTTACCGGTTGCTACCGAGGGGTTTGTGGGTTTCCAATCTGCTTCATGTGTGTTTCATTTTGATTATTTTTCCATGTTCAGATTGGTTGTTGTGGCTGAATAATCCTTGGATCTTTTCGGCTGATTGGGTTGTATGATCTGGTATGGAGGCTTGGGTCAAGGATTCATTATGTCCTTAACCCGATCTTGCTTTGCCCTTGATGGAACATGGGTCCATATGTTTTCGATCTGTCCTATGGGTTTTACGTCCTATTTCTTTAATGTACAGATTAGGATGATTTCGTTCCATCATTTTCTATGTTCATCCTTTGTTCATAGCTTTTGAATGGATGAAGGTTTTTGATCTAGTTGCTTTTGATCTGGTTGCTGTGCCGGGGTTTTTTTGGTTGCTTTTTGATCTGGTTCTATGCTTTCCATTAATTAATCTTCTCGCTTTTTATTATTCATTTCTTTTAATCAATTCATGGTGTTTTGGTTTGCTGAGTCTTTGATCTGATTCCCTCTCCGGAATTTATGGTGCTTTCACCGGCTGTGTTGGTGAACTGTTTTCCGGCTGCCGGCAGTTTCTTTGCTGGGTAGGTTTTCCGGTGGGTGATGCCGTTTTGGGCTAAGTGCTGCTGTCCTTGGGTTGTTTGTCCTTGGGTTGTACTTGGGAAGTGTGTTTGATTGGGGCCCACGGGAGTTCTTAATATTTCAAAGCTGATGATGCTTTTGCTGAATTGGTTGGCCATGTGAGCAAACCGTGGGCTACTGGAGATGACTTGAGGGGCCCACACGGTTTCAAATTTCAAACTTGGAAGTGGGCCCATGGGTTTCTAATTTCAAATTTCTAATGTGGGTGATTTCCTGCTGCCTTCTTTTGTCGCGTGTGCATGTGGGCTCAAACTCGGTTTTGGGATTGGACATGTACTGGGCATGCGGCTGCTATATGGGATCTCCTATGTTTTGATGTAACTAATTGTCCTTTGATAATTTAGTTGTTTCCTTTTACCTAGCCTCGGGGTGTGAGGCATTATGATTTTTAGGTTAGGTAAATTGGTTTCCTAGTCTTTTCTAGCTGTTTTAGTCCTCTCGGGAGAAGAGGTCTATGTTATGATCTTCATTGTAATATCCTATGTTTTTGCTTTTAATATACAAACAAATTTAGCAAAAAATAAATAAATTAGAAGGTCTTCCTAAAACAAGACTTGTGTGAGATTTACGCATCGTTTTAAACGCGATAGTCATGGGATTGTTCCTTTTGATTCCAATCTAACTAGAACGAAGAAGTAGGACTCGTAATCACCTCATTCTTTGACAATTGGAGAGAACCAATGAAACAATTAGAAGCTCTCCCTAAATGATGACTTATGTGAGATGTACGCATCGTTTTGAACGCGATTGTCATGGGACTAATGCTTTTAATGCTAATCAACCTAGAACGAAGAAATAGGACTCTTAACTTTCTTTGACAATTTGAGACAACCAATGAAACAATAAGAAGGTCTACCAAATGAAGACTTGTGTGAGATGTACTCGTCGTTTTGAAAGCGATAGCAATGGAATTACTCCTTTTGATGCTAATCAAACTAGAACGAACTAATAAGATTCCTAATCACCTATTTCTTCGATAATTTTAGAGAACAAATGAAATAATAAGAAGGTCTCCCTAAATGAAGTCTTGTGTGAGATGTACGTATCGTTTCGAATGCGATAGTCATGGGATTGCTCATTTTAATGCCAATCTAACTTGAACGAAGTAATAGGACTCGTAATCACCTCATTCTTTGACAATTTTGAGAGAACCTATGAAACAATTAGAAGGCACCTCTTCCTAAATGAAGACTTGTGTGAGATGTTCGCATCGTTTTGAATGTGATAATCATAGGATTGCTCCTTTTGATGCTAATCAAACTAGAACGAAGTAATAAAACTCCTAATCACCCATTTATTTGACAATTTGATAGAACCAAAGAAACAATAAAAATGTCTTTCTAAATGAAGACTTGTTTGAGATTTGCGAATCGTTTTGAACGTTATAGTAATGAGATTGCTCGTTTTGATGCCAATAAAACTAAAACAAAGAAATAGGACTCCTAATCTCATATTTCTTTGACAATTTTAGACAACCAATGAAAAAAATAAGATGATCTTCCAACATAAAGACTTGTGATAGAAATAGGCATCGTTTTGAACTAGATAGCCATGGGATTGCTCCTTTTGATGCTAATCAATCTAAAATAAAGTAATAGGACTCCTAATCACTTATTTCTTCGACAATTTTAGAGAACCAATGAAACAATTAAAAGGTATCCATAAAAGAAGACTTGTGTGAGATGTACGCATCGTTTTGAACGTGATAGTAATGGAATTGTTCCTTTTGATGCTAATCAAACTAGAACGAACTAATAGGACTCATAATCACCTCATTCTTTGACAATTTTAGAGAACCAATGAAACAATTAGAAGGTCTTCCTAAAAGAACACTTGTGTGAGATGTACGCATCGTTTTGAATGCGATAGTCATGGGATTGCTCCTTTTTGATTCCAATCTAACTAAAACGGAGAAGTAGGACTCGTAATCACCTCATTCTTTGACAATTGGAGAAAACCAATGAAACAATTAGAAGCTCTCCCTAAATGAAGACTTATGTGAGATGTACGCATCATTTTGAACGCGATTGTCATGGAACTAATGTTTTTGATGCTAATCAAACTAAAACGAATTAATAGGAATCCTAATCACCTCTTTCTTAGACAAATTGAGAGAACCAATGAAACAACAAAAATATCTCCCTAAATGAAGATTTGTGTGAGATGTGCACATCATTTTGAACACTATAGTATTGGGAAATCTCCTTTTGATGCCAATAAAACTAGAACGGATATATAGGACTCGTAACCACCTCATTCTTTGAAATTTTGAGAGAACCTATGAAACATTTAGAAGGTCTCCTTAAATGAAGACTTGAGTGAGATGTACGCATCGTTTTGACCGTGATAGTCATGTAATTGGTCCTTTTGATGCTAATCACACTAGAACGATGTAATAGGACTCTTAATTACCTTTTTCCTTAAAAATTTAACAAATCCAATGAAACAATAAAAATGTCTCCTTATATGAAGACTTGTGTGAGATGTACGCATCATTTTACGGGATAGTTATGGCATTGCTCCTTTTAATGCAAATAAATCTAGAATGAAGAAATAGGACTCTTAACTTTCTTTGACAATTTGAGACAACAAATGAAACAATAAGAAGGTGACCTACATGAAGACCTGTGTAAGATGTACGCATCGTTTTAAAAATTATAGCCATGAAATTACTCCTTTTGATGCTAATCAAACTAGAATGAACTAATAAAATTCCTAATCACCTATTTCTTTGACAATTTTAGAGAACCAAATGAAACAATAAGAAGGTCTTCCTAAATGAAGTGTTTCGAATGCGATAGTCATGGGATTGCTCCTTTTGATGCCAATCTAACTTGAACGAAGTAATAGGACAAGTAATCACCTCAGTCTTTGACAATTTGAGAGAGCTTATGAAACAAATAACCACCAGCATTGGCGCAGCGGTTCAAGCTCGTCCTGGGGTGAGCCGTAAACCCGGACATCCTAGGTTCGAGTCCCGCTTGCAACATTGTTAAGGCTGAATTAAGCCCCCATGGTGGCCACGGTACCCCCGACGCAAGTCGGGTAGCAAATCGCTTTGGTATTGGGCTGGGGAGATTAGTCGACCCGAGGGTCGGAAACTCCACATTATCAAAAAAAAAGAACCTATGAAACAATTAGAAGGTCTCCCTAAAAGAAGACTTGTGTGAGATGTACGCATCGTTTTGAACGTGATAATCATAAGAATGCTCCTTTTGATGCTTATCAAACTAGAACAAAGTAATAGAACTTCTAATCACCCCTTTATTTGACAAATTGACTGCACTAATGAAACAATAAAAATATCTCTCTAAATAAAGACTTTTTTGAGATTTGTGCATCATTTTGAACGTGATAGTCATGAGATTGCTCGTTTTGACGCCAATAAAACTAAAACGAAAAAATAGGACTCCTAATCTCATATTTCTTTGACAATTTGAGACAACCAATGAAAAAAATATGAAGGTCTTCCAACATAAAGACTTGTGAGAGATGTACACATTATTTTTAACGCGATAGCCATGGGATTGCTCCTTTTGATGCTAATCAATCTAGAACGAAGTAATAGGACTTCTAATCACCTCATTCTTCGATAATTTTAAGGAACCAATGAAATAATTAAAAGGTCTCCATAAAAGAAGACTTGTGTGAGATGTACGCATCGTTTTTAACGTGATAGTCATGGGATTGCTCCTTTTGATGCTAATCAAACTAGAACGAACTAATAGAACTCATAATCACCTCATTCTTTGACAATTTTAGAGAATCAATGAAACAATTAGAAAGTATTCCTAAAAGAAGACTTGTGTAAGATGTACGCATTGTTTTGAGCGCAATAGTCATGGGATTCCTCCTTTTGCTTCCAATCTAAGTAGAACGGAAAACTAGGACTCGTAATCACCTCATTCTTTGACAATTGCAGAGAACCAATGAAACAATTATAAGCTCTCCCTAAATGAAGACTTATATGAGATGTACGCATAGTTTTGAAGGCGATAGTCATGGGATTAGTCCTTTTGATGCTAATCTAACTAGAACGAACTAATAGGAATTCTAATCACCTCTTTCTTTGACAAATTGAGAGAACCAATGAAACAGTAAAAATATCTCCCTAAATGAAGACTTGTGTGAGATGTGCGCATCATTTTGAACGCGATAGTATCTTTGACAATTTGAGAGAACCTATGACACAATTAAAAGGTCTCCTTAAATGAAGACTTGAGTGAGATGTACGCATCGTTTTGAACGTGATATTCATGTGATTGCTCTTTTTGATGCTAATCAAACTAGAACAAAGTAATATGACTCTTAATCACCTTTTTCTTTAACAATTTAACAGATCCAATGAAACAATAAAAATATCTCCTTATATAAAGACTTGTGTGAGATGTACGCATCATTTTAAACGGGATAGTTATGGCATTACTCCTTTTAATGCAAATAAATCTACAACGAAGAAATAGGACTCTTAACTTTCTTTGACAATTCGAGATAATCAATGAAACAATAAGAATGTCTACCAAATGAAGACTTGTGTGAAATGTACACATCGTTTTGAAAGCGATAGCAATGGAATTACTCATTAGGATGCTAATCAAAATAGAACGAACTAATAAGATTCCTAATCACCTATTTCTTTGACAATTTTAGAGAACCAATGAAATAATAAGAAGGTCTCCCTAAATGAAGTCTTATGTGAGATGTACGTATCGTTTCGAATGCGATAGTCATGGGATTGCTCATTTTGATGCCAATCTAACTTGAACGAAGTAATAGAACTCGTAATCACCTCATTCCTTGAAGATTTGAGAGAACCTATGAAACAATTAGAAGGTCTCTCTAAATAAATACTTGTATGAGATGTATGCATCGTTTTGAACGTGATAATAATAGGATTGCTCCTTTTGATGCTAATCAAATTATAACGAACTAATAGAACTCCTAATCACCCCTTTATTTGATAATTTGACAGAACCAATTAAACAATAAAAATGTCTCCCTAAATGAAGACTTGTTTGAGATTTGCACATCGTTTTGAACGTGATAGTCATGAGATTACTAGTTTTGATGCCAAAAAAACTAAAACGAAGAAATAGGACTCCTAATCTCATTTTTCTTTGACAATTTGAGACAACAAATGAAAAAAATAAGATGATCTTCCAACATGAAGACTTGTGATAGATGTACGCATTGTTTTGAACGCGATAGCCATGGGATTGCTCCTTTCGATGCTAATCAATCTAGAATGAAGTAATAGGACTCCTAATTCCCTATTTTTTTGACAATTTTAGAGAACCAATGAAACAATTAAAAGGTATCCATAAAAGAAGACTTGTGTGAGATGTACGCATCGTTTTGAACGTGATAGTCATGCGATTGCTCCTTTTAATGCTAATCAAACTAGAATGAACTAATAGGACTCATAATCACCTCATTCTTTGACAATTTTAGAGAACCAATAAAATAATTAGAAGGTCTTCCAAAAAAAAGACTTGTGTGAGATATACTCATCGTTTTGAACGCGATAATCATGGGATTGCTCCTTTTGATTCCAATCTAACTAGAATGGTGAAGTAGGACTCATAATAACCTCATTCTTTGACAATTAGAGAGAACCAATGAAACAATTAGAAGCTCTCCCTAAATGAAGATTTATGTGAAATGTACTCATCGTTTTGAATGCGATTGTCATGGGACTAATGCTTTTGGTGTTAATCAATCTAGAACGAACTAATAGGAATCCTAATCGCCTCTTTCTTTGACAAATTGAGAGAACCAATGAAACAATAAAAATATCTCCCTAAATGAAGATTTGTGTGAGATGCGTGCATCATTTTGAACACTATAGCAATGGGATTGCTCCTTTTGATGCCAATAAAATAAGAACGGAGAAATAGGACTCATAACCACCTCATTCTTTAAATTTTTGAGAGAACCTATGAAACAATTAGAAGGTCTCGTTAAATAAAGACTTGAGTGAGATGTACGCATCGTTTTGAACGTGATAGTCATGTGATTGCTCCTTTTGATGCTAATCAAACTAGAACGAAGTAATATGACTCTTAATCACCTTTTTCTTTAACAATTTGACAAATATAATGAAATAATAAAAATGTATTCCTATATGAAGACTTGTGTGAGATGTACGCATCATTTTAAACGGGATAGTTATGGCATTACTCCTTTTAATGCAAATAAATCTACATCGAAGAAATAGGACTCTTAACTTTCTTTAACAATTCAAGACAACCAACGAAACAATAAGAATGTCTACCAAATGAAGACTTGTGTGAGATGTACACATCGTTTTGAAAGCGATAGCAATGGAATTACTCCTTTTGATGCTAATCAAACTAGAACGGACTAATAAGATTCCTAATCATCTATTTCTTTGACAATTTTAGAGAACCAATGAAATATTAAGAAGGTCTCCCTAAATGAAGTCTTGTGTGAGATGTACGTATCGTTTCGAATGAGATAGTCGTGGGATTGCTCATTTTGATGCCAATATAACTTGAACGAAGTAATAGGACTCGTAATCACCTCATTCTTTGACAATTTGAGAGAACCTATGAAACAATTAGAAGGTCTCCCTAAATGAAGACTTGTGTGAGATGTACGCATCGTTTTGAACGTGATAATCATAGGATTGCTCCTTTTGATGCTAATCAAACTAAAACGAAGTAATAGAACTCCTAATCACCCCTTTATTTGATAATTTAATAGAACCTCTGAAACAATAAAAATGTCTCCCTAAATGAAGACTTGTTTGAGATTTGCGCATCGTTTTAAACGTCATAGTCATGAGATTGCTCGTTTTAATGCCAATAAAACTAAAATGAAGAAATAGGACTCCTAATCTCATATTTCTTTGACAATTTTAGACAACCAATGAAAAAAATAAGATGATCTTCCAATATGATGACTTGTGATAGATGTACGCATCGTTTTGAACGCGATAGCCATGGGATTGCTCCTTTTGATGCTAATCAATCTAGAATAAAGTAATAGGACTCCTAATCACCTATTTCTTGGACAATTTTAGAGAACCAATGAAACAATTAAAAGGTATCCATAAAAGAAGACTTGTATGAGATGTACGCATCGTTTTGAACGTGATAATAATGGGATTGTTCCTTTTGATGCTAATCAAACTAGAACGAATTAATAGGACTCATAATCGCCTCATTCTTTTACAGTTTTAGAGACCCAATAAAATAATTACAAGGGCTTTCTAAAAAAAGACTTGTGTGAGATATACGCATTATTTTGAACGCGATAATCATGGGATTGCTCCTTTTGATTCCAATCTAACTAGAACGGAGAAGTAGGACTCGTAATCACCTCATTCTTTGACAATTGGAGAGAACCAATGAAACAATTAGAAGCTCTCCCTAAATAAAGACTTATGTGAGATGTACGCATCGTTTTGAACGCGATTGTCATGGGACTAATGCTTTTGATGCTAATCAAACTAGAACGAACTAATAGGAATCCTAATCTCCTCCTTCTTTGACAAATTGAGAGAACCAATGAAACAATAAAAATATCTCCCTAAATGAAGATTTGTGTGAGATGTACGCATCATTTTGAACACTATAGTAATGGTATTGCTCCTTTTGATGCCAATAAAACTAGAACCTGAAATAGGACTCGTAACCACCTCATTCTTTAAAATTTTGAGAGAACCTATGAAACAATTAGAAGGTCTCCTTAAATGAAGACTTGAGTGAGATGTACGCATCGTTTTAAACGTGATAGTCATGTGATTGCTCCTTTTGATGCTAATCAAACTAGAACAAAGTAATATGACTCTTAATCACTTTTTTCTTTAACAATTTAACAGATCCAATGAAATAATAAAAATATCTCCTTATATAAAGACTTGTGTGAGATGTACGTATCATTTTAAACGGGATAGTTATGGCATTACTCCTTTTAATGCAAATAAATCTAGAACAAAGAAATAGAACTCTTAACTTTCTTTGACAATTTGAGACAATCAATGAAACAATAAGAAGGTCTACCTACATAAATACTTGTGTGAGAGTACGCATCGTTTTGAAAACGATTTTAATAACCGAATAAATAATTAAATAAATGACTTGTTAAAATTTTGTTTTAAATATTTTAATTGGGCTTTCCTTGTGTTTGAGTCAATATTATATTTAATTTATGTGGAATAAGGAATTTCATTAAGTTGGGCTTTTAATTTTATTGGGTCTAATTTATATTTTTTTAATATTAAAATCTTTTTATAATTAGGAGAATTAAAGAGATCTCTTAATAAATAAATACTTAAAACCTAATTTACTTTATCATTACGCCTGGTACGAATTGAGGGAAAGAAAATAGGAAGCTAGCGACGGCTGAAAACAAACCCAGGAAGTTATTTGCGGAAGGAACATAAGGATTTATAATTATATAATATATGATCATGTCTGGTAATTGGTTCGTCAGATGGGGAATTTGTTGCCATGTAAACTTTGTGCTTAATATGTTATATATATATAATGCTGCAGCGCACCATGAAGTTATAAATCGAAATGGGTAAATTAAATTGAATGTTCTGTATATTATTTTAAACTAATTAATTTTGCCGATATAATTATAAAAGTTACTTAATAATAAATTTAACAATATTATTTATTAATGTATGGATTGTAATAAAATCTTATTAAATTATTTAGATTAAACGGAGAGAGTCTAAACGAGTTTTTGGAATGTACTTTGGGTATTACATTGCTTAATCCATGCACGGATTTCGTACTCTTTCAGCGATACTTTTGTTAAATTTGATTCATTCGTTTTGTTCCTTAATTCGAATTTTGTTATTATTGCACATAATTATTTCTTGTGAAATTCATATAATAGTTTCATTTTGGAGTTAATTCATATGACTCGAATTTGTACTCTTTGAATTAAGTTATCATGTTTAGTATTTATTTTTAATAATTGTAGAGCGGTACATGTTGTTACTTTCTTTTTGAGACATTGAGATTATGATTTGATTTGGTTCAACATGTACACCCTTTTGTTGATATTATGTCGCATGTGTTGTGACATGACATTTTTGTTAGAATATACCGTAGGGTATACCTGAGCTATAACTGTGATGAACAAGATTTTGTAATATAATTTGAATATTTATTGAATTAAATAAATATTTTTTGATGATTTAATTATTGAATTAAATAATTAATTGATGAATTCGTGGTAGATTAATTTAATTATATGTGTTACATTGATTAAATTAATGTGGAGAATTTTATTATTCAAAGTATGAATTTAATTGAGCTTATTTGATTAAATGAATTATTTAATAAGTATAATGTTATTCTAATTAATTTAATAATTAATTAGAGATTTAATGATTTGACATAATTAATAAATGAGAATTTTAATTATGTGACTATGTGATTTAATGTGAAATTATTCTATTTTAATTAATTGAATTAAATAAGATATTTTATTAATTGCTTAAATAGGTGTGACATTATTAAACTATATTATAAGAGATTAATTAAAATAAGTGAGAAAGAGACTCTTTAAGCTAGCCAAACATGGCCTTATAGGAGGTTGGTCAGTTAACCCATAGTGGGAGTTAACTGAAGACCCATGATTTCACGAATTCTTATCACGTAAACATTATATACATATATCATATATACACAAGTTCTATTTAATATTCATATCAGAAGAAAGAGAAGAGAGAAACTTAGAAGGAGTTGAGAGAAAATTTGAGAGAACTTTGAGAGAAAGTTGAAGAGATCAAGGATTATAGAAATCAAAAGAGAGTTCATCATCATCACAATCTAGCAGGGTAATCTCTTCAACCCAAACTCTTATTTACGTTCTTATATTTTTATGAAAAACTATTAAAGTCCTCTGTGATTGAAGAAATTTATATGATGATATATATGTTAGTATATGTATATTATATGGTTTATATCATGTATTCATGTGTTAGAGTAACCAATTTTATATAGACACGCTATAATCAGAGTTTTCCATTAGCGACTATTTTGAGTTCTCTGTAAAACAATTATTTTGTGATTAAAGCATGAATTGATGATTTATGTGTATATAAATGTTAAGATATAATCATAACATGTTTTCTACCATCTATGTATGTTTTCAAACCATCAATTTCATATATTTATGTTTTAATTTGGTTTTTCAAAAGTTACAGAGTATAAAAGTTGTATATGGCCCTTATGGCCCTTACGAACAATTGTATGCCATGAATTGTTTGTTTAACTTAAATTTGTCAATAAATTATGATAATACATGTTAAACCAAAGAAAACAAACTTTGAATGGACGAATTCGGAGTTATAACGAATCCGTGACGTTAAATTTCGTGTTTTTCTTCAAAACCGTCAAGAACACCAAGAACAGTGAAATTTCATGATTTGATTTGATTAATTGCATGATTTAAGATGTTAAAAACATGTTAGTAATATTATATGATGTTTCTATAAAGTTTATACTTCATAAAAATCACGGTGTTAGTTTAATTTGCATTTAATTGGAGTAATTGGCCTACGATCTGTCAAAAATCGCGAACCAGAGTTTCACCAGCATGGGGCCCCGCCCCAGCGGGGCTGTGTAGGCTTAAATCCCCGCCCCAGCAGGGGTGGGTGCTGTCCAGAGTGTAAAAAGTGTAAACCGAGACTGTTTTGACCCCCTGTAGTAAAATAGCCATAACTTCTTCGTACGAACTCCGATTAAGGCGATTCAGAATGATTCGGAAAGATAATGAGTAGACCTAAAACTTTCATATTTTAAGTTTTTCGATTTGAAGTCGTTAACATGGGTCAAAAGGTCCATATTTGTGACTGATGCGTATTCGGAGGCAATCGGAGGGCGTCGGACATGCACGTACGCAAGTGTAGTGCTCTCGACGATAAAAGATGTTCTAATTTATAAACATGAATATTATATTATTTGAAGTTCATGATTAATAAACTAAGTTATTGACATGTATAAGATAATGTGAAGGTTCAAGTTAACAAACTAAGTGCAAACTTGAATATTATGATTGTAAACTTGATTATGATTGTTTGAAGGATTGTACATATATGATACGCATATTGTGAATTCATACTCATGTTATGTGGTTAGTTAACAAGTTAACACTATGAACCAAGTTGTAAGTTGACTTAAATGAAAAGTTCAACAGTTGAACATAGAAGTTATGAAACTAATCGACATCGTATGCATAATGTAATGTGTAGGACGTTGAGGAATTAAATTGTAACTATATTTGTAGCTTGCGCACGAGGCCAGTATTCTATCCCTAACTTTACTTTATTGAACGAGTATTCTAAACTTAAATCAATCATTGAACAAGTTTTCTATTCTCAAACTATTATCACAATGCAAGTTCTTACTCTTGTTTATTCAAGTCAAGATTCATATGAGATATTATAAGTTCTTTAAGTATTACTTCAGTTATACAATACTTATTCGATTGTATAATCTTGAGAATTATTATTCAATTTGAATATCATTTATTGTTGAACCTTGTAAGACTAGCGAACCCTTATTGATTCGACTAGTCCATAGTTGATGAGCGTTCTAAATTTAAGAACTATTATTGAGCTTATCCAAACCAAACTTCCTTTGGTGCGAACTCTGATGTCAAACTGAGATGAACCACCCTATTATACGGGATTGATGATGCTTTAGCGTTAAGATATTATGTGCACAGTATGGTACTAAGGGCTGATCCCCCTAAGTACGAAAAGTAGAGTCCATAGTCTTATGATTGTTAATGGTTTCAAGTATAAATACTTGACAACCTAGGACATAGTTCAAGGTCTTATGACCCTCAGAAGTTCTTTTGATTCTTGTTATTCATTCTTGATTCAAAAGCCGAGTTTCTTATTTCAGAAGTATTTGATTCACTCGCATGTTATTCTATTGTTGTTATATTGTTATAGTACTTGTGGAAAATCGTGCTCACTCTTGCGTAATATTAACATTGCAGTTAAGAACGAAAGGTCCGATGAGCCTTCTACTAGCAAAGGCAAGGGCAAGGTCAACAAGTGATGAAGACTTGTTGTTTATTTAATATGTTTATGTTTAAGACTTATGTTAAAGTTGTGTAAGACTTATTATTTGTTTACGTTTTCGCATTTGAGATTTAAGGTTTGTATGACCTGGGATTGCGTTTATTATTCAGATGTTGTAACCCCATAAGGGGAGGATTTATTTCTATCTATTGCATGGTTTGCATTTATTATGGGTATCAGATAGATGATATTTGTACAGTGAACACCAAATCTCGTGGAATTGAAGTACCCAGATTTGGGGGTGTCACAGGTTGGTATCAGAGCTGTAGGTTATAAACCTTAGGTGGGGAAAACCTTAAGGTAGTAGCCTTTTAAGAGATCGAGAACATAGTAATGATAAACTCTTATCGAGTTCTAAGAAAGATAATAAATTAACTTATGTGCTATGTGTTTATACTTATATACTTGCGAGAGTATCGATTAGCATGACATAATAATTAAGACTTAAAATTTGATTTGTCAGGATTACGGATGCTGGAGAACCCAGTCAGCCTAGGGACGTTGTACCCCGAGAAGCTAGAGAGGAGGAGCCTCGAGACATTCACACAGTCTGGGAGCAGTTGATTCGACGAGAGCCATCTCCTTTGATCACAGTCGTTGGTCGAGAGTATGAGCCGGTGTTCGATTCAGAGGAGGACTCTGAGGAGATAAAGATTCAAGTTGAGCAGCTGAGGAGGATGAGGAAGACCTTGAAGAGTTCACACCAAACTCTATCAGTGCTGAGATGTATAATGAACTGTATGACCGTAGCATAGAGTTACGATATACTATTCAGGAGCTGATGTAACGACCCAAAAATTCATACAATTCAACTTTCAATGTTGGTCGTTAACAATACATCGAACATCTAACTTGACATCATTATTCGATGATACAATCATTAAAAGTACGAAATAATTAAAACTTTTATATATCTCTTTCTTTATTGCCTTGAATCTCAACCTTTACATAACATATCTTTGATTCAAATTTATTATTACATGAATCGCTACATCAAAGTTACTATACAAAGTCTTACATCACAAAGCAATATCCACTATACATCGGATAGCTCAACTTTACAACTTAACAATTATGTTACAATCAAAACATTAAATGCATTTCTCATCTAACATAAGTAATCTTCTTGAATATTGATCTCTATAATTCAAATATCACGTATCATTACCTTAAAACATTGACCTGCAAAAATAGTTATTTGCAAAAATGAGCTCGACAGCTCAGCAAGATCTAACAGCTTTCATGCATCACGTAGAACATAAATAAATTGCTCATCTTATACATCATAATCATTAGACTAACATATCATGCATGCTTTAATTCATATAACAAGTATAAAGACTGAGTTCCTTACTCAATCAACATGCTTTACTCAATCAAAAAAATCATAAATTGACTTTATCATTTCATACTTACAACATATATAACATATCATGATATTTGCAATACAAATTTAAAATAGTTCATCATCGAGTTCACATAGCAATTAGGAACTGAAAGACTTGTCTGGCTCGTAGATTATCAATTAATGAAAAACAGCTTATAATAATCTACACTTCATGAATCCTACACAACGTATTGTCATACATATCAACTATTAGTCATATAGCAACGCTTAGCAATCGTTTAAGTAAATTCTACTTTACGTTTCATAATTCTCTCTCATTTATTTGTTTAACGCACACTGTCAAATTATATATATAATTAATAATATAAATTAATTATCACATATCTAATTCTCATAATTAGTTAACCCATTTAGGTTAAATCATTCCTCTTTAATTATTAAATTAATAATTAATTATCACATAATCATGTTATATTTTCACATAATTAATCAATTAATAATTACGTACTCATATATATTATAATTTAAACAAATTATAATTTAAATTACACATTCTCCTCATATATAATTAATCAAATTATAATTATATTTTATATTAATTAAATTATAATTAAATAAATTATAATTTAAATTAAACATTTATTTTGATTAGAATTAATCAAACTCAATTTATGCATTAAATTATATTTAAATAAATTATAATTTAAATTAAACATTTACTTTGATTAAAATTAATCAAACTATATTCATTATAATTTAACAAATTATAATTGAAATTAAACATTTACTATAATTATAATTATTCAAATTATAATTACATTTTATATTTTCTTAACATAATTCATTACTATTATTTAGCATTTTAAGGTATGTTATTTGTCATCAAGTTTATTACATAAACTTAGCTTTTCATGATACAACAAAACTTCACAAAGCTAGCAACTTCTTTCTTTTCTGCACCCCCCCCCCCCCCCCCCCCCCCCCCCCCCCCCTCGCGAACCCCGCCGGGGCGGGGGTTTTTTGCCTTGATAGGCCCGCCGGAGCGTGCCCCCTGCAGCGAACGCAGACTGATTCTCGAACTATGCAGAGAAAAAGCTAATTTGGCTTATTTCTCCACACCAAATTTCGATTTCTGTCAACACAATTCATATCAACTTTATAGAAAACATTATTTAAAGTTTCTAACATGTTTTAACATATGTAAACATTAATAAACATAATTCAAAACTCCCAATTTCATAATTTTTTTTGAAGAAAAATCATTGATAAGTGTTCTTGATGAAATTGAACACTTAATTTTTTTTTAAATCAAAATACACAATTCAAATCATATTGAATTCGTTTATAAACATGTTATCATTATCCATCCTCAATTTACACAATGATTATCAATCCATTCATAAATTTTGATTTTAAATAAGCCAATTATAATACTATTTCGCTGTAACTTTTGATGAACATGAAGAATTCATGTTTATCATGTTTACATGCTTTACATAACTAATTTATGCTTATAATTCACATATAATCATGTTACAACACCATATCACATATATACATTAAAAGCACAAACTTCTATGAAGTCTCATATTTACAAAAACCTAAAACTAGAAGAACGTAAAAACAAGTTTTTAAAATTCTAAAGTTAAGAGTTATACCCTTTGCTTAGTGACGAAGAAGAAGATTATGATTTCTTTGTTGATTCCTCAACTCATCTTCTTTCTTTCTCCTTCTTCTTTCTTTTCTCTCTCACTTTCTTTCTCTGTATTTCTTTTTGTTCTTCTTTGTTCTAACTGACTAACACTTAGCTAATTCTAACTAACGTATATACAAAATATACATATCTTACATATATTATAAGTATAAACATAAATATAAAGTTTATAATTCCACTTAATACATAGGTTACACATTTAAAATTTAAAAAGCCCTAAGGCTTGTTTGGCAAAACAACTTTATTTTAAAAAAATAGGTTTTTAGTAGTTAAGGTCCCATTTGGCAAAACGGATTTAAAACGGTGCAAGGGCCTTGTTTGGCAAAGCTGTTTTTAAAAAACTCTTTTACTTCTTTTAATAAATCGTTTATCATATATTTTTAATGTTACACTTTAATTAATTAAATCTTAACATTCTAATTTAATTAATTAAAAGTTAACATCAATTAATCACATAAAAATTATCACATAACAATTATAATTACTCGCTAATTATAATTTTATATAACAATTATCACATAACTTCATCTAACTTAATTATCCCAATTAAATTAGAACTATAACATAAAATTATTACATATTAATTAAATTAATTATTAAATATTCATTTAATTAATATAGTACACTTAATTAAATTACTCCATAACCAACACAGAATTATTTATTTAACTTAATAAATAAATCAATTAAAATATTTATTTAATTCAATAAATATTAAAATTAATATATAAAATTCTCTTCACACCAAATCACATATTTCACAATATATAACGCATATACACATACACGTACTCGAACTTCTTAAAATAAGATCTTTATTTATTAAATTCTCATTTATTAATTCTTGAAAATCCGGGTTGTCACATCCTTCCTTCCTTATAAGGATTCCGTCCTTGGAATCAACGAAACCTCTCTTACTCGGTTTTCACAAAATCTTTTTCAAAATTTTATTGTTGAATAACTTCAACACATTATCTCAATAAAAGTTTTATATATACACAACTTCACTCATTCCTTCAACAAGTTTTAGGTTTTATTACATAACATTCAATTAAACCCAATCATATTCAAATATTATATATTCTTTAACCCATTCATTACCTTTCTAAGGATCATTACCATATACTCTACTCGTAGAATTCATATAACTTCATAATTCACTATCTTGTAAGTATTCGGGTTATCACATTCACCCATTCTTCTAAGAATTTCGTCCTCGAAATTTTTATTTGTTTATTGATCTTAATATATCACTATATCAAAATAGATTTTACGTTAATCCTTATTCACTGGATTGTTGCGTTCTACAACTACTTCTTTCTAAAGAATATCCTTCTTGCCGCATTCTTCTTCAGAATAATAAGAATCTTTCACAATTGCTCAATAATTGGAAAGCGATATAAGTAGCTCAGGAATTTAAAAGATTATCAAATCATGCTGAGGGGTCATAAGACCTTGAACTCATATCTAGGTTTGACAGTACTTCACCCCCAGTACTTCACACTATAAACCGCTCTAACAAAATGTTTAACAATCACACAGACTGTAAACATCCTGCACCGGTACTCTAGGTGATCAGACTACCGCACCACTACGTTGTGCACAAACGTAGTACATCGTAACGACTATATGCGTTACACTCAGAACTATTGTCTCCGATAACATGTCCCCTTTTTATAGGGTTGTTCACCTCAGCTTCTTAACATCTGAATCCGCACCAAAATAATTTGGTTTGGCATAGTTTGACCAAGAACGCTCGAATTTCATAAACATCTTTCAATACTTGTCTAGCTGAATCAAGTAGCATAGACTTCTAGCAACAATTCAAACATCAGTCGAAATATATATATATATATATATATATATATATTTAACTAACTCAATAATTTTTTTTATAGTTTAAGGAAACTAAAAGAAATAAATCTTTTTATAATATCCTGATACCGTATCGTAGTAATGGTACATTGAGGATTTCGTCATTACATGACGTCGTCATACTATATCATACCATAGTGGGCTGACGATCCTACGATCACATCCAACACTAGGATTAACCGCATTGATTACTTCCTCGACTATTATTCCTACATCATATCAAATGATGCATAGAATATATAAAATATATTTTGAAAATTTTAAATCATTTTTGTCTAGCTGAAGCAATTAGCATAGGTATGTGAATAATAGCACTGTTTTAAAAATCCATTGGTTCAATTATTTGATCCAATATTTTTCAAGAAAACAGAAGTGCAACATCAGCACAAAGTCAATAAATTTCAAAAATCTAGCAAAGCTAGGAGATTTAGAATATCAAAATTTTCTCCATTAATTTAAATCTTTACTCCACCGCTTCATTACTTAAACATTCTATCAATCTTCAACAACATCAATGTTGTCTACACCATAACCTTTCTATACCCAGTATAGTTCATCAAACTTACCACACTTTGGAAGTTCAGGAACTTACCACAATAATATGAGTTTAAGAAACTTGTCCTAACAATACGTAGTCAAAGAACTGATCAGAGACTGTCCATATGCTTAAGGGTTCAAAAACATACATATGATTATGAGTTACGAACTTACCATAAGTATGAGTTTTAAGAACTCGCACCTAACCTTAATATCATCTAATCTAATCTTAATATCACCTCTAGCTATCAACTATAAACATGGGACAAGATTCACCTTCTCACCATATATATATATCGATAGCGCGACGCCACATTTCAATGATTACCCCTATGATAAACCAAGTGTAAGCACAAAACCCCTGTCCATACAAAGGTTTGTACAACTCAGCCACCATATGAGCTCTCAGTTGAAATCCCACTTAACTCTATCTTGCTCATAATTTCTTGCTCTATGCTCGATACAGATTTCCTGTATCTCATCATTTATAACTCATCATAAGTTTATCTCGTACTATATCATAGTACATTCTCATTATAGTATCAAACTATAACTATTCAATCATTACTGATCATCTGTCTTTACAACTTTAAAAGATCACGTCGTGATCTTATTCTATAATCATCTCCCTTATGATTCGTTTACAATCTTCTTATCTTTATCTCTCATCATGTCATATCATGATTTTATTATGCTTTTAATCTTATAGACTTTGTCTATTCATCATTATTTGTCATCTTTATTATTGGAGTTAGGCAACTCCTTATTCTTATCTTTATCTCTCTCCAAGATTCATCTTTGAATCTTCTTGTTCATTTAACAACTCTTTCTTTAAGAATTTCTAATTTCATTCATGTTATTCAATATGTTATTCGAGTTTACTCCTCGTCATTCTCATCTTCTCCTTATAACATTTCTAGGACTTAACTCATCCTATACTTCTACGTATGTGAAAAGAATCACCTTTTTATCATACGTAACTTAAACTTAACTTCTTATAACCTAAGGTCATAGCCTTAGGTACTCTTACCTAAGGTGTATAACCTATTAGCTCTGATACCAACTGTAACGACCCCAAAATTCATACAATTCGACTCTCAATCTTGGCCGTTAACAATATATCGAACTTCTAACTTTACATCATTATTCGATGATACAATCACTAAAAGTACGGAATAATTAAAACTTTTAGATATCTCTTTCTTTATTGCCCTGAATCTCAACCTTTACATAGCATATCTTTGATTCAAATTTATTATTACATGAATCGCTACATCGAAGTTACTATACAAAGTCTTACATCACAAAGCAATATCCACTATATATCGGATAGCTCAACTTTACAACTCAACAATTATGTTACAATCAAAACATTAAATGTATTTCTCATCTAACATAAGTAATCTTCTTGAATATTGATCTCTATAATTTAAATAGCACGTATTATTAACTTGAAACCTTGACCTGCAAAAATAGTTATTTGCAAGAGTGAGCTATAGAACATAAATAACATGCTCATCTTATACATTATAATCATTAGACTAACATATCATGCATGCTTTAATTCATATAACAAGTATAAAGATTGAGTTCCTTACTCAATCAACATTCTTTACTCAATCAATAAAGTCATAAATTAACTTTATCATTTCATACTTACAACATATATAACATATCATGCTCTCTTCAATATAAATTTAAAATAGTTCATCATCGAATTCACATAGCAATTAGGAACTAAAAGACTTGCCTGGCTCGTATATTACCAATTAAGGAAAAAAAGCTTATAATAATCTGCACTTCATGAATCCTACACAACGTATTACCATACACATCAACTATTAGTCACATAGCAACGCTTAGCAATCGTTTAAGTAAATTCTACTTTTTCATAATTCTCTCCCATTTATTTGTTTAACAGACACTGTCAAATTATATGTATAATTAATAATATAAATTAATTATCACATATCTAATTCTCATAATTAGTTAACCCATTTAGGTTAACCCATTCCTCTTTAATTATTGAGTTAATAATTAATTATCACATAATCATATTATATTTTCACATAATTAATCAACTAATAATTACGTACTCATTTTAATTATAATTTAAACTACACATTCTCCTCAATTATAATTAATCAAGTTATAATTGCAATTTATATTAATTAAATAAATTATGATTTAAATTAAACATTTATTTTGATTAGAATTAATCAAACTCAATTTATGCATTAAATTATAATTAAATATATTATAATTTAAATTAAACAATTACTTTGATTATAATTAATCAATTTCAATTCTTGCACTCATTAAATTATAATTAAATAAATTATAATTTAAGTTACACATTTACCTTAATTATAATTATTCAAATTATAATTAAATATTAAATTATAATTAAACAAAATATAATTTAAATTAAACATTTACTTTGATTAAAAATTAATCAAACTATAATCATTATAATTTAACAAATTATAATTAAAATTAAACATTTACTATAATTATAATTATTCAAATTATAATTATATTTTATATTTTATTAACATAATTCATTACTATTATTTAGCATTTTAAGATATGCCTAATATGTCATCAAGTTTATAACATAAACTTAGCTTTTCATGATACAACAAAACTTCACAAAACTAGCAACTTCTTTCTTTTTTGCACCCCCCCCCCCCCCCCGCTGGGGCGGGGAATTTTGCCTTGATAGGCCCGCCCGGGCGGGCCCTCTGCAGCGAACGCAGACTGGTTCTCGAACTGTGCAGAGAAAAAGCCAATTTGGCTTATTTCTTTACACCAAATTTTGATTTCAGTCAACACAATTCATATCAACTTTATAGAAAATATTATTTAAAGTTTCTAACATGTTTTAACATATGTAATCATCAATACACATAATTCAAAACTCCCAATTTCATAATTTTTTTTTGAAGAAAAACCATTGATAAGTGTTCTTGATGAAATTGAACACTTAATTTTTTTAAAAAATCAAAATACACAATTCAAATCATATTGAATTCGTTTATAAACATGTTATCATTATCCATCCTCAATTTACACAATGATTATCAATCAATTCATAAATTTTGATTTCAAATAAGCCAATTATAACACTATTTCGCTGTAACTTTTGATGAACATGAATTCTTCTTGTTCATCATGTTTGCATGCTTTACATAACTAATTTATGCTTATAATTCACATATAATCATGTTACAACACCATATAACATATATATATTAAAATCACAAACATCCATGAAGTCTCATATTTACAGAAAACTAAAACTTGAAGAACGTAAAAACAAGTTTTTAAAACTCTAAAGTTAGGAGTTATTGTGACACCCCCAAATTCAGTATCTTAATTTCCACAGGATTTGGTGTTCACTGTTCCAATATCATACAACTATCTACCCATAAATAATAAAATTCATTTATTAGATAAATAAATTATCATCTTACATCATCTGAAATAAAAAATACATCATAAATCCCAGGTTATACTTAACCTTAAATCTCTGTTGCGAAAACGTAAATAAATAAGTCTTAAATCATCACACATAAGTCTTGAACTTTAACATTATTCATGACAACACAAGTCTTCATCACTTGTTAACTTTTCCTTTGCCCTTGCTACTAGAAGGTACATCACTTCGTTCATTATTAGCTGCAATGTTATTATGCAAGAGTGAGCACGAATGCCCGCAAGTATAAAAATATGATAGAATAATAACATGCGAGTGAAAGAATTTTGAATAACAGAAAGCTCAACATTTGAATCAAGAATATTAATCAAGAGTCAAATTACTTCTCAACTTTTGAATCAAGAATATTAATCGAGAGTCAAATTACTTCTGAGGGTCATTAAGACCTTGAACCGAGTCTTAGGTTGTCAAGTATATTAACCTTTCCAACCTTTAACAGTCATAAGACTATAGACTTTACTTCTCGTACTTAGGGAGATCAGCCATTCGTACTGATACTGTGCACACTATCTTAACGCTTTAAGCATCTTCATTATTTCCCTATATTAGGGTTGTTCATCTCAGTTTGACATCAGAATCCGCACCAAATAAAGTTGGTTTGGATAACTCAATAAATGATATTCAAATTGAATATTAACTTCTCAAGGTATACAATCGAATAAGTATTGTACACTTAAATGATACTTTTAAAAGAATCATGGCATCTCATGTGAAATTCTAAACTTGGATATTCAAGAGTAAGAATTTGCTCAACAATAATAATTAAGCATAGCAATTACTTAATTTAAATAGTTTAGTTTAGGAAACTTGCCCAACAATAATAATAAGTTAGGGATAGAAAACTTGTCTCGTGCGCAAGCTACAGTTATTACTCACTTCTTTAATTACTCTTACCTATCAATACATTCACAATATCAATTAATCACAAGTTCGATATGATTATTGATTTACAATAGTATTCTTCAAACTCATTATTAGGTTTTCAAATAATGGTTTACGTTGATTAATTAACTTGTTAATTAATCATGTAACTTAAGTTATTAACTTGTATTAATAACTCATTACATACATAACATGTCATCATGTTAATTAGATTTAAAATAATGTCTTAATGTTTATAACACATTATTTAACCTTTACAAATTAATTAATTTATTAATTAATCACATAACATAAATTATTAAATTCATATTAATATTTTATTATATTTATACAACATGTGTTCATGTTCATTAGACTCAAAACACATTTCACAAATTTCCAACACTTAGAATTTTTTTTTCAAAATTTTCGGACAGGCGCGGCAGCGCACCATTTTGCCTTGCAGCCGGCGCGGCCGCGCGGCAGAATCTGAAGTTCGCGAACGAACACAGATTTTCTCCCATTTTCTCCCAATTCACATCATAACACTGATTTATAATGTTACCCAAGAAGTATAAACTTCACAGGAACATTATATATCACTTATAACATGTTCTTAACATTCCAAGTCATGTAATTACACAAATCAAAATATTAATTTTCACTGTTCTTCAAAAATTTCAAGAGTTTAATGAAAAACATAAAAAAATCTCCTTACGGATTCGTTACTACACCGAATCCATTCTTTTCAATTATATTTTTTTTGTTTTAACATATACAATCATATTCATGTATCAATTTAAATATAAACATATGATTCAATCATTAATTTAACCCATATGGGTTATTCACCCATATTCAATACTCTGTAATTTCATAAAACTCATTTATTAACAAAGTTATTTGGTGTGATCAGTGTAAATCATGGATACATGATCTAACACATAATACTAACATCTACGGTCACATATATAATAACCTCACACTTTAATTTCTCAAAAACAAGTACTGACAGAGAATTTTTACAACATCGTAGAAAACTCTGTAACTTTTTAAAAAACCAATTAAGGCCAAATTATATAAAATTGATTACTTTAAAACATGTTTATACGTTAGAAAATATGTTATAATCACATATCCATATAGATAAATTCATATCATAACCCAATTGGGAAACCCAATTTTCACAGACTTAGAATACGTATATGAAAAACTTTGGAAAACTTAATTTTAAAAACTTTGAAAGAAAATTACCCTTTGTTAGTTTGAAGATAAATCAAAGAAACACAATTGATTTCTCAATTCTTCCTTTCTCAATCTCCCTCAATCTCTTCTTCTTTTTTTTTTTTCCCTCTTTGACTTCACAAACTTTCTCTGACTTTCTAACCCAAATAATAATAACAAATGTCGATATGATATATCATATCGGTATTATACGTATAAATTATATCCATTGCAAATTAACTCCTATTAAGGCCTCGTTTGGCTTTCTTATTTTCTTCCTTTCCCTTTATTTTAATAAACTCTTATAATATAGTTAATAGTCACACTACTAATTAACTAATTAATTTTTTTTAAATCAATTAAATAAAATAATAATAACTTTACATTAATTCACATTGTCACATAATTAATATTTTTATTTATTAATTATGTCAATTCATTAATTCTTTAATTAACTACTAAATTAATTAAAGTACATTATGCTTATTTAATTAATTCATTTAATCAAATAAACTCAATTAAATATATTCTTTGAATTATTAAATTACTACACATTAATTTAATTAATGTAACACATATAATTAAATTAATCTACCACAAATTCATGAATTAATTATTTAACTCAATAATTAAATCATTAAAAATATTTATTTATTTCAATAAATATTCAAATATCTATACAAAATTCTTGTTCGTCACAGTTATAACCTTTGCTTAGTGAGGAAGAAGAAGATTATGATTTCTTTGTTGATTCCTCAACTCATCTTCTTTCTTTCTCCTTCTTCTTTCTTTTCTCTCTCACTTTCTTTCTCTGTATTTCTTTTTGTTCTTTTTTGTTCTAACTGACTAACACTTAGCTAATTCTAACTAACGTATATACAAAATATACATATCTTACATATATTATAAGTATAAACATAAATATAAAGTTTATAACTTATAATACATAATGACCATAATAAATATAATAATTGCACTTAATACATAGGTTACACATTTAAAATTTTAAAAGCCCTAAGGCTTGTTTGGCAAAATAACTTTATTTTTAAAAAACAGGTTTGGCAAAACGGATTTAAAACGGTGCAAGGGTCTTGTTTGGCAAAACAGTTTTAAAAAAACTCTTTTAATTCTTTAAATAAATCATTTATCACATATTTTTAATGTTACACTTTAATTAATTAAATCTTAACATTTTAATTTAATTAATTAAAAGTTAACATCAATTAATCACATAAAAATTGTCACATAACAATTATAATTACTCGCTAATTATAATTTCATGTAACAATTATCACATAACTTCATCTAATTTAATTATCCAAATTAAATTAGAACTATAACATAAAATCATTACATATTAATTAAATTAATTATTAAATATTTATTTAATTAATATATTACACTTAATTAAATTACTCCATAACCAACACATAATTATTTATTTAACTCAATAAATAAATCAATTAAAATATTTATTTAATTCAATAATTATTAAAATTAATATATAAAATTCTCTTCACACTAAATCACATATTTCACAATATATAATACATATACACATACACGTACTCGAACATCTTAAAATAAGAATTTTATTTATTAAATTCTCATATATTAATTCTTGAAAATCCGGGTTGTCACAGCTGAAGGAGCATATAGTTACTCAATAGTCTACCATTGAGCAGAAGGATGGTGAGGTTGAGGCTCTTTACACAAGTCTTGGAGACGTAGAGTGGGAGTTGGTCCATGAGAATGGCCAAGTTGAGCAGAAGTCAGAGGAGATAGAGAAATTGAAGAATGAGTTGAAAGAGAAATCAACAAGGCTTGCCATAGCGGAGGAAGCTTGGGTGAGAGATTCACGACGTGCCGATCTTGTAGAGGATAATGTTCGTGCAGAGAGAGCAAAGATTGAGGAGACGAGTTATACGTTTCAGAATGCAATTGACATTTACTATCCAGTCCAGTTCGAAGGTTTGCCCTGGTATATGTTGGATCGTAGGACGATGTTCCACATCTGGAGGAAGAACGCAGTAAAGCTGTTCGACGCCTTAGTAGGCAGTGATAGGAACAGTTTGATTATGTGATAACTTACTTGATGTTAATAATGTAAATTTTGATGTGCTTATAAACAGAGGAATATTTAAATGATTTAAATCCTGTAGATTTTTATCTTGGGATAGTTGATGTAAATAGCAGTGATGCTATCGTATTATGTTAAAACTTTTGATCAAATAAAATATTTGAGTTTATTTGAGATAATGTGTTAAGTGATTATGTTTAAATGTTTAAGTTAAGCCTTAAATATTTAATATATTGAATAAAGATCTAATTAGCATAATCTTAAACAGAAATATGCCGCCGAGAAGAAGACCAAACTATCAACCGACCCAAGAAGGGTCAACGAACAACAACGACGCCAATGTTAACGCTAACCCCGTGCAGCAGTTGGTGAACTTACTGGCCAGAGCAATTAACAATCAACCTCAAGCTCCACCAAATACCTCGTTTAAGGACTTCAAAGCGGTGGGACCGCCAGAGTTTAAAGGCTCCACGAACCTGATAGAAGCTCAGACTTGGGTTGTGACGCCCCCAAATCCGGGTCCCTTCGAAACCTCGAATCCGATCCGCCACGATACTGCTATCGTCAAACTATTACATCTTTTATTCATTACTTAAAGAATATAACTTTACTTTATTACAATTTAGAATATAAATTCCTTCCATTTCCAGGATCTGTATAATGACCCCAAACTTTTATAAGTTCCAATCATGGTCATTTACCATTCCTGTCTTTACATCATATTCGATATTATAAAAATGCGAAATAATTTAAACTTTTTCAATTTCATTTGAATAAAATCTTTTATTGATTTCATAACTTGAATCAGTTACAAACCTTGAATCAATTATATATGATTCATTCTATTCGAATTACTGTATAAACGTTTACATAGCAATTCGATATCCTCTATGTATCAACTAGTACATCTCTACAACACGACAAACATTACACATCGTAATTACTATCATGTACAACTCTTAGAACCTAAACATGGTTCAAGCAATAATCTAAATAGTAATCTTCGTTGCGATACTATTTCACTTTATCATTCAAGAAGAACGAAATCTTTACCGTGAGTCCTTAACCTGCAAAAATGGTTATTTGCAAGAGTGAGCTCGACAGCTCAGCAATTTTAATAGTTTTCATACATCACATAGCATATAATATCATGTTCAGTTCATGCATTCATAATTATTTAAATATACTACGCATGTTACTTCTCACATAACAGGCATAGAGATAACTTCATAAATATATCATCAAAGATCAACTTTCAATCTCAAACATATCTCATATACATTTTATATATATAAGTCAACATCATCATAACATAATATAATTCAACTAACAGTTATCGAATTCATATATCAAATAGGAACTGAAAGACTTGCCTGATTCGTAGTTTATCAACTACGACATAACTGCTTAAAGCTATCTGCACTTCGTGTAATCCTACACAATTGTATAATCATGAATCCATACCCATTAGGCTTATACATTCATATATTCTTAATGAAATTAATAATAACTTTTACATTGTTTCATTTCACTTCTTCAATATACATTTAGGATAGCTATGTTGCTAGTCCATTACACTCTCATGCTTATTCTTTCGAAACAATCTTATTTCATCTTTTACAATCTTTAAGGATATATATAAACATGCTCTAAAGTCTAGACAGTTAACAAACTGTTCTTGACCACTTTGCAGCACGGCGCGGCCGCGCTGATAATAAGCTTGGGAGTGGCGCGGCTGCGCTACTCTTTGTCAAAACCAGAACTTTCTTCTTTTGTTGCTAATCAAACTAGAACGAACTAACAGAACTCCTAATCACCTCTTTCTTTGACAATTGAAAATCCAATGAAACAATTAAAAGGTCTCTGCCTAAAAGAAGACTTGTGTGAGATGTACGCATCGTTTTGAACGTGATAGTCCTGGGATTGCTCCTTTTGATTCCAATCTAACTAGAACGGTGAAATAAGACTCGTAATCACCTCATTCTTTGACAATTGGAGAGAACCAATGAAACAATTAAAAGCTCTCCCTAAATGAAGACTTATGTGAGATGTACGCATCATTTTGAACACGATAGTCATGGGATTACTCCTTTTGATGCTAATCAAACAGAACGAACTAATAGGAATCCTAATCACCTCATTCTTTGACAAATTGAGAGAATCAATGAAACAATAAAAATAACTCTCTAAATGAAGATTCGTGTGAGATGTGCGCATCATTTTGAACGCGATAGTAATGTAATTGCTCCTTTTCATGCCAATCAAACTAGAAATTGAAATAGGACTCGTAACCACCTCATTCTTTGACAATTTGAGAGAACCTATGAAACAATTAGATAGTCTTCTTAAATGAAGACTTGTGTGAGATGTACGCATCGTTTTGAACGTGATATTCATGTGATTGCTCCTTTTGATGCTAATCAAACTAGAACGAAGCAATAAGACTCTTAATCACCTCTTTCTTTAACAATTTAACAGATCCAATGAAGTAATAAAAATGTCTCCCAAAATGAAGACTTGTGTGAGATGTACGCATCATTTTAAACGTCATAGTTATGGCAGTGCTCCTTTTAATGCAAATAAATCCAGAACCAAGAAATAGGACTCTTAACTTTCTTTGACAATTTGAGACAACCAATGAAACAATAATAAGGTCTACCTACATGAAGACTTGTGTGAGATATACGCATTGTTTTGAAAGAGATAGTCATGGAATTACTCCTTTTGATGTTAATCAAACTAGAGCGAACTAATAGGATTCCTAATCACCTATTTCTTTGACAATTTTAGAGAACCAATGAAAACAATAAGAAGGTCTCCCCAAATAAAGTCTTGTGTGAGATGCACGTATCGTTTCGAATGCGATAGTCATGGGATTGAATGAAGAAAAAAGACTCCTAACTTTCTTTTATAATTCAAAACGATTTGCGCATCGTTTAGAACGTGATAGTCATGAGATTGCTCGTTTTAATGGCAATAAAACTAAAACAAAGAAATAAGACTCCTAATCTCTATTTTCTTTGACAATTTGAGACAACCAATGAAAAAAATAAGAAGGTCTTCCAACATAAAGACTTGTGGGAGATGTACGCATCGTTTTGAATGCGATAGCCATGGGATTACTCCTTTTGATGCTAATCAAACTAGAACGAAGTAATAGGACTCCTAATCACCTCTTTCTTCGACAATTTTAGAGAACCAATGAAACAATTAGTAGGTATCCATAAAAGAAGACTTCTGTGAGATGTACGCATCGTTTTGAACGTGATAGTCATGGTATTTCTCCTTTTGTTGCTAATTAAACTAGAACGAACTAATAAGACTCCTAATCACCTCTTTCTTTGACAATTTAAAATCCAATTAAACAATTAAAAGGTCTCTTCCTAAAAGAAGACTTGTGTGAGATGTACGCATCGTTTTGAACGCGATAGTCCTGGGATTGCTCCTTTCGATTCCAATCGAACTAGAACGGAGAAATAGGACTCGTAATCACTTCATTCTTTGACAATTGGAGAGAACCAATGAAACAATTAAAAGCTCTCCCTAAATGAAGACTTATGTGAGATGTACACATCGTTTTGAACAAGATGGTCATGGGATTACCCTTTTTGATGCTAATTAAACAGAACGAACTAATAGGAATCCTAATCACCACTTTCTTTTACAAATTGAGAGAACCAATGAAGCAATAAAAATATCTCCTTAAATGAAGACTTGTGTGAGATGTGCGCATCATTTTGAACGCGAAAGTAATACGATTGCTCCTTTTGATGCCAATCAAACTAGAACGAAGAAATAGGACTCGTAACCACCTCATTCTTTCACAATTTGAGAGAACCTATGAAACAATTAGAAGGTCTCCTTAAATGAAGACTTGTGTGAGATGTACGCATCGTTTTGAACGTGATAGTCAAGTGATTGCTCCTTTTGATGCTAATCAAACTAGAACGAAGCAATAGGACTCTTAATCACCTCTTTCTTTAATAATTTAACAGATCTAGTGAAACAATAAAAATGTCTACCTAAATAAAGACTTGTGTGAGATGTACGCATCATTTTAAACGAGATAGTTATGGCATTGCTCCTTTTAATGCAAATAAATCTAGAACGAGGAAATAGGACTCTTAACTTTCTTTGACAATTTGAGACAACCAATGAAACAATAAGAAGGTCTACCTACATGAAGACTTGTGTGAGATGTACGCATCGTTTTGAAAATGATAGTCATGGAATTACTCCTTTTGATGCTAATCAAACTAGAGCGAACTAATAGCATTCCTAATCACCTATTTCTTTGACAATTTTAGAGTACCAATTAAACAATAAGAAGGTCTCCTCAAATGAAGTCTTGTGTGAGATGTACGTATCGTTTCTAATGCGATAGTCATGGGATAGAACGAAGAAAAAGGGCTTTTAACTTTCTTTGACAATTCAAAACGATTTGCGCAACGTTTGGAACGTGATAGTCATGCGATTGCTCGTTTTAATGGCAATAAAACTAAAACGAAGAAATAGGACTCCTAATCTCTATTTTCTTTGACAAGTTAAGACAACCAATGTAAAAATTAGAAGGTCTTCCAACATGGAGACTTGTGAGAGATGTACGCATCATTTTGAATGCGATAGCCATGCCATTGCTCCTTTTGATGCTAATCAAACTAGAACGAAGTAATAGGACTCCTAATCACCTATTTCTTCAACAATTTTAAAGAACCAATGAAACAATTAGAAGGTTTCCATAAAAGAAGACTTCTGTGAGATGTACGCATCGTTTTGAACTTGATAGTCATGGTATTTCTCCTTTTGTTGCTAATCAAACTAGAACAAACTAATAGGACTCCCAATCCCCTCTTTCTTTGACAATTGAAAATCTATTGAAACAATTAAAAGTTCTCTCCCTAAAAGAAGACTTGTGTGAGATGTACGCATTGTTTTGAAAGCAATAGTCGGATTGATCCTTTTGATTCCAATCTAACTAGAACCGCATTCTTTGACAATTGAAGAGAACCAATGAAACAATTAAAAGCTCTTCCTAAATGAAGACTTATGTGAGATGTACGCATCGTTTTGAACACGATAGTCATGGGATTACTCCTTTTGATGCTAATCAAACAGAACGAATTAATAGGAATCCTAATCACCTCTTTCTTTGCTAAATTAAGAGAACCAATGAAACAATAAAAATATCTCCCTAGATGAAGACTTGTGTGAGATGTGCGCATCATTTTGAACACGATACTAATGTGATTGCTCCTTTTGATGCCAATAAAACTAGAAAGAAGAAATAGGACTCGTAACCACCTCATTCTTTGATAATTTGAGAAAACCTATGAAACAATTAGAAGGTCTTCTTAAATGAAGACTTGTGTGAGATGTACGCATCGTTTTGAACGTGATAGTCATGTGATTGCTCCTTTTGATGCTAATCAAACTAGAACGAAGCAATAAGACTCTTAATCACCTCTTTCTTTAACAATTTAACAGATCCAATGAAGTAATAAAAATGTCTCCCTAAATGAAGACTTGTGTGAGATGTACGCATCATTTTAAACGTCATAGTTATGACATTGCTCCTTTTAATATAAATAAATATAGAACGAAGAAATAGAACTCTTAACTTTATTTGACAATTTGAGACAACCAATGAAACAATAATAAGGTCTACCTACATGAAGACTTGTGTGAGATATACACATCGTTTTAAAAGTGATAGTCATGGAATTACTCCTTTTGATGCTAATCAAAATAGAGCTAACTAATAGGATTCTTAATCACCTATTTCTTTGACAATTTTAGAGAACCAATGAAACAATAAGAAGGCCTCCCCAAATAAAGGCTTGTGTGAGATGTACGTATCGTTTCGAATGTGATAGTCATGGGAAACGAAGAAAAAGGACTCTTAACTTTCTTTGACAATACAATTTACGCATCGTTTTGAATGTGATAGTCATGAGTTTTCTCATTTTAATGGCAATAAAACTAAAACAAAGAAATAAGACTCCAAATCTCTATTTTATTTGACAATTTGAGACAACCAATGAAAAAAATAAGAAGGTCTTCCAACATGAAGACTTGTGAGAGATGTACGCATCGTTTTGAATGCGATAGCCATGGGATTGCTCCTTTTGATGCTAATCAAACTAGAACGAAGTAATAGGACTCCTAATCACCTCTTTCTTCGACAATTTTAGAGAACCAATGAAATAATTAGAAGGTCTCCATAAAAGAAGACTTCTGTGAGATATACGCATCGTTTTGAACGTGATAGTCATGCTATTTCTCCTTTTGTTGCTAATAAAACTAGAACGAACTAATATGACTCCTAATCACCACTTTCTTTGAAAATTTAAAATCCAATGAAACAATTAAAAGGTCTCTCCCTAAAAGAAGACTTGTGTGAGATGTACACATCATTTTGAACGTGATAGTCCTGTGATTGCTCCTTTTTATTCCAATCTAACTAGAACGGAAAAATAGGACTCGTAATCACCTCATTCTTTGACAATTGGAAAGAACCAATGAAACAATTAAAAGCTCTCCCTAAATGAAGACTTATGTGAGATGTACGTATCATTTTGAACACGATAGTTATGGGATTACTCCTTTTGATGCTAATCAAACAGAATGAACTAATAGGAATCCTAATCACCTCTTTCTTTTACAAATTAAGAGAACCAATGAAACAATAAAAATATCTCCCTAAATGAAGACTTGTGTGAGATGTGCGCATCATTTTAAACGCGATAGTAATGTGATTGCTCCTTTCGATGGTAATCAAACTAGAATGAAGAAATAGGACTCGTAACCACCTCATTGTTTGACAATTTGAGAGAACCTATGAAACAATTAGAAGGTCTCCTTAAATGAAGGCTTGTGTGAGATGTACGTATCGTTTTGAACTTGATAGTCATGTGATTGCTCCTTTTGATGCTAATCAAACTAGAACGAAGCAATAGGACTCTTAATCACCTCTTTCTTTAACAATTTAACAGATGCCATGAAACAATAAAAATATCTCCCTAAATGAAGACTTGTGTGAGATGTACGCATCATTTTAAACGTGTTAGTTATGGCATTACTCCTTTTAATGCAAATAAATCCAGAATGAAGAAATAGGACTCTTAACTTTCTTTGATAATTTGAGACAACCAATGAAACAATGAGAAGGTCTACCTACATGAAGACTTGTGTGGGATGTACGCATCATTTTGAAAGCGATCGTCATGGAATTACTCCTTTTGATGCTAATCAAACTAGAGCGAACTAATAGGATTCCTAATCACCTATTTCTTTGACAATTTTAGAGAACCAATGAAACAATAAGAAGGTCTCCCCGAATAAAGTCTTGTGTGAGATGTACGTATCGTTTTGAATGCGATAGTCATGGGATTGAACGAAGAAAAAGGACTCTTAACTTTCTTTGACAATTCTTTTTTTTTTTTGCTAAATGTGTTTGTGTATAATAAATGCAAAAAACTTTGGATATTACAATAAAGATCAGATCATAGTCCTCTTCTCCCGAGAAGACTAAAACACCTAGAAAAGTCTAGGGAAACAATTTACCTAACCTTATAGCATTTTACATCACAACCCAAGGCTAGACAAATGAAACATTGAAATTTCAAAGGTAAAGACACCACAGATTAGGCCCACAGCCCATCCGTAATGGCAGGTGAACCAAAGCAATTATCTGACCAAAAAGCAACCCGGCCCACGTGGGCAGTCTGACAAGCAAAAAAATCACATAGTTCAAAGGGCAAGGCAATTAGTTGAAATGGAAATAAGAGCCCAACCAAATCAGCAATCAAAGGGCGGGCCCACAACCCTAAAAAAATGATAAGTCTGCAGGTCCCGAACAATTCAAAATGATTTGCGCATCGTTTTGAACGTGATAGTCATGAGATTGCCCATTTTAATGGTAATAAAACAAAAACAAAGAAATAAGACTCCTAATTTCTTCCCACTTCAGAAGGAGGACTTGGGCTAAAATGTTTATTAGACTGGAATAGATCGCTTATTTTGCTACACTTACTGCATGTAATCCAATTTTCTCCTATTTCTATTTGGGCTACTTGGGTCAAAGCTACTATTCAGAGAGACAAATCTTTCTGGCAGCTCCCTATTCCCACTGACTGCTCCTGGATATGGAAACAGGTGCTAAAACTAAGGCCACTTGCTATACAGCACTTGAGGTACATTATTGGATCCGGACATAATGTTTTTTTTCTGGCATGACCCCTGGCTGAATGGCGCTGCTATCATTCCTAGTCCCAGCCTCATTTCCAACTCTGGTATCCCTTTTTCGGCAAAGGTTAGCACTATCATTGTGGCCTCTTCTTGGGTTCTTCCTCAAAGTAATCATCATGATGTCATCATGCTTAGGAGGATTCTTACTTCTCTTTCCCCCCTAGCGCTGGCACTGACTCTATTCTGTGGGGAACTTGGGATTCCACTAGAATTAAACCAAAAACCCTTTAGGAAAGCATCAGGTCTAGAGCCCCAATTGTTGCTTGGCACAAAATTCTCTGGAATAGCTTGCATGTCCCTAGGTATTCTTTTATCATGTGGCTTGGGATTCTTAAGCGCCTTCCAACCAATGATCGCACTAGGCACTATTCGGGAAGAACATGGGACTGCCCTTTATGCCAGCAGCATGCAAAAACTTTCCATCATCTTTTCTTCAATTGTGTTCTCTGCTGCAGTCCTACAACCCATTCTTAGTTTGGGGAATTTCAATCCTCCACTCCAGTGGGAGGACCTCCTTGATTACCTTATTTCCTTCCAAGGCTCAAAATTAACTTTGAACATACTTTACCTTTCTGTTGCTATCTGCTTTTATAAGGTATGGGAAGCCCGGAATTCTAAACTTCATGCAAATACTTCTATCCCTGCTCACATCCTAGTTGCTGATGTTATCCAGCTAATTAAAGCCCGACTATCTACTTCCAAATCCTTCATTCGTGCTGCTAATACTTGTCAATATTATTGCTCTTGGCTACTACTCTAGTCCCCTTGTGGATCCCATGGCTGCTTTTAAGAAGCACAACGTTTCTTCGGGATCTAGTGTGGGAAAGAGAGTTCACTTTGGTACAACCGAACTCTTGTTGGATAAACTGAGTTTTGCACAAGGTTGTGCACAAGGTTGTGCCACCGGATTGATTCTAGGTTCCTGTTTGGTTTTGGATTTGGATTCGTTTGGATTTGTTCTTCCCCTGAATTGGGTCTGATTTGATTCTTGGGTTGCTTTCATTTTGTTATATTGTTACCTACTGCTCTGCTCGCCAGCATCCATGGTGCAGAGGGCTTTAGTTTATTTTTAGCTCAATGTGGTGTTTCTTGTTCACTAATCTGTTTGGCTGGAATTTGTGATGCTGAACCTTGCTGGTTTTCACTGGTTTTTGTGATTTGCAATCTTCCTTGTCTCTGGTTCCATCAGTTCGGTTGGGGATTTTAATTGATTAAATTTTAACTGATTGGTGTTTGCACTAGGATTGATGTCTGTGCTTCCATTTGGGTTGCTGCAAGTTTGGGTCTTGGGTCATCTCGGTTGGGGATGGTGGTTTCTCGGCCGAGGATTCATCCTTGTGTTCCAGTCTAGATATTATGTGCTGTTAGTTTTCTTCTTAATGTCCAGCTTTGGATGTTTTATCAATATAAATCATTGTTTACTATGTTATCTTAAGATCTGATTATGTGATTCTGATTTGCCGATGTTGGGTTTACTCGTCGGAATCTGGCCGATCTCTGGCTTGCCAGTCTGGTGGTTTCTCGTTGTTCCTCTTTGTTCCGGTCTCATTCCGGTCTCTTAACTTGACGGTGGTTTTGCCGATTCCGGCTAGCATGGGTTTTCTGGTTTGATGCTGTTGTTTGCCGAATCTTGGGCAGAGTGCTGGGACCCATGGGCTGTTTGAAATTAAAATTTGAATTTGTTTCCTTGGGTGTTGCACAGCTATTTCGGGGCCCACGGGTTTGCTGAATGGTTTTAATTTTATGGACAGCTCGTGGGCTGCTGATGGGCCAGAGTGCTGATTTCCTTGTTTGGCACGTGGGCCTTGTTGGCTGCTCATCGTGGGTCATCCGCTTATATTTCTAAATTGGGCAGCTGCTGATTTCTTATGATTGCTCTTGGGCCCGGTGGTTTTCGTTTTGGTTTATTTTATGTTGGGCCTATTGGGCTATTTATGTTTTGGTGCATTGTTTCTTATTTCTATCTGCCTAGCCTCGGGTTGTGAGGAAAAATTATTAGGCTAGGCTTTTGAATTTGATTTCCTAGTTTTCTAGGTGCTTTAGCCCTTTCGGGAGAAAAGGGTTATGCTTTCGATCTTCATTATAATATCCTTTTTTCTTTTTATATAAACAAAAATTTAGCAAAAAAATAAAAAATAAAATAAAAATAAGGTCTTCAAACATGAAGACTTGTGAGAGATGTACACATCGTTTTGAATGCGATAACCATGGGATTGCTCCTTTTGATTCTAATCAAACTAGAACGAAGTAATAGGACTCCTAATCACCTCTTTCTTCGACAATTTTAGAGAACCAATGAAACAATTAGAAGGTCTCCATAAAAGAAGACTTCTGTGAGATGTACGCATCGTTTTGAATGTGATAGTCATGGTATTTCTCCTTTTGTTGCTAATCAAACTAGAATGAACTAATAGGACTCCTAATCACCACTTTCTTTGACAATTTAAAATCCAATGAAACAATTAAAAAGACTCTCCCTAAAAGAAGACTTGTGTGAGATGTACACATCGTTTTGAACGTGATAGTCCTGGGATTGCTCCTTTTGATTCCAATCTAACTAGAACGGAGAAATAGGACTCGTAATCACCTCATTCTTTGACAATTGGAGACAACCAATGAAACAATTAAAAGCTCTCCCTAAATGAAGACTTATGTGAGATGTACGCATTGTTTTGAACATGATAGTTATGGGATTACTCCTTTTGATGCTAATCAAACAGAACAAACTAATTGGAATCCTAATCACCTCTTTTTTTTCCAAATTGAGAGAACCAATGAAACAATAAAAATATCTCCCTAAATGAAGACTTGTGTGAGATGTGCGCATCATTTTGAACGCGATAGTAATGTGATAACTCCTTTTGATGCCAATCAAACTAGAACGAAGAAATAGGACTCGTAACCACATCATTCTTTGACAATTTGAGAGAACCTATGAAACAATTAGAAGGTCTCCTTAAATAAAGACTTGTGTGAGATGTACGCATCGTTTTGAACGTGATATATAATTTCTCCTTTTGATGCTAATCAAACTAGAACGAAGCAATAGGACTCTTAATCACCTCTTTCTTTAACAATTTAACAGATGTAATGAAACAATTAAAATGTCTCCCTAAATGAAGACTTGTGTGAGATGTACGCATCATTTTAAAAGTGTTAGTTATGACATTGCTCCTTTTAATGCAAATAAATCTTGAACGAAGAAATAGGACTCTTAACTTTCTTTGACAATTTCAGACAGCCAATGAAATAGTAAGAAGGTCTTCCTACATGAAGACTTGTGTGAGATGTACGCATCATTTTGAAGGCGATAGTCATGGAATTACTCCTTTTGATGCTAATCAAACTAGAGTGAACTAATAGGATTTCTAATCACCTATTTCTTTGATAATTTGAGAGAACCAATGAAACAATAAGAAGGTCAAGAAGGTCTCGACTTCCTCGGATGAAAAAATGTTTCTCTCTCTAGGGTTTTTGCTCTGCCTTCTCTCTTACTTTTCATGCCCACCTTTTTTCCCCACCTAAAAATTCCGTTCCCCACCTACTGTCCTTGGTTACTGCCATCTTTTCAGACCGTTTTCTCTTGGTTCCCACTGTGTCCTTTCTTTCGTCTTTCTTCCGACAGTTTCTTTGGGTCTTTGCTTTTCTGTTTTTTCTTTCTCCTCATTATGGTCGATTTCTCCCATCTCTCGGCCGAAAACTCCACCAGTAGTGCTTCCCGTGATCTCTTTGTTGAGTTTGGGATTTCAAACCCTAGCTCTTCGATTATTGACGATGCGGCAATGGCTGAGTCTAACCCTATTTCGGCTGTTGCTGTTGTGATTGTTTCGAATAGCTCTGATGCTTTTGAATCCAACAGCGTGGCTGATGCAAGCCTTGGGCTCCAGCACGGTACCACTATGAAGGAAATTTTCATTGCTGCTCAGGCTCTTTCGCAGCAGGGAAACATTGAAGCTGCCGATGAGTGAAGAAGAAGTCTTATGCTAATGGATTTTATTAAAGCTCAGGGGTTCTCAATGGAAAATGTAAACGAGTTTGCCTGCAAAGGAAAATCTGTTAGTACTGTAAATGCGTTTGATATATTTGATAAAATTCCTAGGACAGCTGTTAGTCCTCTAGCTCCGGATAAGATGTTAAACCCTTCTGCCGCTTGCGTTGGGCTTGGTTTAGAAGAGGGTGAACTTCCTGAACCTCTGCAGTTTGGGGATGCCTCTGGGTCGGCCTCTGGGAAGGCAAAAAATGCTGGGCCTAAGCTTGTTCAGCCGTGTTTGAGGTCTTGGAGCTCTATTGTGGCTAATCCTATGACCAAACCAATTTTGAAGCTGGGGTTCTTCCCTCCCTCTCCTCCCAGTTCTGAAAATGGTCCTATCTCTATTAGGCCTCCAACTGAGGTTCTTATTCAAGGTAATAGCCTCTGGGGCTCGTGCCTAGTGGGTGGTTTTCTCCATTCTAAACTGCCTTTTAAATTAGTTGAAGAGCATGTCCATAAACTGTGGGACAAATTTGGGCTGCAAAATGTGTTCCTGCAAGATGCGGGGTTTTTTGTGTTTAAATTCGAAAAGCCTGAGGAATGTGAAAATGTCATTGCTCTGGGCCCTTGGTACATCTCAAATAAGCTCCTTTGCCTAAAGCCTTGGAAGGAAGGTATGGACTTTCAGTTGGATTCTTGCTCCAAAGCTCCTGTATGGGTCAAGTTCCACAATATCCCCATGTCCTATTGGTCTGCTACTGGGCTCAGTTACCTTGCTAGTGGGGTTGGATTTCCTCTTTTTGTGGATAAGGTTACAGAGAGGTTGGAACCTATGAACTTTGCTAGGATTTGTATTGAAATCTCTCCTTCATCAGCTATGCCTACCACTCTTTATGTGGTCGTTTTGGATGAGGAAACAAATATTGAGAAGATTGTTACAGTCAATGTGGAATATCAAAACAGACCTCATCTTTGCTCTCACTGCAAATCTGTCGGTCATTCCCTCATTAGATGCCCGAGAGCAAACTATAAGTGGATCCCAAAAGCTAGAGTTCTTGCTGATGCTACTGCTCATTCTACTCTTGTTCCCCCTCTGTGCCCCCCTCCGTGCCTTCTTGATCTGTTATTATTGGGCTTGTTGGGCCTGCTATTGTCTCCTCTATTCGGGAACCTGTTGCTCCTTTTGACAGCTGGACTTTGGTGGGTAAGGGTCCAAAGCAGATTGCTCCCTCTGCTTCTTGCCCCTCAAATTTTGTTGGTGGACCTAATGTTTTTCTGCTTCTGGCCTATGGAGGGACTATTTTCGGACTCTGATTGCACTCCTCCTCCAAACATGCTTGTGGGAAAGCTTAAACTTATTGATGAGAAGGCTGATCGTGATCTTAAGGCTAAGGCTCAGGCTGATTTAGTGATGGGACAGTCTTCAAAGAAAAAGGCCAGAGGAGGGGGGAGGGTTCCCCCCAGCTTAACTTTTCTTTTATGGTTAATTTTTGCTCTATGAATAATAAAGGTGTAAATATGAAGTCCAAGCAGGATAGTGTTCTTGCTCTTTTGTGTAAGCATAGTATCTCTTTTATTGGCCTAGTCGAAACTAGAGTCAAAAGCCCCAAAGCTAATACTGTCTCAAAGGCCATTCGTAGTAAATGGACTTGGCAGTTTAATTATGATTATCATGTGAATGGGAGAATTTGGGTTGGTTGGGACCCGAATGTTTGGACTGTAAATATTGTTTCTAGATCTTCTCAGTTTATTCACTGTTTGGTTAAGTCTATTGATCTTAAAACCCTTTGTTTTGTCACTATTATTTATGGGTTCAACACTCCCTCTGAAAGGAAGTCTCTTTGGAGGGACTTGAGAGACCTAGGCTCTTCAGTGAGTTTGCCCTGGTGCTTGCTAGGGGATTTCAATGAAGTCTTGTCTGTCTCTAAAATAATGGGAGGGGATGATTCCTGGAATAGGGGTATGCAGGATTTCTTGGATTGTTCCTCTGATCTTCTGATCTCTGATCTTCGTGCTGTTGGGCCTTCTCACACCTGATGGAATTCCAGTGACACAAAATCCTAATTTAAAAAGTTAGATCGGGTAATGGTTAATGGTGATTGGCTTCATAGGTTTCCCAACTCTTAGGCAATCTTTACTCCTCGGGACATTTCTGATCATTGTCCGGCTGTGGTTTCAACAGGCTTATCCCTTCCAAAGGTTCCAAAGCCTTTTCAGTTCTTTAACTTTTTGGGTGAGCATGAAAAGTTTCATCTTGTGGTTCAACATGCTTGGAATATTTCTGTTCTAGGAGACCCTTTGCAAGTTCTGGCTGGAAAGCTTAGATCTGTTAAGCGACCCCTTATCGTGCTTAATTCTGAAAATGGTAATTTATCTTCTAATGTGGAAAAGGCTAGGGTGCTCCTTCATGAAGCTCAGTCTGTTGTCTCCTGTAACCCTGCTGATCTGACTCTTCTTCAGGTCCAAAGGTTCCATTATGTGAATCTATGGTCTGCTATTTCTTGTGAGGAAAAGCTCCTAAAACAAAAGTCTAGAATTAAATGGCTAAAGGATGGTGATAAAAATACTGGCTACTTCCATAATCAGATCAAGAATCGATGGAATCAAAATAAAATCCTTGCAATTAAAAATAAAGATGGCATTCTCTGTACAGGACAGGAGGAAATTCAAAATATTGCAGTTGAGCACTTTAGATCCTTGCTTGGAAATTCTACTCCGGTTGGGGGTCTTTATCTTCAGGATCTTGTCGCTTCGGTGGCCCACTCTGTCTCGGATCATCAAGCTTCTATTCTCGAGAGAGACATCTCTGATCTGGAAATCCTGTCCACCTTGAAATCTATGAAGAAAAATAAAAGTCCTGGCCCGGATGGCTTCAATGTTAATTTCTTTCTTCTTGCTTGGAACATTGTGGGTAGGGACTTCACCTTAGCTGTTCAGTCTTTTTTCAAAAAGGGCTGTTTGCTTCGGGGTTCAAATTCCACGGCCATTGCTCTTGTCCCTAAGTCTCAGCACCCTTCTTCTATGCATGATTTTTGGCCTATTTCTTGCTGTAATACGACCTATAAGTGCATTTCAAAGATCATTGCTGGTAGACTTAAGAGTATCCTTTCGGATTTGATCTCTTCGAGTCAGGCTACTTTTGTTCTGGGAAGAAGGATTGGGGATAATATACTTCTTGCTCAAGAGCTCTTTAGAAACTATCATAGGTCATCGAGTCCTGCTAGATGTGCTTTAAAAATTGACCTTAGTAAAGCCTTTGATTCTGTTTCTTGGGTTTTCATGCTTGATGCTCTCCGGCTTCTAAAGTTTCCTCCGAAATTTATTTTCTGGATTAAGGCATATATAACATCTTCTTTCTTCTCGGTTAGGGTCAATGGTGCTCTCTGTGGATATTTCAAAGGGGCTAAAGGTCTTTGTCAAGGGGACCCTCTTTCTCCTTATCTTTTTGTCATAGCAATGGAAGTGTTAATGCTCTTCTTTTCAAAGGAAACTAGGTCCTCCTCTTTTAAGTTTCATTAGCAAACTAAATCCTTATCCCTCACTCACCTCTGTTTTGCTGATGACCTTCTTATCTTTTGTCACGGGGACATTGATTCGGTAAAGATCATAAAAATGTGCTTGGAAAATTTCTCCTCTGTCTCGGGTCTTCATATCAACGGGTTGAAAAGTATGTGCTTTCTCTCTAATGTTCTTGCAATCCAAGCTGAGTCAATTATTGATTCTTTGGGGTTTCAAGTGGGTACCTTTCCAGCTAAATTTCTTGGGGTTCCACTAATCACTTCCAAGCTTAGTCTTGCTGATTGTCATCCTCTTTTAGAGACAGTTAAGGCCAGAATTGCTTCGTGGACTAACAAATTTCTCTTTTATGCTGGGAGATTGCAGCTGATCAAATCTATTGTTTTTACTATTCAGTCTTTTTGGACTGCCCATTTCATTCTCCCCGCTGCCGTGTTGAAAGATCTTAAGTCTACTCTTAGCAGATTACTTTGGAAGGGTTCTTCATTGTTGAAAAATGGGGCAAAAGTTGCATGGAGCAAAATCTCACTTCCTTACTCTGAAGGGGGATTGGCCATTAAGCAGTTGGAGGATTGGAACGAAGCTCTTATTCTTCTTCATTTATGGAGAGTTGTTCACTCGGACTCTAAATCTCTCTGGGCCTCTTGGGTCCGTGTTTTTTCATATTAAATCTAAGCCCTTTTGGTGTATGAAGATCCCAAATGACTGCTCTTGGATTTAGAGAAAGGTTTTACAACTGAGGACTATTGCTTCAAAGTTTATTAAGTTTCATATTGGAAATGGGGAAAATATAAATCTTTGGTTTGATCCTTGGCTTTCTGAGACCGCCTTAGCCTCGGACCCGCACTCTCCCTTGATCTTAAATTCTGGTCTAGGCCCTATCGCTTCTGTTAGCTGTATCATTAGGAACTATTCCTGGCATCTCCCTTCCTCAAACCACAATGATTTCATTGTCTTCAAAGATGCTTTTGATTTTACGAGGCACTGTGACTCCTCTCGAGCTGATGAAATCTTCTGGGACTCTACTAAAGCAAAGGAGGTTAAGGCTACTACCATTTGGAACTCGATCAGACAGGTGGGAAATATTGTCATTTGGGACAAGTTGGTATGGCATAAAGTTTTGACTCCTAGGTATTCTTTCTTTCTTTGGTTGGCTTTCCATAGAGGACTTCGTACTATGGACAGGCTGATTAGTTTTGGGTTACAGGTCAACCCTTTTTGTGTGCATTGCTCCTCTCAGCCGGAGTCTTTTGATCACCTTTTCTTTCAATGTGATTTCTCCTTCAGAGTTCTTATCTCTGTTCTTAGGTTTTGTGGTTGGAAGGGGTTTAGTAGGAGCTGGAGGTCCATCACGGATTACCTTATCCACTTTTCTAGTCCTCGTTTCCATCACAGTCTTCTTCACCTTGGATTTGCTGCGGTGGTTTACCGTATCTGGTCTAAGCGTAATGTGAGGATTTCTAATATGCAATATTGCCCTGTTAGATCAATTACCCTTGACATTCTTCATTTGCTTAAGTGTAGGATTCACTCAATTGTAAAATTTCAAAAAGTTAGGGACTTTTCATGTTTTAGGCATCTTGCTCTGTAGCTTGCAGAGGTTGCAGTTCTGGAAGATTTTGGTGTTGCAAATTTCTGCTGGTTTGGTTTGCTGCTATGGCTTACAGTTGCTATTGGGCTATCTGGTTTGGCTGCTATTTTTGTTCCTTCCTTGGAGTGCTACTTATGGTCTAAGGTTGCTGCTGTTCTACAGAAGCTGTTGCTGGTTTTTTCTAGCTTGGCTACCTGCATTGGTTTGGTCTGGATTCTTGTCTGGCCTGGTTTCTGGTCTTCTTGGTTCAGGTTCTCTTCTCTTGCTTGCTACTGTTCTTCTTGGTTCTGCTGCTGGTCCGAAACGTGGCCTCCTGCATGGTCTTGGTTTCGGAGGGTTGTTTGGTTCAGCTGCTCTCTGGTGCAGTTTTGATTTGGATTCTCTTTGTTTGTCCACGAATTCCTGCTTCTGGTTTTGATGTTGTTGCTGAACTTTTGCCTTCTCTGCTCCTTTCCATAATGTTCTGCTTATGCTTGGCTGCAGATTTTTTGTATGGCTTATGCAGCTCCGGTTTGGTTGAGGGTTCTTTTGGCTATATGTTCTTCATGATGTTCTCCATGATGCTTCATGATGGCTATCTGTTCTCCATGATGTTCTGTGCTTCATGGTTATCTGTTCTGTCCTTCGAGGGTTCTTTTGGTTTCTGTGTTTCATGGTTGGCTGCTGTTGCTATCATGGTTGGCAGCTACGGATACAGTTCCAGCCAGTTTGGTCTGGTTATCTGCTACAGGTTTGCTGCAGATTTGTTCACCTGGCTAGGTTGCTGTTTGCTTGTCATGGTTGCGAGTATGCTCTTGTTGGACTGTGGTGGCCTCCTTTTTGAGAGGGGTCCACTACATGGCTGCTCACTTTATTTTATCTAGTTGGTGTTTTGTCTTTCGTGGTCTGTTATGGTCCTCAGCCAGAATGCTCTTTGGACAGCTGCTTGACCGAGGCTCTGCTGTGCTGCTGGATTTGTGCTGGGCAGTTTGCTTGTTGCTTCCTCCCTTTGATGATGCTCTTGGTTTCCTTATTACTGTTTGCCCAGCTTGTTTTGGCTTCTGGTTTGCTGGCCAAAGTTGGCTCCTTCTGGGCCTATCTGATTGTAGCTGGCCAAAGTTCTGCCTTGTCTTATGCTGATGTTATCATCTTTTGGCTTGTCCGCTACTTGTGTGCTTCTGCTGGATGTAGACTGTCACTATAGTTAGGCTTTATTGTTAGGCTTTTTGTTTGATTATAAAAATCTTGCTGTTAATTGTTTGATGCTGACTGGTTTTTCCTTGAAATCCTTTATTGTCTTGACATCATAGGGATGTCCTACGATGTTTGGTTTTCTCCTGATTGGGGTTCCCCATGAGGTTTTGTAAACTTTATTTTAGTTTAATATAGTCTAAATTTAGCAAAAAAAAAGAAGAAGATCTCCCCAAATAAAGTCTTGTGTGAGATGTACGTATCGTTTCGAATGCGATAGTCATGGGATTGAACGAAGAAAAAGGACTCTTAACTTTCTTTGACGATTCAAAACGATTTGAGCATCGTTTTGAACGTGATAGTCATGAGATTGCTCGTTTTAATGGCAATAAAACTAAAACGAATAAATAGCACTCCTAATCTCTATTTTCTTTGACAAGTTGAGACAACCAATGAAAAAAATAAGGTGACATGAAGACTTGTGAGAGATGTACGCATCGTTTTGAATGCGATAGCCATGCGATTGCTCCTTTTGATGCTAATCAAACTAGAACGAAGTAATAGGACTCCTAATCACCTCTTTCTTCGATAATTTTAGAGAACTAATGAAACAATTAGAACGTCTCCATAAAACAAGACTTTTATGAGATGTACACATCGTTTTGAACTTGATAGTCATGGTATTTCTCCTTTTGTTGCAAATCAAACTAGAATGAACTAATAGGACTCCCAATCACCTCTTTCTTTGACAATTAAAAATCCATTGAAACAATTAAAAGGTCTCTCCCTAAAAGAAGACTTGTGTGAGATGTACGCATCGTTTTGAGAGCGATAGTCATGGGATTCCTCCTTTTGATTCCAATCTAACTAGAACCGCATTCTTTGACAATTGGAGAGAACAAATGAAACAATTAAAAGCTCTTCCTAAATGAAGACTTATGTGAGATGTACGCATCGTTTTGAACACGATAGTCATGGGATTACTCCTTTTGATGCTAATCAAACAGAACTAACTAATAGGAATCCTAATCACCTATTTCTTTGATAAACTGAGAGAACCAATGAAACAATAAAAATATCTCCCTAAATGAAGACTTGAGTGAGATGTGCGCATCATTTTGAACACGATAGTAATGTGATTGCTCTTTTTGATGCCAATCAAACTAGAAAGAAGAAATAAGACTCGTAATCACCTCATTCTTTGATAATTTGAGAAAACCTATGAAACAATTAGAAGGTCTTCTTAAATGAAGACTTGTGTGAGATGTACGCATCGTTTTGAACGAAGTCATGTGATTGCTACTTTTGATGCTAATCAAACTAGAACGAAGCAATAAGACTCTTAATCACATCTTTCTTTAACAATTTAACAGATCCAACGAAGCAATAAAAATGTCTCCCTAAATGAAGACTTGTGTGAGATGTACTCATTATTTTAAACATCATAGTTATGGCATTGCTTCTTTTAATGCAAATAAATCCAGAACGAAGAAATAGAACCCTTAACTTTCTTTGATAATTTGAGACAACCAATGAAACAATAATAAGGTCTACCTACATGAAGACTTGTGTGATATGTACGCATCGTTTTGAAAGCGATAGTCATGGAATTACTCCTTTTGATGCTAATCAAACTAGAGCGAACTAATAGTATTCATAATCACCTATTTCTTTGACAATTTTAGAGAACCAATGAAACAATAAGAAGGTCTCCCCAAATAAAGTCTTGTGTGAGATGTACGTATCGTTTCGAATATGATAGTCATGGGATTGAACGAAGAAAAAGGACTCTTAACTTTCTTTGATAATTCAAAACGATTTGTGCATCGTTTTGATCGTGATAGTCATGAGATTGCTATTTTTAATGGCAATAAAACTAAAACAGAGAAATAAGACTCCTAATCTGTATTTTCTTTGACAATTTGAGACAACCAATGAAAAAAATAAGGTCTTCCAACATGAAGACTTGTGAGAGATGTACGCATCCTTTTGAATGCGATTGCCATGGGATTGCTCCTTTTGATGCTAATCAAACTAGAACGAAGTAATAGGACTCCTAATCACCTCTTTCTTCGACAATTTTAGAGAACCAATGAAACAATTATAATGTCTCCATAAAAGAAGACTTCTGTGATATGTACGCATCATTTTGAACGTGATAGTCATTGTATTTCTCCTTTTGTTGCTAATCAAACTAGAACGAACTAATAGAACTCCTAATCACCACTTTCTTTGACAATTTAAAAACCAATGAAATAATTAAAAGGTCTCTCCCTAAAAGAAGACTCGTGTGAGATGTACGCATCATTTTGTTTGAGAGAATGGAGAAATAGGACTTGTAATCACCTCATTCAGTGACAATTGGAGAGAACCAATGAAACAATTAAAAGCTCTCCCTAAATGAAGACTTATGTGAGATGTACGTATCATTTTGAACAAGATAGTTATGGGATTACTCCTTTTGATGCTAATCAAACAGAACGAACTAATAGGAATCCTAATCACCTCTTTCTTTTGCAAATTGAGAGAACCAATGAAACAATAAAAATATCTCCCTAAATGAAGACTTGTTTAAAATGTGCGCATCATTTTGAACGCGATAGTAATGTGATTGCTTCTTTCGATGCTAATCAAACTAGAACGAAGAAATAGGACTCGTAACCACCTCATTCATTGACAATTTGAGAGAACATATGAAATAATTTGAAGGTCTCCTTAAATGAAGACTTGTGTGAGATGTACGTATCGTTTTGAACGTGATAGTCATGTGATTGCTCCTTTTGATGCTAATCAAACTAGAACGAAGCAATAGAACTCTTAATCACCTCTTTCTTTAACAATTTAATAGATGCAATGAAACAATAAAAATATCTCCCTAAATGAAGACTTGTGTGAGATGTACGCATCATTTTAAACGTGTTAGTTATGGCATTGCTCCTTTTAATGCAAATAAATCAAGAACGAAGAAATAGGACTCTTAACTTTCTTTGACAATTTGAGACAACCAATGAAACAATAAGAAGGTCTACCTACATGAAGACTTGTGAGAGATGTACGCATCGTTTTGAAAGCGATAGTCATGGAATTACTCCTTTTAATGCTAATTAAACTAGAGCGAACTAATAGGATTCCTAATCACCTATTTCTTTTGACTATTTTAGATAACCAATTAAACAATAAGAAGGTCTCCTCAAATAAAGTCTTGTGTGAGATGTACGTATCGTTTCGAATGCGATAGTGATGGGATTGAACGAAGAAAAAGGACTCTTAACTTTCTTTGACAATTCTTTAATTTTTTGCTAAATGTGTTTGTGTATAATAAATGCAAAAAACTTTGGATATTACAATGAAGATTATATCATAGTCCTCTTCTCCCGAGAAGACTAAAACACATAGAAAAGTCTAGGGAAACAATTTACCTAACCTTATAGCATTTTACCTCACAACCCAAGGCTAGACAAATGAAACATTGAAATTACAAAGGTAAACACACCACAGATTAGGCCCACAGCCCATCCGTAATGGCAGGTGAACCAAAGCAATTATCTGACCAAAAAGCAACCCAGCCCTCGTGGGCAGTCCGACAAGCAAAAAAATCACATAGTTCAAAGGGCAAGGCAATTAGCTGAAATGGAAATAAGAGCCCAACCAAATCAGCAATCAAAGGGCGGGCCCACAACCCTAAAAAAATGATAAGTCTGCAGGTCCCGCACAATTTAAAATGATTTGCGCATCATTTTGAACGTGATAGTCATGAGATTGGTTGTTTTAATGGCAATAAAACTAAAACAAAGAAATAAGACTCCTAATCTCTATTTTCTTTGACAATTTGAGACAACCAATGAAAAAAATAAGAAGGTCTTCCAACATGAAGACTTGTATGGGATGTACACATCATTTTGAATGCGATAGCCATGTGATTGCTCCTTTTGATGCTAATAAAACTAGAACAAAGTAATAGGACTCCTAATCACATCTTTCATCGACAATTTTAGAGAACCAATGAAACAATTAGAAGGTCTCTATAAAAGAAGACTTCTGTGAGATGTACGCATCATTTTGAATGTGATAGTCATGGTATTTCTTTTTTTGTTGCTAATCAAACTAGAACGAACTAATAGGATTACTAATCATCACTTTCTTTGACAATTTAAAATCCAATGAAACAATTAAAAGGTCTCACCCTAAAAGAAGACTTGTGTGAGATGTACGCATCGTTTTGAACGAGATAGTCCTGGGATTGCTCCTTTTGATTCCAATCTAACTAGAACGGAGAAATAGGACTCGTAATCACCTCATTATTTGACAATTAGAGAAAACCAATGAAACAATTAAAAGCTTTCCCTAAATGAATACTTATGTGGGATGTACGCATCGTTTTGAACACCATAGTTATGGGATTATTCCTTTTGATGTTAATCAAATAGAACGAACTAATAGGAATCCTAATTTTACAAATTGAGAGAACCAATAAAACAATAAAAATATCTCCCTAAATAAAGACTTGTGTGAGATGTGCTCATCATTTTGAACGCGATAGTAACGTGATAGCTCCTTTTGATGCCAATCAAACTAGAACGAAGAAATAAGACTTGTAACCACCTCATTCTTTGACAATTTGAGAGAACCTATAAAACAATTAGAAGGTCTCCTTAAATAAAGACTTGTGTGACATGTACGCATCGTTTTGAACGTGATAGTCATGTGATTCCTCCATTTGATGCTAATCAAACTAGAACGAAGCAATAGGACTCTTAATCACCTCTTTCTTTAACAATTTAACAGATGCAATGAAACAATAAAAATGTTTCCCTAACTGAAGACTTGTGTGAGATGTACATATCATTTTAAATGTGTTAGTTATGGCATTGCTCCTTTTAATGCAAATAAATCTAGAACGAAGAAATAGGACTCTTAACTTTCTTTGACAATTTGAGACAACCAATGAAACAATAAGAAGGTCTTCCTACATGAAGACTTGTGTGAGATGTACGCATCGTTTTGAAAGCAATAATCATGGAATTACTCCTTGTGATGCTAATCAAACTAGAGCGAACTAATAGGATTCCTAATCACCTATTTCTTTGACAATTTTAGAGAACCAATGAAACAATAAGAAGGTCTCCCCAAATAAAGTCTTGTGTGAGATGTATGTATCGTTTCGAATGCGATAGTCATGGGATTGAAAGAAGAAAAAGGACTCTTAACTTTCTTTGACAATTCAAAATGATTTGCGCATCTTTTTGAACGTGATAGTCATGAGATTGCTCGTTTTAATGGCAATAAAACTAGCACGAAGAAATAGGACTCTTAATCTCTATTTTCTTTGACAAGTTAAGACAGCCAATGAAAAAAAATAAGGTCTTCTAACATGAAAACTTGTGAGAGATGTACGCATCATTTTGAATGCGATAGCCATGCGATTGCTCCCTTTGATGCTAATCAAACTAGAACGAAGTAATAGGACTTCTAAACACCTCTTTCTTCGATAATTTTAGAGAACCAATGAAACAATTAGAAGGTCTCCATAAAAGAAGACTTCTGTGAGATGTACGCATCGTTTTGAATGTCATAGTCATGGTATTTCTTTTTTTGTTGCTAATCAAACTAGAACAAACTAATATGACTAATAATAACCACTTTCTTTGACAATTTAAAATCCAATGAAACAATTAAAAGGTCTCTCCCTAAAAGAAGACTTGTGTGAGATGTACGCATCGTTTTGAACGAGATAGTCCTGGGATTGCTCCTTTTAATTCCAATGTAACTAGAACCACATTCTTTGACAATTGGAGAGAACCAATAAAACAATTAAAAGCTCTTCCTAAATGAAGACTTATGTGAGATGTATGCATCGTTTTGAACACGATAGTCATGGGATTACTCCTTTTGATGCTAATCAAACAGAACGAACTAATAGGAATCTTAATCACCTCTTTCTTTGATAAATTGAGAGAACCAATGAAATAATAAAAATATCTCCCTAAATGAAGACTTGTGTGAGATGTGCGCATCATTTTGAACGCGATAGTAATGTGATTGCTCCTTTTGATGCCAATCAGACTAGAAATAAGAAATAAGACTCGTAACCATCTCATTCTTTGATAATATGGGAAAACCTATGAAACAATTAGAAAGTCTTTTTAAATGAAGACTTGTGTGAGATGTACGCATCATTTTGAAAGCGATAGTCATGGAATTACTCCTCTTGATGCTAATCAAACTAAAGCGAACTAATAGGATTCCTAATTACCTATTTCTTTGACAATTTTAAAGAACCAATGAAACAATAAGAAGGTCTCCCCAAATAAAGTCTTGTGTGAGATGTACGTATCGTTTCGAATGCGATAGTCATGGGATTGAACGAAAAAAAGGACTCTTAACTTTCTTTGACAATTCAAAATGATTTGCGCATCGTTTTGAACGTGATAGTCATGAGATTGCTCGTTTTAATGGCAATAAAACTAAAATAGAGAAATAAGACTCCTAATCTCTAATTTCTTTGACAATTTGAGAGAACTTATGAAACAATTAGAACGTCTCCTTAAATAAAGACTTGTGTGAGATGTACGCATCGAACGTGATAGTCATGTGATTGCTCCTTTTGATGCTAATCAAACTAGAACGAAGCAATAAGACTCTTTATCACCTCTTTCTTTAACAATTTAACAGATGCAATGAAACAATAAAAATGTCTCCCTAAATGAAGACTTGTGTGAGATGTACGCATCATTTTAAACGTGTTAGTTATGGCATTGCTCCTTTTAATGCAAATAAATCTAGAACGAAGAAATAGTACTATTAACTTTCTTTGACAATTTAAGACAACCAATGAAACAATAAGAAGGTCTACCTACATGAACACTTGTGTGAGATGTACGCATCGTTTTGAAAGCGATAGTCATGGAATTACTCCTTTTGATGCTAATCAAACTAGAGCGAACTAATAGGATTCCTAATCACCTATTTCTTTGATAATTTTTGAGAACCAACGAAACAATAAGAAGGTCTCCCCAAATGAAGTCTTGTGTGAGATGCACGTATCGTTTCAAATACGATAGTCATGGGATGGAACGAAGAAAATGGACTCTTAACTTTCTTTGACAATTCAAAACGATTTGCGCATCGTTTTGAACGTGATAGTCATGAGATTGCTCATTTTAATGGCAATAAATCTAAAACGAAGAAATAGGACTCTTAATCTCCTTAAATAAAGACTTGTGTGAGATGTACGCATCGAATGTGATAGTCATGTGATTGTTCCTTTTGATGCTAATCAAACTAGAACGAAGCAATAGGACTCTTTATCACCTCTTTCTTTAACAATTTAATAGATACAATGAAATAATAAAAATGTCTCCCTAAATGAAGACTTGTGTGAGATGTACGCATCATTTTAAACGTGTTAGTTATGGCATTGCTCCTTTTAATGCAAATAAATCTAGAACGAAGAAATAATACTCTTAACTTTCTTTGACAATTTGAGACAACCAATGAAACAATAAAAGGTCTACCTACATGAAGACTTGTGTGAGATGTACGCATCATTTTGAAAGCGATAGTCATGGAATTACTCTTTTTGATGCTAATCAAACTAGAGCGAACTAATAGGATTCCTAATCACCTATTTCTTTGACAATTTTTGAGAACCAATGAAACAATAAGAAGGTCTCCCCAAATGAAGTCTTGTGTGAGATGCACGTATCGTTTCAAATACGATAGTCATGGGATTGAACGAAGAAAATGGACTCTTAACTTTCTTTGATAATTCAAAATGATTTGCGCATCGTTTTGAACGTGATAGTCATGAGATTGCTCGTTTTAATGGCAATAAATCTAAAACGAAGAAATAGGACTTTTAATCTCCTTAAATAAAGACTTGTGTGAGATGTACGCATCGAACGTGATAGTCATGTGATTGCTCCTTTTGATGCTAATCAAATTAGAACGAAGCAATAGGACTCTTTATCACATCTTTCTTTAACAATTTAACAGATGCAATGAAACAATAAAAATGTCTCCCTAAATGAAGACTTGTGTGAGATGTACGCATCATTTTAAACGTGTTAGTTATGGCATTGCTCCTTTTAATGCAAATAAATCTAGAACGAAGAAATAGTACTCTTAACTTTCTTTGACAATTTGAGACAACCAATGAAACAATAAAAGGTCTACCTACATGAAGACTTGTGTGAGATTTACGCATCGTTTTGAAAGCGATAGTCATGGAATTACTCCTTTTGATGCAAATCAAACTAGGGCGAACTAATAGGATTCCTAATCACCTATTTCTTTGATAATTTTTGAGAACCAATGAAACAATAAGAAGGTCTCCCTAAATGAAGTCTTGTGTGAGATGCACGTATCGTTTCAAATACGATAATCATGGGATTGAACGAAGAAAATGGACTCTTAACTTTCTTTGACAATTCAAAATGATTTGCGCATCGTTTTGAACGTGATAGTCATGAGATTGCTCGTTTTAATGGCAATAAATCTAAAACCAAGAAATAGGACTCTTAATCTCTATTTTCTTTTAAGTTGAGACAACCAATGAAAAAAATGAGGTCTTCCAACATAAAAACTTGTGAGAGATGTACGCATCATTTTGAATACGATAGCCATTCGATTGCTCCTTTTGATGCTAATCAAACTAGAACGAAGTAATAGGACTCCTAATCTGCTCTTTCTTTGACAATTTTAGAGAACCAATGAAACAATTAGAAGGTCTCCATAAAAGAAGACTTTTGTGAGATGTGCGCATCGTTTTGAACTTAATATTCATGGTATTTCTCCTTTTGTTGCTAATCAAACTAGAACGAACTAATAGGACTCCCAATCACCTTTTTCTTTGACAATTAAAAATCCATTGAAACAATTAAAAGGTCTCTACCTAAAAGAAGACTTGTGTGAGATGTACGCATCGTTTTGAAAGCGATAGTCAGGGGATTGCTCCTTTTGATTCCAATCTAACTAGAACCGCATTGTTTGACAATTGGAGAGAACCAATAAAACAATTAAAAGGTCTTCCTAACTGAAGACTTATGTGAGATGTACGCATCGTTTTGAACACGATAGTCATGAGATTAGTCCTTTTGAAGCTAATCAAACAAAACGAACTAATTGGAATCCTAATCACCTATTTCTTTGATAAATTGAGAGAACCAATGAAACAATAAAAATATCTCCCTAAATGAAGACATGTGTGAGATGTGCGCATCATTTTGAACGCGATAGTAATGTGATAGCTTCTTTTGATGCCAATCAAACTAGAAATAGGAAATAGCACTCGTAACCACCTCATTCTTTGATAATTTGAGAAAACCTATGAAACAATTAGAAGGTCTTCTTAAATGAAGACTTCTGTGAGATGTACGCATCGTTTTGAACGTGATAGTCATATGATTGCACCTTTTGATGCTAATCAAACTAGAACGAAGCAATAAGACTCTTAATCACCTCTTTCTTTAACAATTTAACAGATCCAATGAAGCAATAAAAATGTCTCCCTAAATAAAGACTTGTGTGAGATGTACTCATCATTTTAAACGTCATTGTTATGGCATTGCTCCTTTTAATGCAAATAAATCCAGAACGAAGAAATAGAACTCTTAACTTTCTTTGACAATTTGAGACAAGCAATGAAACATTAAGAAGGTCTACCTACATGAAGACTTGTGTGAGATGTACGCATCGTTTTGAAAGCGATAGTCATGGAATTACTCCTTGTGATGCTAATCAAACTAGAGCGAACTAATAGGATTCCTAATCACCTATTTCTTTGACAATTTTAGAGAACCAATGAAACAATAAGAAGGTCTCCCCAAATGAAGTCTTGTGTGAGATGTACGTATCGTTTCGAATGCGATAGTCATGGGATTGAACGAAGAAAAAGGACTCTTAACTTTCTTTGACAATTCAAAACGATTTGCCCATCGTTTTGAACGTGATAGTCATGAGATTTCTCGTTTTAAAGGCAATAAAACTAACACGAAGAAATAGGACTCTTAATCTTTATTTTTTTTTGACAAGTTGAGACAACCTATGAAACAATTAGAAGGTCTTCTTAAATAAAGACTCGTGTGAGATGTACACATCGTTTTGAATGTGATAGTCATGTGATTGCTCCTTTTGATGCTAATCAAACTAGAACGAAGCAATAGGACTCTTAATCTCCTCTTTCTTTAAGAATTTAACATATGCAATGATACAATAAAAATGTCTCCCTAAATGAAGACGTGTGTGAGATGTACGCATCATTTTAAACGTGTTAGTTATGGCATTGCTCCTTTTAATGCAAATAAATCTATAACGAAGAAATAGGACTCTTAACTTTCTTTGACAATTTGAGACAAGCAATGAAACAATAAGAAGGTCTACCTACATGAAGACTTGTGTGAGATGTACGCATCGTTTTGAAAGCGATAGTCATGGAATTATTACTTGTGATGCTAATCAAACTAGAGCGAACTAATAGGATTCCTAATCACCTATTTCTTTGACAATTTTGGAGAACCAATGAAACAATAAGAAGGTCTCCCCAAATAAAGTCATGTGTGAGATGTACGTATCGTTTCGAATGCGATAGTCATGGGATTGAACGAAGAAAAAGGACTCTTAACTTTCTTTGACAATTCAAAACGATTTGCCCATCGTTTTGAACGTGATAGTCATGAGATTTCTCGTTTTAAAGGCAATAAAACTAACACGAAGAAATAGGACTCTTAATCTCTATTTTTTTTGACAAGTTGAGACAACCTATGAAACAATTAGAAGGTCTCCTTAAATAAAGACTCGTGTGAGATGTACACATCGTTTTGAATATGATAGTTATGTGATTGCTCCTTTTGATGCTAATCAAACTAGAACGAAGCAATAGGACTCTTAATCACCTCTTTCATTAACAATTTAACAGATGCAATGAAACAATAAAAATGTCTCCATAAATGAAGACTTGTGTGAGATGTACGCATCATTTTAAACGTGTTAGTTATGGCATTGCTACTTTTAATGCAAATAAATCTAGAACGAAGAAATAGGACTCTTAACTTTCTTTGACAATTTGAGACAACCAATGAAACAATAAGAATGTCTACCTACATGAAGACTTGTGTGAGATGTACGCATCGTTTTGAAAGCGACAGTCATGGAATTACTCCTTGTGATGCTAATCAAACTAGAGCAAACTAATAGGATTCCTAATCACCTATTTCTTTGACAATTTTAGAGAAATAATGAAACAATAAGAAGGTCTCCATAAATAAAGTCTTGTGTGAGATGTACGTATCGTTTCGAATGCGATAGTCATGGGATTGAACGAAGAAAAAGGACTGAACTTTCTTTGGCAATTCAAAACGATTTGCGCATCATTTTGAACATGATAGTCATGAGATTGCTCGTTTTAATGGCAATAAAATTAAAACAGAGAAATAAGACTCCTAATCTTTATTTTCTTTGACAATTTGAGAGAACATATGAAATAATTAGAAGGTCTCCTGAAATAAAGACTTGTGTGAGATGTACGCATCGTTTTGAACGTGATATTCATGTGATTGTTCCTTTTGATGCTAATCAAACAAGAACGAAGCAATAGGACTCTTAATCACCTCTTTCTTTAACAATTTAACAGATGCAATGAAACAATAAAAATGTCTTCCTAAATGAAGACTTGTGTGAGATGTACGCATCATTTTAAACATGTTAGTTATGGCATTGCTCCTTTTAATGCAAATAAATCTAGAACGAAGAAATAGGACTCTTAACTTTCTTTGACAATTTGAGACAACCAATGAAACAATAAAAAGGTCTACCTACACGAGGACTTGTGTGAGATGTACGCATCGTTTTGAAAGCGATAGTCATGGAATTACTCCTTTTGATGCTAATCAAACTAGAGCAAACTAATAGGATTCCTAATCACCTATTTCTTTGATAATTTTAGAGAACTAATGAAACAATAAGAAGGTCTCCCCAAATAAAGTCTTGTGTGAGATGTACGTATCGTTTCGAATGCGATAGTCATGGGATTGAACGAAGAAAAAGGACTCTTAACTTTCTTTGACAATTCAAAATGATTTGCCCATCGTTTTGAACGTGATAGTCATGAGATTGCTCGTTTTAATGGCAATAAAACTAAAACGAAGAAATAGGACTCTTAATCTCTATTTTCTTTGACAAGTTGAGACAACCAATGAAAAAAATAAGGTCTTCCAACATGAAAACTTGTGAGGGATGTACGCATCGTTTTTTTTTGCTAAATTTTAGGACTATATAAATAACTGAAACAAGTTACAAGGGACATTGGAGGACTCCAATAGGATATAGCATAGACATCATAGGACAGGCCCTATGATGTCATGACTATAAAAAGTAGGCCTAAACCCAACCGACAAGATGGAAAAACCACCAGAAAGACCAACCTAGTACAAAGGAACAATCAAAATAAACCCAACCAAAACAGGCACAAACCGACCCATTAACAAAGCAAAGCAGCTGGTAAAAACCCAACCCAATAGCCTAAAACCCAAATCCCGAGATTATAGGAACCCAAGGCGGACCGGTCATCAAAGTATAGCAAGAAATCGGCATGGCCCAAACTGTCACCCAGCATGAAACAAAACTGGACAACCAGCATGCAAACACCGAAAATAATTCGGCTTCCTAGAACAGCATGGAAAATCATGGAACCTGCATGGGGACCTGCTGGGCAGAACAGCTACCAAGACCAGCAACCCAACTTGGAAGGAAATGAGGAACGAAGTAATCACAGTCCAGTCCGTGGGGACAATTGGCCAATCACCTTGCTCCACAGCTTTAGAGAAGACACTCCCAAGCCAAACCGAGCCGGCCGAAACCAAAGCCCAAAGCATCAGAAACCCAGAAAACTCCAACCAAACCAGCCCAAAATAATTCGAAACCAGCAGCCAACTCCCGAATCCTATCACTGTATTGCTAAATTTTTTAACAAAATGGCTACAAACCAGGAGAAGCAGCATGCAGCCAGAAGTGTAGCCCAACAGCATGGACTAAACGCAAGGAGAAGCAGCAGGGATCAGCCCCTAGCAGTAACTGGAAACCAGCAGCAAAATCGAACAGTAGAATCCAAACATAACCGCAGCAGTAAAGAAATCAGGCAGCCATCCACTAGAGAAAGCATCAGACCTCCCAACTCTAGAAAGCATCAGAAACAAGGCTGCCAGTGCTGAGAAGGGGGAAAGCATAGAAGTCCACCAAGCAACCCATATACAGTAGTAATAATTACAGAAGTAACCATTACAGTAATGATTACAGAAGTAACCATTTACAGTAGTACTGATTGGTATGAGATGCTTTAATAAAACGAGAGGATGAAGACAACCTTGATTTAATAATATTGATGATATCCCTAGCAACGCAGGAAGAGAGGGGAAGCTTGTTCAAGTGAATCTTTCCATTTCTAGCTTCCCAAACCTTGTAGAAGGTAGCAGCAAAGGTAAGATAAAGAATGTGTTTTGTCAAACTTCTACCTTGGAAAGAAATGAGAAAGGAAGTAAGCCCAATCCAGTCCTTGGGGACATTAGACCAGTCACCAAGCTCCAAGGCCTGCTGTAAAATGTATGAAGAGAAAGAGCATTCAAAAAATAAGTGATCAAAGCTTTCATCATGTCTCTGACAAAAAGGGCAAGGGGAAATTCTGCCTGAGGAGTAATGCCTAGTAATATCATTAGTAGGGAGCTTTTTAAGGAATCCCAAGCATAGGATAAAAGAAAATCGAGGAACGTGAAGCTTATGCCAAACAATTTTGTGCTAATTCGGAGTAGCCTGTTTGGATCAAATAGAATCCCAGATATGCCGAGCTTTGATACGCACTATAGAGGAACCATTCCATTCAATTCTGTCGGGAGAGAGGGGGCTGGAAAGGTTGAGTTTCAATAAGTCTCTTTAGTTCAATCATCTCATGGTGGAAGCTCAAGGGAAGAGTCCAAGAGGAATCAATAATGATATCCGCCACCTTTGCCATAGGAGAAAGTCCAGAATTTGCAAGCAAGGTTTGACTGGGGTTAATGGGGTTGCCATTAATCTAGGGGTCATACCAAAAACTAGTGTTGGAGCCATTACCCACATGATAAGAAATTAAGGTTCTAGCAAGGGGCCTAAGCTTGAGGACCTGTCTCTATATCCAGGAACAATCAGAAGGGGCCAGATAGTTCCAGAAATTTCTCCCTTTCAAGACAGTTGTATTAACCCAAGAAGCCCATAAGGAGGGCGAATTAGCCCGGATGATATCAATTAAATGCATCAAAATCAGAGAATTGATCCATTCAATGATACTTTTGATTCCTAGACCCCCTTCCGAAACTGGGTGGCAAAGCTTTTGCCAAGCAACACGAGAGCCAGATTTACCCAGGGAAGGACCTTTCCATAGGAACCGGCATAGGATGGATTGAATAGCCCTGGACATAGCTTTGGGGAAAATAAAATGGTTGCTCCAATAAGACTGGATGGAGAATAAGATAGATTTGATAAGCTGAAGACGTCCAGAGTATGCTAAGGAAATAGAAGTCCAAGATGATACTCTGGAGGTGATTCGGTGGATATGTGGAACACAGTCCGAGAAAGAAAGCTTAAAGGAGATAAGAGGAACCCCCAGGAATTTGATAGGAAGGGTTCCCACTTGAAACCCAAGCAAAGATAAAATATCTGTGGAGGTTCTTTGGTCAGTATTGGCAAGAAAGCATTGACTTTTGTAGACATTTGGAAGGAGGCCAGAAAAGAGAGAGAAAGATTAGATGCAAGAGTTGATGATGTTAACAGAATTTACATTGGCATGGCAAAACACCATGATGTCTTCCGCAAAGAAAAGATGGGTTAAGTTACAATCTTTAGTTCTCCAATGAAATTTGAAATCTGGGAGTAAGACATCTTTCGAGATCTTAGAGGAGACCATTTCCATAACTAGCACAAACAGGTAAGGGGATAAGGGGTCTCCTTGTCTTAAACCGCGCTTACTTCCAAAATAACCCGCAAGGGAACCGTTGACCTTAATAGAGAACATAGCTGTGGAGATACAAGCTCGAATCCATCTAATGAAGATGGGAGGAAAGTGAAAAAGATGCTGAGAAGAGAGGAGAAAATCCCAGTTAACTGTATCAAAAGCCTTTCTAAGATCAATTTTAAGGGCACACCGAGGAGGGCCAGAGGAACGATGATAATTCCTAAGGAGGTCTTGAGCAAGAAGGATATTATCACTGATACTCCTCCCCTTGATGAAGGCAGATTGGGACTTGCCAATAACAGTGGGCAAGACAGTCTTAAGCCTGGATGCAAGAATCTTAGAAATGCACTTATAAATAGTGTTGCAACAAGAAATGGGTCGAAAGTCAGACATTGCAGACAGGGTTGCACATTTGGGAATGAGGGCGATAGCCGTAGAGTTAATACCCTTAGGCATATAACTTGTTGCAAAAAAGTGTTTAACAAGATTTGAGAAATCATTACCCATAATGTCCCAACAGTGAGTGAAGAAATTCACAATAAACCCATCAGGGCCAGGGCTTTTAAACTTCTTCATGGAATTAAAAGTGGAGAGAATTTCCTCATCAATGATAGGGGCAATGAGAAGGCCAGCCTGGCCCGGACTAATAACTTTAGTAGGAGAAACATCCCAATCCTGTTGCAAAATAGTGACAGACTTTGGGTTAAACAGATCCTGGAAGTACTTAGTGGCAACCGATTCCACCGTCTGCTGTCCATGAATAAGAACTCCAACATCATTTTGAATGGACAGGATCTTATTAGAATTCCATCTACTCTTGACCATGTTGAAAAAGAAATTAGAATTGTGATCCGCCAATGCCAACTAATTAACCCTAGACTTTTGTTGCAGAAGAGTTTCCTCCACTGCGAGAGCTTGCCAAAGCGAATGAAGGCAAAGCTTTTCAGATTCAATGAGAGCCAAATCCCTAGGCCTTTCCTGAAGAAGGGTTTGAGTACTGTGAAGAGCATCTGTGGCTATTTTAACTGAAGTGGTAACATTGCCAGAAATTCTGTTTAGAGAGATAAGGGCCCTCTTTGTCATTTTCAGCTTTTCAGAGAAAATACGGAAGGGATTTCCAAGCAAGGGACGACTCCAGATGTCAGCAACACATTCAAGGAACCCATCAAGTTTAGTCAAATGATTAAAAAACTGAAATGGTTTCCTTGAGGAGACAAGGTGGGAGCAGTGTTGAGAATAACTGGAGAATGGTCCGAGATACCTCTTGGCCCGAAGGTGACCTGAGCATTTGGAAAGGAGGAGAACCAGACCTCGTTACCGATAGCCCTGTCCAGCTTCTGAGGATAGGATACTCAACTTGATTATTCCACCAGGTGAAAAGGGGGCCAACACCACGGATGTCCTCAGCTCCAATGTGTTCCAAACAGTCACGGAGATCCTCCATACCATAGTTCCACGAATCATTGGCCCTGTCAGACTCGGCCAGGTCTCTGATGGCATTAAATTCTCCCAAAATACACCAACAGTTATTAGAATTAAGCGAAATTAAGGAGTTCCATAAGTCTCGTCTCTCCACAATTTAGTTAAGCCCATAGACAATAGAGACAAAAAAACTATTAGAGTTACTATTGAGATGCTTGACTTTACAATGAATAAGTTGGGAGGAAACAAAAAGAAAATCCACATTCCATATGATGGGATTCCATCCAACCCAAATGCGACCATTAGCATGGTGGTCATAGTTACAACCCCAGTTCCAGTTCCTACAGACAGAGTTTGAGATTCTGGAATAGTTATGTTCCTTGACTCTAGTTTCAAGCAGCCCAACAAAAGAAATATTATTGTCAGAAATCATTTGACGAACATAAGCCTGCTTCGGCTTCTTATTAAGACCTCTGACATTATATGTAGCTAGCATAAACTAAGTTGGAGCAAAAGAGACTCCAAGGCCTTTGAGTCTCTTTTTAGCCTCCTTGGAGAGTTCCTTCCCAGCTTTAGCCTTCAGGCAAAAATCCTTTCCGTCTTTCTCATCAACCAGCTTGATCTTGTCCACAATAGGATTGTGGGCAATAGGGGATTCAGAATCAGATAAAGCTCGTAGACCCGACGAAGAACCTGCTAGTGGGGAAAAGGGGTTAGTTTCCTTCCCAAGAGAGGAAAATGAGTCAGCCCTAGCTTGGTGGTTTTGCCCCTTTTGAGATAGTGACCCACACCGAACTACCCGGTTCCAGAGTACCAGAAGGACTTACAACCGCAACACCAGTAGACAAAATAGGCAAGGGGTCCGGGGTTTCTGTAGCTGCGTCAGGTTGAATAACCTTGGGAATCCACTGGAAATTAGATTTTGGACATTTCAAGGAAGAGTGGCCAAAAACATTACAAGCCTGGCATGAGGGAGGTCTGCTTTGATAATCAACAGCAACAGGGAGCACCACTTCCTCAAGTGAATCCTCATTAAAGACAACAACTTTGATGGAGCTCGGGAAAGAAAAGCTAGCATCAATCTCAATACAAACTCTAGCAAAACTCATAGGGTCCAATTTTGCAGTCATTTCATTAGCAAAAAGAGGTTTTCCAATATTGCTAGCAATGTAGCTTATACCTTCAGCAGACCAGTAAGGAAAAGGAACTTTGCATACTTTAACCCAGATGGGAACTTTTGAGCACTCAGACTTAGATATTTCAACCCCTGGCCTTCCAAGGCTGAAGAATAATAACTTTGAAAGCAAAGTGCCAAGGGCCTGATGCCAGAACATTGTCCCTATCCGAGACGGTTTTGAACTTAAAGATGTAGTAGCCCTTTTCATGGAGAAAAACTTTTTGGAGCCCAAGGTTACCCCAAATACGATGTTCTATAGGCTCCACTACCTTATAAGGTAACTTAGAATGGAGAAAGTATCCAACAAGACTAGAAGACCACATTTTGTTCCCTCTTAAGAGGGCTTCCACCGGAGGTTTCACAATGATACTGCCATCTTCCGAGACAGGAGAAGGAGTGAAGAAGGATAAATCCAGAGATTTTGAGGTATTAACAGAGACTATATCACACCAAGACTTAGAGATGCCAGCAGCAGGGCTTGGAATCTCTCCTTCTTCCAAGGGGGTGCATGGTTGGGCCTACCAAAACCAGGGCCAGCGCCAGGGCACGGGCCAGACGAGGGGCTAACCCGAAAAGGGGGAGAACCTGACAGCAGCTGACCTATTGGGTCAAGCAGAGAAGGGGGTTTAGAAGTCTCACCAACACAATACGTGGGAATAAGAGAGCTGCCAGACACCGGAACAGGGGAGGCAGCCTTAGAGGATCCATTTCCAAACACAGGACAATTATCAAACACTTTGCGTGCATTTGCTATAGCAGCAAAGGTTCCAATAGTGGGTAGGTCGTTTACATCTGCCAACGGAAGGCCAAGAGCAGAAAAATAAGCCATAAGCTTAGCATTCTTTTTCCTTTCGGCAAGAGCTTCTTCTCGATCGTTCCTAGAGAAGTACTAGGCTGCTCTAAAAATCTCTTGAGCAGCCGAAGGAGACACCGGACCGAGATTATCCCCCAAGGGGACCTCAGAAGCAGTAGATTCATCCGAACTGAAGGACACAAAATGGGGAATAGCCTCCGATTCACCCATTTCGACGGTAGTAATGGGGGAGTTTGGTTTGGAAACCCCATACTCGACAAATAAGTCACGAGACTGGGAGCTCTCAGAGTTCCCGGCGGAAAGGTGTTGCTGGTCAACCATGGGACCAGAACAAAGGGATGGCAAGCCAGAGTAGAAAAGAAAACCCAGAGGCTATGAGGGGGAAGGAAAGGGGACGGCGAGAAGACCAGAGAAAACAGAAGGGGAAAGGGAAGGAAAATGGAGAAACGAAAAAGATTGGGTGAGGAGGGTCAAAGGAGGAAAGGAAGTGGACAGTACCCAAAAAGGAAAGTCAAAGGCACAAACGGGTAAGAGAGAGGACCGGTGAAATTAGGTGAAGGGCAGGAAAAATTAGGTGGGGGCAAAAGGAGGGCAGGCAAAGAAACAAAGTCTAGAGAGAAGGCAGAGCAAAATTTCTAGAGAGAGAAACATTGTCTACCACAAGTCCATGTACGCATCGTTTTGAATGCAATAGCCATGGGATTGCTCCTTTTGATGATAATCAAACTAGAACGAAGTAATAGAACTCCTAATCACCTCTTTCTTCGACAATTTTAGAGAACTAATGAAATAATTAGAAGGTCTCCAGAAAAGAAGACTTCTGTGAGATGTACGAATTGTTTTGAACGTGATAGTCATGGTATTTCTCCTTTTGTTGCTAATCAAACTAGAACAAACTAATAGGACTCCTAATCACCTCTTTCTTTGACAATTGAAAATCCAATGAAATAGTTAAAAGGTCTCTCCCTAAAAGAAGACTTGTGTGAGATATACACATCATTTTGAACACGATAGTTCTGGGATTGCTCCTTTTGATTCTAATCTAACTAAAACGGAGAAATAGGACTCGTAATGACCTCATTCTTTGACAATTGGAGAGAACCAATGAAATAATTAAAAGCTCTCCCTAAATGAAGACTTATGTGAGATGTACGCATCGTTTTGAACACGATAGTCATGGGATTACTCCTTTTGATGCTAATCAAACAGAACGAACTAATAGGAATCCTAATCACCTCTTTCTTTGACAAATAGAGAGAACCAATGAAACAATAAAAATATCTCCCTAAATGAAGACTTCTATGAGATGTGCGCATCATTTTGAACGCGATAGTAATGTGATTGCTCCTTTTGATGCCAATCAAACTAGAACGAAGAAATAGGACTCGTAACCACCTCATTCTTTGACAATTTGAGAGAACCTATAAAATAATTAGAAGGTCCCTTTAAATGAAGACTTATGTGAGATGTACACATCGATTTAAACGTGATAGTCATGTGATTGCTTCCTTTTGATGCTAATCAAACTAGAACGAAGCAATAGGACTCTTAATCACCTCTTTCTTTAACAATTTAACAGATCCAATGAAACAATAAAAATGTCTCCATAAAAGAAGACTTGTGTGAGATGTACACATCATTTTAAACGTGATAGTTATGGCATTGCTCCTTTTAATGCAAATAAATCTAGAACGAAGAAATAGGACTCTTTACTTTCTTTGACAATTTGAGACAACTAATGAAACAAGAAGAAGGTCTACCTACATGAAGACTTGTGTGAGATGTACGCATCGTTTTAAAAAAGATAGTCATGTTATTACTCCTTTTGATGCTAATCAAACTAAAGCGAACTAATAGGATTTTTAATCACTTATTTCTTTGATAATTTTAGAGAACCAATGAAACAATAAGAAGGTCTCCCCAAATTAAGTCTTGTGTGAGATATACGTATCGTTTCGAATGCGATAGTCATTGGATTGAACGAAGAAAAAGGAGTTTTAATTTTCTTTGACAAATCAAAACGATTTGCGCATCGTTTTGAACATGATAGTCATGAGATTGCTCTTTTTAATGCCAATAAAACTTAAACGAAGAAATAGGATGGACTCCTAATCTCTAAGAAGACTTGTGTGAGATGTGCGCATCATTTTGAACATGATAGTAATGTGATTGCTCCTTTTGATGCCAATCAAACTAGAACGAAGAAATAGGACTCGTAACCACCTCATTCTTTGACAATTTGAGAGAACCTATGAAATAATTAGAAGGTTTCCTTAAATGAAGACTTGTGTGAGATGTACGCATCGTTTTGAACGTGATAGTCATGTGATTATCCTTTTGATGCTAATCAAACTAGAATGAAGCAATAGGACTCTTAATCACCTCTTTGTTTAACAATTTAACAGATCCAATGAAATGATAAAAATGTCTCCCTAAATGAAGACTTGTCTGAGATGTACGCATCATTTTAAACGTGATAGTTATGGCATTGCTCCTTTTAATGCAAATAAATCTAGAACGAAGAAATAGGACTCTAAACTTTCTTTGACAATTTGAGACAACCAATGAAACAATAAAAAGGTTTACCTATATGAAGACTTGTGTGAGATGTACGCATCGTTTGAAAGCGATAGTCATGGAAATACTCCTTTTGATGCTAATCAAACTAGGAGCGAACTAATAGGATTCATAATCACCTATTTCTTTGATAATTTTAGAGTACCAATGAAACAATAAGGAGGTCTGCCCAAATGAAGTCTTATGTGAGATGTACGTATCGTTTCGAATGCGATAGTCATAGGATTGAACGAAGAAAAAGGACTTTTAACTTTCTTTGACAAATCAAAATAATTTGCACATCGTTTTGAACGTGATAGTCATGAGATTGCTCGTTTTAATTCCAAGAAAACTAAAACGAAGAAACAGAACTCCTAATCTCTATTTTCTTTGACAATTTGAGGCAACCAATGAAAAAAATAAGGTCTTCCAACATGAAGAATTGTGAGAGATGTACGCATCGTTCTGAATGCGATAGCTATGGGATTGCTCCTTTTGATGCTAATCAAACAAGAATGAAGTAATAGGACTCCTAATCATCTCTTTCTTCGATAATGTTTTAGAAGCAATGAAACAATTAGATGTCTCCATAAAAGAAGTCTTCTGTGAGATGTACACATCGTTTTAAATGTGATAGTTGTGGGATTTCTCATTTTATTGCTAATCAAACTAGAACGAACTAATAGGACTCCTAATCACCTCTTTCTTTGACAATTTAAAGTCCAATGAAACAATTAGAAGGTCTCTCCCAAAAATAAGACTTGTGTGAGATGTACGCATCGTTTTGAACGCGATAGTCCTGGGATTGCTCCTTTTGATTCCAATCTAACTAGAACAGAGAAATAGGACTCGTAATCACCTCATACTTTGATAATTGGAGAGAACCAATGAAACAATTAAAAGCTCTCCCTAAATGAAGACTTATGTGAGATGTACGTATTGTTTTGAACACGATAGTCATGGGATTACTCCTTTTGACGCTAATCAAACAGAATGAACTAATAGGAATCCTAATAACCTCTTTCTTTGACAAATTGAGAAAACCAATGAAACAATAAAAATATTTCTCTAAATGAAGGGTTGGGTGAGATGTGCACATCATTTTGAACGCGATAGTAATGTGATTGCTCTTTTTGATGCCAATCAAACTAGAACGAAGAAATAGGACTCGTAACCACCTCATTCTTTGACAATTTGAGAGAACCTATGAAACAATTAGAAGGTCTCCTTAAATGAAGACTTGTGTGAGATGTAAGCATCGTTTTGAACGTGATAGTCATGTGATTGCTTCTTTTGATGCCAATCAAGCTAGAACGAAGCAATAGGACTCTTAATCACCTCTTTCTTTAACAATTTAACAGATCCAATGAAACGATAAAAATGTCTCCCTAAATAAAGACTTGTATGAGATGTACGCATCATTTTAAACGTGATAGTTACGGCATTGCTTCTTTTAATGCAAATAAATCTAGAATGAAGAAATAGGACTCTTAACTTTCTTTGACAATTTGAGATAACCAATTAAACAATAATAAGATCTACCTACATGAAGACTTGTGTGAGATGTACGCATCATTTTGAAAGCGATAATCATGGAAATACTCCTTTTGATGCTAATCAAACTAATAGGATTCCTAATCACCTATTTCTTTGATAATTTTAGAGAACTAATGAAACAATAAGAAGGTCTTCCCAAATGAAATCTTGTGTGAGATGTACGTATCGTTTCGAATGCGATAGTCATGGGATTGAACGCAGAAAAAAGACTTTTAACTTTCTTTGACAAAATCAAAACGATTTGCGCATCGTTTTGAACGTGATAGTCCTGAGATTGATCGTTTTAATGCCAATAAAACTAAAACGAAGAAATAGGACTCTTAATCTCTATTTTCTTTGACAATTTGAGACAACCAATGAAAAAAATAAGAAGGTCTTCCAACATGAAGACTTGTGAGAGATGTATACATCGTTTTGAATGCGATAGCCTTTTGATGCTAATTAAACTAGAACGAAGTAATAGGACTCCTAATCACCTCTTTCTTCGACAAATTTAGAGAACCAATGAAACAATTAGAAGGTTTCTAGAAAAGAAGACTTCTGTGAGATGTACGCATTGTTTTGAACGTCATGGTATTTCTCCTTTTGTTGCAAATCAAACTAGAACGAACTAATAGGACTCCTAATCACCTCTTTCTTTGACAATTGAAAATCCAAAGAAAGAATTAAAAGGTCTCTTCCTAAAAGAAGACTTGTGTGAGATGTACGCATCGTTTTGAATGCGATAGTCTTGGGATTGCAAATTTTGATTCTAATCTAACTAAAACGGAGAAATAGGACTCGTAATCACCTCATTCTTTGACAATTGGAGAGAACCAATGAAACAATTAAAAACTCTCCATAAATGATGACTTATGTGAGATGTACGCATCGTTTTGAACACAATAGTCATGGGATTACTCCTTTTGATGCTAATCAAATAGAACGAACAAATAGGAATCCTAATCACCTCTTTCTTTGATAAATTGAGAGAACCAATGAAACAATAATAATATCTCCCTAAATGAAGACTTATGTGAGATGTGCGCATCATTTTGAACGTGATAGTAATGTGATTGCTCCTTTTGATGCCAATCAAACTAGAACGAAGAAATAGGACTCGTAACCACCTCATTCTTTGACAATTTGAGAGAACCTATGAAACAATTAGAAGGTCCCCTTAAATGAAGACTTGTGTGAGATGTACACATCGATTTAAAAGTGATAGTCATGTGATTGCTCCATTTGATGCTAATTAAACTAGAACGAATCAATAGGACTCTTAATCACCTCTTTCTTTTACAATTTAACAGATCCAATGAAACAATAAAAATGTCTCCCAAAATGAAGACTTGTGTGAGATGTACACATTATTTTAAACGTGATAGTTATGGCATTTCTCCTTTTAATGCAAATAAATCTAGAACAAAAAAATAGGACTCTTAACTTTCTTTGACAATCTGAGACAACCAATAAAACAATAAGAAGGTATACCTACATGAAGACTTGTGTGAGATGTACGCATCGTTTTGAATGAGATAATCATGGAATTACTCCTTTTGATGTTAATCAAACTAAAGCGAACTAATAGGATTCTTAATCACCTATTTCTTTGACAATTTTAGAGAACCAATGAAACAATAAGAAGGCCTCCCCAAATTAAGTCTTGTGTGAGATGTACGTATCATTTCGAATGCGATAGTCATTGGATTGAATGAAGAAAAAGGAGTTTTAACTTTCTTTGCCAAATCAAAATGATTTGCGCATCGTTTTGAACGTAATAGTCATGAGATTGCTCGTTTTAATGCCAATAAAACTTAAACAAAGAAATAGGACGGACTCATAATATCTAAGAATACTTGTATGAGATGTGCGCATCATTTTGAACGTGATAGTAATGTGATTGCTCCTTTTGATACCAATCAAACTTGAACGAAGAAATAGGACTCGTAACCACCTCATTCTTTGACAATTTGAGAGAACCTATGAAACAATTAGAAGGTTTCTTAAATGAAGACTTGTGTGAGATGTACGCATCGTTTTGAACGTGATAGTCATGTGATTGCTCCTTTTGATGTTAATCAAACTAGAACGAAGCAATAGGAATCTTAATCACCTCTTTCTTTAACAATTTAACAGATCCAATGAAATGATAAAAATGTCTCCCTAAATGAAGACTTTTCTGAGATGTACGCATCATTTTAAATGTGATAGTTATGGCGTTGCTCCTTTTAATGCAAATAAATCTAGAACGAAGAAATAGGACTCTTAACTTTCATTGACAATTTAAGACAATCAATGAAACAATAAGAAGGTCTACCTACATGAAGACTTGTGTGAGATGTACGCATCGTTTTGAAAGCGATAGTCATGGAAATACTCCTTTTGATGCTAATCAAACTAGAGCGAACTAATAGGATTCCTAATCACCTATTTCTTTGATAATTTTAGAGTACCAATGAAACAATAAGAAGGTCTGCCCAAATGATGTATTGTGTGAGATGTACGTATCGTTTCGAATGCGAAGTCATGGGATTGAACGAAGAAAAAGGACTTTTAACTTTCTTTGACAAATCAAAATGATTTGCGCATTGTTTTGAACGTGATAGTCATGAGATTGCTATTTTTAATTCCAATAAAACTAAAATGAAGAAATAGAACTCCTAATCTTTATTTTCTTTGACAATTTGAGACAACTAATGAAAAAAATAAGGTCTTCCAACATGAAGAATTGTGAGAGATGTACGCATCGTTCTGAATGCGATAGCCATGGGATTGCTCCTTTTGATGCTAATCAAACTAGAACGAAGTTATAGGACTCCTAATCACCTCTTTCTTCGATAATTTTTTAGAAGCAATGAAACAATTAGAATGTCTCCATAAAAGAAGACTTCTGTGAGATGTACACATCGTTTTAAACATGATGGTAATCAAACTAGAACTAACTAATAGGACTCCTAATCACCTCTTTCTTTGACAATTTAAAATCCAATGAAACAATTAGAAGGTCTCTCCCTAAAATAAGACTTGTGTGAGATGTACGCATCGTTTTGAACGCGATAGTCACTGGGATTGCTCCTTTTGATTCCAATCTAACTAGAACGGAGAAATAGGACTTGTAATCACCTCATTCTTTGGCAATTGGAGAGAACCAATGAAACAATTAAAAGCTCTCCCTAAATGAAGACTTATGTGAGATGTACGTATCGTTTTGAGCACGATAGTCATGGTATTACTCCTTTTTACGCTAATCAAACAGAACAAACTAGTAGGAATCCTAATAACCTCTTTTTTGACAAATTGAGAAAATCAATGAAACAATAAAAATATCTCCCTAAATGAAGGCTTGGGTGAGATGTGCCCATCATTTTGAACGCGATACTAATGTGATTGCTCCTTTTGATGCCAATCAAACTAGAACGAAGAAATAGGACTCGTAACCACCTCATTCTTTGACAATTTGAGAGAACCTATGAAACAATTAGAAGGTCTCCTTAAATGAAGACTTGTGTGAGATGTAAGCATCGTTTTGAACGTGATAGTCATGTGATTGCTTCTTGTGATGCTAATCAAGCTAGAACGAAGCAATAGGACTCTTAATCACCTCTTTCTTTAACAATTTAACAGATCCAATGAAACGATAAAAATGTCTCCCTAAATAAAGACTTGTATGAGATGTACGCATCATTTTAAATGTGATAGTTATGGCATTGCTCCTTTTAATTCAAATAAATCTAGAATGAAGAAATAGGACTCTTAACTTTCTTTGACAATTTGAGATAACCTATGAAACATTAATAAGGTCTACCTACATGAAGACTTGTGTGAGATGTACGCATCATTTTGAAAGCGATAATCATGGAAATACTCCTTTTGATGCTAATCAAACTAGAGCAAACTAATAGGATTCCTAATCACCTATTTCTTTGATAATTTTAGAGAACCAATGAAACAATAAGAAGGTCTTCCCAAATGAAATCTTGTGTGAGATGTACGTATCGTTTCGAATGCGATAGTCATGGGATTGAACGAAGAAAAAGTACTTTTAACTTTCTTTGACAAAATCGAAACGATTTGCGCATCGTTTTGAACGTGATAGTCCTGAGATTGCTGGTTTTAATGCCAATAAAACTAAAACGAAGAAATAGGACTCCTAATCTCTATTTTCTTTGACAATTTGAGACAACCAATGAAAAAAATAAGGTCTTCCAACATGAAGAATTGTGAAAGATGTACGCATCGTTTTGAATGCGATAGCCATAGGATTGCTCCTTTTGATGCTAATCAAACTAGAACGAAGTTATAGGACTCCTAATCACCTCTTTCTTCGACAAATTTAGAGAACCAATGAAGCAATTAGAATGTCTCCAGAAAAGAAGACTTCTGTGAGATGTACGCATTGTTTTGAAACGTGATAGTTGGTATTTCTCCTTTTGTTGTCAAATCAAACTAGAACGAACTAATAGGACTCCTAATCACCTCTTTCTTTGACAATTGAAAATCCAATGAAACAATTAGAAGGTCTCTTCCTAAAATAAGACTTGTGTGAGATGTACGCATCGTTTTGAACGCGATAGTCATTGGGATTGCAATTTTGATTCTAATCTAACTAAAACGGAGAAATAGGACTCGTAATCACCTCATTCTTTGACAATTGGAGAGAACCAATGAAACAATTAAAAGCTCTCCCTAAATGATGACTTATGTGAGATGTACGCATCGTTTTGAACACAATAGTCATGGTATTACTCCTTTTGATGCTAATCAAACAGAACGAACTAAGTAGGAATCCTAATCACCTCTTTCTTTGATAAATTGAGAGAACTCAATGAAACAATAAAAATATCTCCCTAAATGAAGGCTTGGGTGAGATGTGCCCATCATTTTGAACGCGATACTAATGTGATTGCTCCTTTTGATGCCAATCAAACTAGAACGAAGAAATAGGACTCGTAACCACCTCATTCTTTGACAATTTGAGAGAACCTATGAAACAATTAGAAGGTCTCCTTAAATGAAGACTTGTGTGAGATGTAAGCATCGTTTTGAACGTGATAGTCATGTGATTGCTTCTTGTGATGCTAATCAAGCTAGAACGAAGCAATAGGACTCTTAATCACCTCTTTCTTTAACAATTTAACAGATCCAATGAAACGATAAAAATGTCTCCCTAAATAAAGACTTGTATGAGATGTACGCATCATTTTAAATGTGATAGTTATGGCATTGCTCCTTTTAATTCAAATAAATCTAGAATGAAGAAATAGGACTCTTAACTTTCTTTGACAATTTGAGAAAACCTATGAAACATTAATAAGGTCTACCTACATGAAGACTTGTGTGAGATGTACTCATCATTTTGAAAGCGATAATCATGGAAATACTCCTTTTGATGCTAATCAAACTAGAGCAAACTAATAGGATTCCTAATCACCTATTTCTTTGATAATTTTAGAGAACCAATGAAACAATAAGAAGGTCTTCCCAAATGAAATCTTGTGTGAGATGTACGTATCGTTTCGAATGCGATAGTCATGGGATTGAACGAAGAAAAAGTACTTTTAACTTTCTTTGACAAAATCGAAACGATTTGCGCATCGTTTTGAACGTGATAGTCCTGAGATTGCTGGTTTTAATGCCAATAAAACTAAAACGAAGAAATAGGACTCCTAATCTCTATTTTCTTTGACAATTTGAGACAACCAATGAAAAAAATAAGAAGGTCTTCCAACAAGAAGACTTGTGAAAGATGTATACATCGTTTTGAATGCGATAGCCATGGGATTGCTCCTTTTGATGCTAATCAAACTAGAACGAAGTAATAGGACTCCTAATCACCTCTTTCTTCGACAAATTTAGAGAACCAATGAAACAATTAGAAGGTCTCCAGAAAAGAAGACTTCTGTGAGATGTACGCATTGTTTTGAACGTGATAGTCATGGTATTTCTCCTTTTGTTCCAAATCAAACTAGAACGAACTAATAGGACTCCTAATCACCTATTTCTTTGATAATTGAAAATCCAATGAAACAATTAAAAGGTCTCTTCCTAAAAGAAGACTTGTGTGAGATGTACGCATCGTTTTGAACGCGATAGTCTTGGGATTGCAAATTTTGATTCTAATCTAACTAAAACGGAGAAATAGGACTCGTAATCACCTCATTCTTTGACAATTGGAGAGAACCAATGAAACAATTAAAAGCTCTCCGTAAATGATGACTTATGTGAGATGTACGCATCGTTTTGAACACAATAGTCATGGGATTACTCCTTTTGATGCTAATCAAACAGAACGAACTAATAGGAATCCTAATCACCTCTTTCTTTGATAAATTGAGAGAACTAATGAAACAATAAAAATATCTCCCTAAATGAAGACTTATGTGAGATGTGCTCATCATTTTGAACGCGATAGTAATGTGATTGCTCCTTTTGATGCCAATCAAACTAGAACGAAGAAATAGGACTCGTAACCACCTCATTCTTTGACAATTTGAGAGAACCTATGAAACAATTAGAAGGTCTCCTTAAATGAAGACTTGTGTGAGATGTAAGCATCGTTTTGAACGTGATAGTCATGTGATTGCTTCTTGTGATGCTAATCAAGCTAGAACCAAGCAATAGGACTCTTAATCACCTCTTTCTTTAACAATTTAACAGATCCAATGAAACGATAAAAATGTCTCCCTAAATAAAGACTTGTATGAGATGTACGCATCATTTTAAATGTGATAGTTATGGCATTGCTCCTTTTAATTCAAATAAATCTAGAATGAAGAAATAGGACTCTTAACTTTCTTTGACAATTTGAGATAACCTATGAAACATTAATAAGGTCTACCTACATGAAGACTTGTGTGAGATGTACGCATCATTTTGAAAGCGATAATCATGGAAATACTCCTTTTGATGCTAATCAAACTAGAGCAAACTAATAGGATTCCTAATCACCTATTTCTTTGATAATTTTAGAGAACGAATGAAACAATAAGAAGGTCTTCCCAAATGAAATCTTGTGTGAGATGTACGTATCGTTTCGAATGCGATAGTCATGGGATTGAACGAAGAAAAAGTACTTTTAACTTTCTTTGACAAAATCGAAACGATTTGCGCATCGTTTTGAACGTGATAGTCCTGCGATTGCTGGTTTTAATGCCAATAAAACTAAAACGAAGAAATAGGACTCCTAATCTCTATTTTCTTTGACAATTTGAGACAACCAATGAAAAAAATAAGAAGGTCTTCCAACAAGAAGACTTGTGAAAGATGTATACATCGTTTTGAATGCGATAGCCATGGGATTGCTCCTTTTGATGCTAATCAAACTAGAACGAAGTAATAGGACTCCTAATCACCTATTTCTTCAACAATTTTAAAGAACCAATGAAACAATTAGAAGGTTTCCATAAAAGAAGACTTCTGTGAGATGTACGCATTGTTTTGAACGTGATAGTCATGGTATTTCTCCTTTTGTTCCAAATCAATCTAGAACGAACTAATAGGACTCCTAATCACCTATTTCTTTGACAATTGAAAATCCAATGAAACAATTAAAAGGTCTCTTCCTAAAAGAAGACTTGTGTGAGATGTACGCATCGTTTTGAACGCGATAGTCTTGGGATTGCAAATTTTGATTCTAATCTAACTAAAACGGAGAAATAGGACTCGTAATCACCTCATTCTTTGACAATTGGAGAGAACCAATGAAACAATTAAAAGCTCTCCGTAAATGATGACTTATGTGAGATGTACGCATCGTTTTGAACACAATAGTCATGGGATTACTCCTTTTGATGCTAATCAAACAGAACGAACTAATAGGAATCCTAATCACCTCTTTCTTTGATAAATTGAGAGAACTAATGAAACAATAAAAATATCTCCCTAAATGAAGACTTATGTGAGATGTGCTCATCATTTTGAACGCGATAGTAATGTGATTGCTCCTTTTGATGCCAATCAAACTAGAACGAAGAAATAGGACTCGTAACCACCTCATTCTTTGATAATTTGAGAGAACCTATGAAACAATTAGAAGGTCCCCTTAAATGAAGACTTGTGTGAGATGTACACATCGATTTAAACGTGATAGTCATGTGATTGCTCCTTTTGATGCTAATTAAACTAGAATGAATCAATAGAACTCTTAATCACCTCTTTCTTTTATAATTTAACAGATCCAATGAAACAATAAAAATGTCTCCCAAAATGAAGACTTGTGTGAGATGTACACATTATTTTAAACGTGATAGTTATGGCATTTCTCCTTTTAATGCAAATAAATCTAGAACGAAAAAATAGGACTCTTAACTTTCTTTGACAATCTGAGACAACCAATAAAACAATAAGAAGGTATACCTACATGAAGACTTGTGTGAGATGTATGCATCGTTTTGAATGAGATAGTCATGGAATTACTCCTTTTGATGCTAATCAAACTAAAGCGAACTAATAGGATTCTTAATCACCTATTTCTTTGACAATTTTAGAGAACCAATGAAACAATAAGAAGGCCTCCCCAAATTAAGTCTTGTGTGAGATGTACGTATCATTTCGAATGCGATAGTCATCGGATTGAACGAAGAAAAAGGAGTTTTAACTTTCTTTGACAAATCAAAACGATTTGCGCATCGTTTTGAACGTAATAGTCATGAGATTGCTCGTTTTAATGCCAATAAAACTAAAACGAAGAAATAGGACGGACTCATAATCTCTAAGAAGACTTGTATGAGATGTGCGCATCATTTTGAACGGGATAGTAATGTGATTGCTCCTTTTGATGCCAATCAAACTTGAACGAAGAAATAGGACTCGTAACCACCTCATTCTTTGACAATTTGAGAGAACCTATGAAACAATTAGAAGGTTTCCTTAAATGAAGACTTGTGTGAGATGTACACATCGTTTTGAACGTGATAGTCATGTGATTGCTCCTTTTGATGTTAATCAAACTAGAACGAAGCAATAGGAATCTTAATCACCTCTTTCTTTAACAATTTAACAGATCCAATGAAATGATAAAAATGTCTCCCTAAATGAAGACTTGTCTGAGATGTACGCATCATTTTAAACGTGATAGTTATGGCATTGCTCCTTTTAATGCAAATAAATCTAGAACGAAGAATTAGGACTCTTAACTTTCATTGACAATTTAAGACAATCAATGAAACAATAAGAAGGTCTACCTACATGAAGACTTGTGTGAGATGTACGCATCGTTTTGAAAGCGATAGTCATGGAAATACTCCTTTTGATGCTAATCAAACTAGAGCGAACTAATAGGATTCCTAATCACCTATTTCTTTGATAATTTTAGAGTACCAATGAAACAATAAGAAGGTCTGCCCAAATGAAGTCTTGTGTGAGATGTACGTATCGTTTCGAATGCGATAGTCATGGGATTGAACGAAGAAAAAGGACTTTTAACTTTCTTTGACAAATCAAAACGATTTGCGCATCTTTTTGAACGTGATAGTCATGAGATTGCTCATTTTAATTCCAATAAAACTAAAACGAAGAAACAGAACTCCTAATCTTTATTTTCTTTGACAATTTGAGACAACTAATGAAAAAAAATAAGGTCTTCCAACATGAAGAATTGTGAGAGATGTACGCATCGTTCTGAATGCGATAGCCATGGGATTGCTCCTTTTGATGCTAATCAAACTAGAACGAAGTTATAGGACTCCTAATCACCTCTTTCTTCGATAATTTTTTAGAAGCAATGAAACAATTAGAATGTCTCCATAAAAGAAGACTTCTGTGAGATGTACACATCGTTTTAAACATGATAGTTGTGGGATTTCTCCTTTTGTTGGTAATCAAACTAGAACGAACTAATAGGACTCCTAATCACCTCTTTCTTTGACAATTTAAAATCCAATGAAACAATTAGAAGGTCTCTCCCAAAAATAAGACTTGTGTGAGATGTACGCATCGTTTTAAACGCGATAGTCCTGGGATTGCTCCTTTTGATTCCAATCTAACTAGAACGGAGAAATAGGACTCGTAATCACCTCATTCTTTGACAATTGGAGAGAACCAATGAAACAATTAAAAGCTCTCCCTAAATGAAGACTTATGTGAGATGTACGTATCGTTTTGAACACGATAGTCATGGGATTACTCCTTTTTACGCTAATCAAACAGAACGAACTAATAGGAATCCTAATAACCTCTTTCTTTGACAAATTGAGAAAATCAATGAAACAATAAAAATATCTCCCTAAATGAAGGCTTGGGTGAGATGTGCCCATCATTTTGAACGCGATAATATTGTGATTGCTCCTTTTGATGCCAATCAAACTAGAACGAAGAAATAGGACTCGTAACCACCTCATTCTTTGACAATTTGAGAGAACCTATGAAACAATTAGAAGGTCTCCTTAAATGAAGACTTGTGTGAGATGTAAGCATCGTTTTGAACGTGATAGTCATGTGATTGCTTCTTTTGATGCTAATCAAGCTAGAACGAAGCAATAGGACTCTTAATCACCTCTTTCTTTAACAATTTAACAGATCCAATGAAACGATAAAAATATCTCCCTAAATAAAGACTTGTATGAGATGTACGCATCATTTTAAATATTATAGTTATGGCATTGCTCCTTTTAATGCAAATAAATCTAGAATGAAGAAATAGGACTCTTAACTTTCTTTGACAATTTGAGATAACCAATGAAACAATAATAAGGTCTACTTACATGAAGACTTGTGTGAGATGTACGCATCATTTTGAAAGCGATAATCATGGAAATACTCCTTTTGATGCTAATCAATCTAGAGCAAACTAATAGGATTCCTAATCACCTATTTTTTTGATAATTTTAGAGAACCAATGAAACAATAAGAAGGTCTTCCCAAATAAAATCTTGTGTGAGATATACGTATCGTTTCGAATGCGATAGTCATGGGATTGAACGAAGAAAAAGGACTTTTAACTTTCTTTGACAAAATCAAAATGATTTGCGCATCGTTTTGAACGTGATAGTCCTGAGATTGCTCGTTTTAATGCCAATAAAACTAAAACAAAAAATAGGACTCCTAATCTCTATTTTCTTTGACAATTTGAGACAACCAATGAAAAAAATAAGAAGGTCTTCCAACAGGAAGACTTGTGAAAGATGTATACATCGTTTTGAATGCGATAGCCATGGGATTGCACCTTTTGATGCTAATCAAACTAGAACGAAGTAATAGGACTCCTAATCACCTCTTTCTTCGACAAATTTAGAGAACCAATGAAACAATTAGAAGGTCTCCAGAAAAGAAGACTTCTGTGAGATGTACGTATTGTTTTGAACGTGATAGTCATGGTATTTCTCCTTTTGTCCCAAATCAAACTAGAACGAACTAATAGGACTCCTAATCCCCTATTTCTTTGATAATTGAAAATCCAATGAAATAATTAAAAGGTCTCTTCCTAAAAGAAGACTTGTGTGAGATGTACGCATCGTTTTGAACGCGATAGTCTTGGGATTGCAAATTTTGATTCTAATCTAACTAAAACGGAGAAATAGGACTCGTAATCACCTCATTCTTTGACAATTGGAGAGAACCAATGAAACAATTAAAAGCTCTCCATAAATGATGACTTATGTGAGATGTACGCATCGTTTTGAACACAATAGTCATGGGATTACTCCTTTTAATGCTAATCAAATAGAACGAACTAATAGGAATCCTAATCACCTCTTTCTTTGATAAATTGAGAGAACCAATGAAACAATAAAAATATATCCCTAAATGAAGACTTATGTGAGATGTGCGCATCATTTTGAACGCGATAGTAATGTGATTGCTCCTTTTGATGCCAATCAAACTAGAACGAAGAAATAGGACTCGTAACCACCTCATTCTTTGATAATTTGAGAGAACCTATGAAACAATTAGAAGGTCCCCTTAAATGAAGACTTGTGTGAGATGTACACATCGATTTAAACGTGATAGTCATGTGATTGCTCCTTTTGATGCTAATCAAACTAGAACAAATCAATAGGACTCTTAATCACCTCTTTCTTTAACAATTTAACAGATCCAATGAAACAATAAAAATGTCTCCCAAAATTAAGACTTGTGTGAGATGTGCACATTATTTTAAACGTGATAGTTATGGCATTTCTACTTTTAATGCAAATAAATCTAGAACGAAAAAATAGGACTCTTAACTTTCTTTGACAATCTGAGACAACCAATAAAACAATAAGAAGGTATACCTACATGAAGACTTGTGTGAGATGTACGCATCGTTTTGAATGAGATAGTCATGGAATTACTCCTTTTGATGCTAATCAAACTAAAGCGAACTAATAGGATTCTTAATCACCTATTTCTTTGACAATTTTAGAGAACCAATGAAATAATGAGAAGGCCTCCCCAAATTAAGTCTTGTGTGAGATGTACGTATCATTTCGAATGCGATAGTCATGGGATTGAACGAAGAAAAAGGAGTTTTAACTTTCTTTGACAAATCAAAACGATTTGCGCATCGTTTTGAACGTAATAGTCATGAGATTGCTCGTTTTAATGCCAATAAAACTTAAACGAAGAAATAGGACGGACTCATAATCTCTAAGAAGACTTGTATGAGATGTGCGCATCATTTTGAACGCGATAGTAATGTGATTGCTCCTTTTGATGCCAATCAAACTTGAACGAAGAAATAGGACTCGTAACCACCTCATTCTTTGACAATTTGAGAGAACCTATGAAACAATTAGAAGGTTTCCTTAAATGAAGACTTGTGTTAGATGTACACATCGTTTTGAACGTGATAGTCATGTGATTGCTCCTTTTGATGTTAATCAAACTAGAACGAAGCAATAGGAATCTTAATCACCTCTTTCTTTAACAATTTAACAGATCCAATGAAATGATAAAAATGTCTCCCTAAATGAAGACTTGTCTGAGATGTACGCATCATTTTAAAAGTGATGGTTATGGCATTGCTCCTTTTAATGCAAATAAATCTAGAACGAAGAAATAGGACTCTTAACTTTCTTTGACAATTTGAGACAACCAATGTAACAATAAGAAGGTCTACCTACATGAAGACTTGTGTTAGATGTACGCATCGTTTTGAAAGCGATAGTCATGGAAATACTCCTTTTGATGCTAATCAAACTAGAGCGAACTAATAAGATTTCTAATCACCTATTTCTTTGATAATTTTAGAGTACCAATGAAACAATAAGAAGGTCTGCCCAAATGAAGCCTTGTGTGAGATGTACGTATTGTTTCGAATGCGATAGTCATGGGATTGAACGAAGAAAAAGGACTTTTAACTTTCTTTGACAAATCAAAACGATTTGCGCATCGTTTTGAACGTGATAGTCATGAGATTGCTCGTTTTAATTCCAATAAAACTAAAACGAAGAAACAGAACTCCTAATCTTTATTTTCTTTGACAATTTGAGACAACCAATGAAAAAAATAAGGTCTTCCAACATGAAGAATTGTGAGAGATGTACGCATCGTTCTGAATGCGATAGCCATGGGATTGCTCCTTTTGATGCTAATCAAACTAGAACGAAGTTATAGGACTCCTAATCACCTCTTTCTTCGATAATTTTTTAGAAGCAATGAAACAATTAGAATGTCTCCATAAAAGAAGACTTCTGTGAGATGTACACATCGTTTTAAACATGATAGTTGTGGGATTTCTCCTTTTGTTGGTAATCAAACTAGAACGAACTAATAGGACTCTTAATCACCTCTTTCTTTGACAATTTAAAATCCAATGAAACAATTAGAAGGTTTCTCCCAAAAATAAGACTTGTGTGAGATGTACGCATCGTTTTGAACGCGATAGTCCTGGGATTGCTCCTTTTGATTCCAATCTAGCTAGAACAGAGAAATAGGACTCGTAATCACCTCATTCTTTGACAATTGGAGAGAACCAATGAAACAATTAAAAGCTCTCCCTAAATGAAGACTTATGTGAGATGTACGTAACGTTTTGAACACGATAGTCATGGGATTACTCCTTTTTACGCTAATCAAATAGAACGAACTAATAGGAATCCTAATAACCTCTTTCTTTGACAAATTGAGAAAATCAATGAAACAATAAAAATATCTCCCTAAATGAAGGCTTGGGTGAGATGTGCCCATCATTTTGAACGCGATACTAATGTGATTGCTCCTTTTGATGCCAATCAAACTAGAACGAAGAAATAGGACTCGTAACCACCTCATTCTTTGACAATTTGAGAGAACCTATGAAACAATTAGAAGGTCTCCTTAAATGAAGACTTGTGTGAGATGTAAGCATCGTTTTGAACGTGATAGTCATGTGATTGCTTCTTTTGATGCTAATCAAGCTAGAACGAAGCAATAGGACTCTTAATCACCTCTTTCTTTAACAATTTAACAGATCCAATGAAACGATAAAAATGTCTCCCTAAATAAAGACTTGTATGAGATGTACGCATCATTTTAAATGTGATAGTTATGGCATTGCTCCTTTTAATGCAAATAAATCTAGAATGAAGAAATAGGACTCTTAACTTTCTTTGACAATTTGAGATAACCAATGAAACAATAATAAGGTCTACCTACATGAAGACTTGTGTGAGATGTACGCATTATTTTGAAAGCGATAATCATGGAAATACTCCTTTTGATGCTAATCAAACTAGAGCAAACTAATAGGATTAATTCCTAATCACCTATTTCTTTGATAATTTTAGAGAACCATTGAAACAATAAGAAGGTCTTCCCAAATGAAATCTTGTGTGGGATGTACGTATCGTTTCGAATTCGATAGTCATGGGATTGAACGAAGAAAAAGGACTTTTAACTTTCTTTGACAAATCAAAATGATTTGCGCATCGTTTTGAACGTGATAGTCCTAAGATTGCTCGTTTTAATGCCTATAAAACTAAAACGAAGAAATAGGACTCCTAATCTCTATTTTCTTTGACAATTTGAGACAACCAATGAAAAAAATAAGAAGGTCTTCCAACATGAAGACTTGTGAGAGATGTATACATCGTTTTGAATGCGATAGCCATGGGATTGCTCCTTTTGATGCTAATCAAACTAGAACGAAGTAATAGGACTCCTAATCACCTCTTTCTTCGACAAATTTAGAGAACCAATGAAACAATTAGAAGGTCTCCAGAAAAGAAGACTGCTGTGAGATGTACGCACTGTTTTGAACGTGATAGTCATGGTATTTCTCCTTTTCTTGCAAATCAAACTAGAACGAACTAATAGGACTCCTAATCACCTCTTTCTTTGACAATTGAAAATCCAATGAAACAATTAAAAGGTCTCTTCCTAAAAGAAGACTTGTGTGAGATGTACGCATCGTTTTGAACGCGATAGTCTTGGGATTGCAAATTTTGATTCTAATCTAACTAAAATGGAGGAATAGGACTCGTAATCACCTCATTCTTTGACAATTGGAGAGAACCAATGAAACAATTAAAAGCTCTCCATAAATGATGACTTATGTGAGATGTACGCATCGTTTTGAACACAATAGTCATGGGATTACTCCTTTTGATGCTAATCAAACAGAACGAACTAATAGAAATCCTAATCACCTCTTCTTTGATAAATTGAGAGAACCAATGAAACAATAAAAATATCTCCCTAAATGAAGACTTATGTGAGATGTGCGCATCATTTTGAACGCGATAGTAATGTGATTGCTCCTTTTGATGCCAATAAAACTATAACGAAGAAATAGGACTCGTAACCACCTCATTCTTTGATAATTTGAGAGAACCTATGAAACAATTAGAAGGTCCCCTTAAATGGAGACTTGTGTGAGATGTACACATCGATTTAAACGTGATAGTCATGTGATTGCTCCTTTTGATGCTAATCAAACTAGAATGAATCAATAGGACTCTTAATCACCTCTTTCTTTTATAATTTAACAGATCCAATTAAACAATAAAAATATCTCCCTAAATGAAGACTTGTGTGAGATGTACACATTATTTTAAACGTGATAGTTATGGCATTTCTCCTTTAATGCAAATAAATCTAGAACGAAGAAATAGGACTCTTAACTTTCTTTGACAAACTGAGACAACCAATAAAACAATAAGAAGGTATACCTACATGAAGACTTGTGTGAGATGTATGCATCGTTTTGAATGAGATAGTCATGGAATTACTCCTTTTGATGCAAATCAAACTAAAGCGAACAAATAGGATTCTTAATCACCTATTTCTTTGACAATTTTAGAGAACCAATGAAACAATAAGAAGACCTCCCCAAATTAAGTCTTGTGTGTGATGTACGTATCATTTCGAATGCGATAGTCATGGGATTGAACGAAGAAAAAGGAGTTTTAACTTTCTTTGACAAATCAAAACGATTGGCGCATCGTTTTGAACGTAATAGTCATGAGATTGCTCGTTTTAATGCCAATAAAACTTAAACGAAGAAATAGGACAGACTCATAATCTCTAAGAAGACTTGTATGAGATGTGCGCATCATTTTGAACGCGATAGTAATGCGATTGCTCCTTTTGATGCCAATCAAACTTGAACGAAGAAATAGGACTCGTAACCACCTCAATCTTTGAAAATTTGAGAGAACCTACGAAACAATTAGAAGGTTTCCTTAAATAAAGACTTGTGTTAGATGTACGCATCGTTTTGAACGTTATAGTCTTGTGATTGCTCCTTTTGATGTTAATCAAACTAGAACGAAGCAATAGGAATCTTAATCACCTCTTTCTTTAACAATTTAACAGATCCAATGAAATGATAAAAATGTCTCCCTAAATGAAGACTTGTCTGAGATGTACGCATCATTTTAAACGTGATAGTTATGGCATTGCTCCTTTTAATGCAAATAAATCTAGAACGAAGAAATAGGACTCTTAACTTTTTTTGACAATTTGAGACAACCAATGAAACAATAAGAAGGTCTACCTACATGAAGACTTGTGTTAGATGTACGCATCGTTTTGAAAGCGATAGTCATGGAAATACTCCTTTTGATGCTAATCAAACTTGAGCGAACTAATAGGATTCTTAATCACCTATTTCTTTGATAATTTTAGAGTACCAATGAAACAATAAGAAGGTCTGCCCAAATGAAGTCTTGTGTGAGATGTACGTATCGTTTCGAATGCGATAGTCATGGGATTGAACGAATAAAAAGGACTTTTAACTTTCTTTGACAAATCAAAACGATTTGCGCATCGTTTTGAACGTGATAGTCATGAGATTGCTCGTTTTAATTCCAATAAAACTAAAACAAAGAAATAGGACTCCTAATCTCTATTTTCTTTGACAATTTGAGACAACTAATGAAAAAAAATAAGAAGGTCTTCCAACATGAAGAATTGTGAGAGATGTACGCATTGTTCTGAATGCGATAGCCATGGAATTGCTCCTTTTGATGCTAATCAAACTAGAACGAAGTAATAGGACTCCTAATCACCTCTTTCTTTGACAATTTTTTATAAGCAATGAAACAATTAGAATGTCTCCATAAAAGAAGACTTCTTTGAGATGTACACATCGTTTTAAACGTGATAGTTGTGGGATTTCTCCTTTTGTTGCTAATCAAACTAGAACGAACTAATAGGACTCCTAATCACCTCTTTCTTTGACAATTGAAAATCCAATGAAACAAATAGAAGGTCTCTCCCAAAAATAAGACTTGTGTGAGATGTACGCATCGTTTTGAACGCGATAGTCTTGTGATTGCTCTTTTTGATTCCAATCTAACTAGAACGGAGAAATAGGACTCGTAATCACCTCATTCTTTGACAATTGGAGAGAACCAATGAAACAATTAAAAGCTCTCCCTAAATGAAGACTTATGTGAGATGTACGTATCGTTTTGAACACGATAGTCATGGGATTACTCCTTTTGATGCTAATCAAACAGAACGAACTAATAGGAATCCTAATCATCTCTTTCTTTGATAAATTGAGAGAACCAATGAAACAATAAAAATATCTCCCTAAATGAAGACTTATGTGAGATGTGCGCATCATTTTGAACGCGATAGTAATGTGATTGCTCCTTTTGATGCCAATCAAACTAGAACGAAGAAATAGGACTCGTAACCACCTCATTCTTTGACAATTTGAGAGAACCAATGAAACAATTAGAAGGTCCCCTTAAATGAAGACTTGTGTGAGATGTACTCATCGATTTAAACGTGATAGTCATGTGATTGCTCCTTTTGATGCTAATCAAACTAAAACGAATCAATAGGACTCTTAATCACCTCTTTCTTTAACAATCTAACAGATCCAATGAAATAATAAAAATATCTCCCTAAATGAAGACTTGTGTGAGATGTACACATCATTTTAAACGTGATAGTTATGGCATTGCTCCTTTTAATGTAAATAAATCTAGAACGAAGAAATAGGACTCTTAACTTTCTTTGACAATCTTAGACAACCAATAAAACAATAAGAAGGTATACCTACATGAAGACTTGTGTGAGATGTACGCATCGTTTTGAAAGCGATAGTCATTGAATTACTCCTTTTGATGCTAATCAAACTAAAGCGAACTAATAGGATTCTTAATCACTTATTTCTTTGATAATTTTAGAGAACCAATGAAACTATAAGAAGGCCTTCCCAAATTAAGTCTTGTGTGAGATATACGTATCATTTCGAATGCGATAGTCATGGGATGGAACGAAGAAAAAGGAGTTTTAACTTTCTTTGACAAATCAAAACGATTTGCGCATCGTTTTGAACGTGATAGTCATGAGATTGCTCGTTTTAATGCCAATAAAACTTAAACAAAGAAATAGGACGGACTCTTAATCTCTAAGATGACTTATGTGAGATGTGCGCATCATTTTGAACGCGATAGTAATGTAATTGCTCTTTTTGATGCCAATCAAACTTGAACTAAGAAATAGGACTCGTAACCACCTCATTCTTTGACAATTTGAGAGAACTTATGAAACAATTAGAAGGTTTCCTTAAATGAAGACTTGTGTGAAATGTACGCATCGTTTTGAACGTGATAGTCATGTGATTGCTCCTTTTGATGCTAATCAAACTAGAACGAAGCAATAAGACTCTTAACACCTCTTTCTTTAACAATTTAACAGATCCAATGAAATGATAAAAATGTCTCCCTAAATGAAGACTTGTCTGAGATGTACGCATCATTTTAAACGTGATAGTTATAGCATTGCTCCTTTTAATGCAAATAAATCTAGAACGAAGAAATAGGACTCTTAACTTTCTTTGACAATTTGAGACAACCAATGAAACAATAAGAAGGTCTACCTACATGAAGACTTGTGTGAGATGTACGCATCGTTTTGAAAGCGATAGTCCTGGAAATACTCATTTTGATGCTAATCAAACTAGAGAGAACTAATAGGATTCCTAAACACCTATTTTTTTTGATAATTTTTGAGTACCAATGAAACATGAAGAAGGTCTGCCCAAATGAAGTCTTGTGTGAGATGTACGTATCGTTTCGAATGCAATAGTCGTTGGATTGAACGAAGAAAAAAGACTTTTAACTTTCTTTGACAAATCAAAACGATTTGCGCATCGTTTTGATGATAGTCATGAGATTGCTCGTTTTAATTCCAATAAAACTAAAACGAAGAAATAGAACTCCTAATCTCTATTTTCTTTGATAATTTTAGACAACCAATGAAAAAAATTAGAAGGTCTTCCAACATGAAAAATTGTGAGAGATGTAAGCATCGTTCTGAATGCGATAGCCATGGGATTGCTCCTTTTGATGCTAATCAAACTAGAACGAAGTAATAGGACTCCTAATCACCCCTTTCTTCGATAATTTTTTAGAAGCAATGAAACAATTAGAATGTCTCCATAAAAGAAGACTTCTGTGAGATGTACACACTATTTTAAACGTGATAGTTGTGGGATTTCTTCTTTTGTTGCTAATCAAACTAGAACGAACTAATAGGACTCCTAATCACTTCTTTCTTTGACAATTTAAAATCCACTAAAACAATTAGAAGGTCTCTCCCAAAAATAAGACTTGTGTGAGATGTTCGCATCGTTTTGAACGCGGTAGTCCTGCGATTTCTCCTTTTGATTCCAATCTAACTAGAAAGGAGAAATAGGACTCGTAATCACCTCATTCTTTGACAATTGGAGAGAACCAATGAAACAATTAAAAGTTCTCCCTAAATGAAGACTTATGTGAGATGTACGTATCGTTTTGAACACGATAGTCATGGGATTACTCCTTTTGACGCTAATCAAATAGAACGAACTAATTGGAATCCTAAGAACCTCTTTCTTTAACAAATTGAGAAAACCAATGAAACAATAAAAATATCTCCCTAAATGAAGGCTTGGGTGAGATGTGCACATCATTTTGAACGCGATAGTAATGTGATTGCTCCTTTTGATACCAATCAAACTAGAACGAAGAAATAGGACTCGTAACCACCTCATTCTTTGACAATTTGAGAGAACCTATGAAACAATTAGAAGGTCTCCTTAAATGAAGACTTGTGTGAGATGTAAGCATCGTTTTGAACGTAATAGTCATGTGATTGCTTCTTTTGATGCTAATCAAGCTAGAACGAAGCAATAGGACTCTTAATCACCTCTTTCTTTAACAATTTAACAGATCCAATGAAACGATAAAAATGTCTCCCTAAATAAAGCCTTGTGTGAGACGTATGCATCATTTTAAACGTGATAGTTATGGCATTTCTCCTTTTAATGCAAATAAATCTAGAACGAAGAAATAGGACTCTTAACTTTCTTTGACAATTTGAGATAACCAATTAAACAATCAGAAGGTCTACCTACATGAAGACTTGTGTGAGATGTACGCATCGTTTTGAAAGTGATAGTCATTGAAATACACCTTTTGATGCTAATCAAACTAGAGCGAACTAATAGGATTTCTAATCACCTATTTCTTTGATAATTTTAGAGAACCAATGAAACAATAAGAAGGTCTCCCCAAATGAAATCTTGTGTGAGATGTACATATCGTTTCGAATGCGATAGTCATGGGATTGAACGAAGAAAAAGGACTTTTAACTTTCTTTGACAAATCAAAATGATTTGCGCATCGTTTTGAACGTGATAGTATTGAGATTGCTCGTTTTAATGCCAATAAAACTAAAACGAAGAAATAGGACACCTAATCTCTATTTTCTTTGACAATTTTTGAGACAACCAATGAAAAAAATAAGAAGGTTTTCCAATATGAAGACTTGTGAGAGATGTACGCATTGTTTTGAATGCGATAGCCATGGGATTGCTCCTTTTTATGCTAATCAAACTAGAACGAAGTAATAGGACTCCTAATCACCTCTTTCTTCGACAAATTTAGAGAACCAATGAAATAATTAGAAGGTCTCCAGAAAAGAAGACTTCTGTGAGATGTACGCATTGTTTTGAACGTGATAGTCTTGGTATTTCTCCTTTTGTTGCAAATCAAACTAGAACGAACTAATAGGACTCCTAATCACCTCTTTCTTTGACAATTGAAAATTCAATGAAACAATTAAAAGGTCTCTTCCTAAAAGAAGACTTGTGTGAGATGTACGCATCGTTTTGAACGCAATAGTCTTGGGATTGCAAATTTTGATTCTAATCTAACTAAAACAGAGAAATAGGACTCGTAATCACCTCATACTTTGACAATTGGAGAGAACCAATGAAACAATTAAAAGCTCTCCATAAATGATGACTTATGTGAGATGTACGCATCGTTTTGAACACAATAGTCATGGGATTACTAAAACTAAAACGAAGAAATAGGACACCTAATCTCTATTTTCTTTTACAATTTGAGACAACCAATGAAAAAAATAAGAAGGTCTTCCAACATGAAGACTTGTGAGAGATGTACGCATCGTTTTGAATGTGATAGGCATGTGATTGCTCCTTCTTATGCTAATCAAACTAGAACGAAGTAATAGGACTCCTAATCACCTTTCTTCGACAAATTTAGAGAACCAATGAAACAATTAGAAGGATGTCTGTGAGGGTGGGTTACAAAAGTCCTCTAATATTGATTGTGGGCCCTCTTTGTCTTGTCTTTTGAATTCAAATTCAAATTACAATGCTCAGAGCACTCGGATGGGTATTGGGAGCTTTTCTACACCAACTATTGCAGCTAGTGGGTCCCGTCTTTCATTTACTCCTTCAGCTTTTTCGTCCTTCTCTGCAAATTTTTCTAAATCAAACTCAGACCATACTCAAATTCATCAGGTCAGTCCTATTAAGGAACATGATTGTTAACGTCAAGTTTTGCCGGCGCGTCCAATCACCAACTCCACGCGCTCAGACCTGCACAATAACACGTCAACACGAAGCTTGACGGCTGGTGCCGCCGGGTGATAGCTCCGGTGTGAGAATAAGTACAGGCTGGTCACAAGGTTAACAATGGAGGCAATAGTGTGTAGTGCTCAAGGGAATATTAATAATGATTACCTGTTACCATTAGGTTAAGCCTTGTATTTATAGTCATTCTCACCACCTCTAGAGCCCATGTCCCAGTCAAGTTAGGACTCCTAAACATGGCAGTTACCATTGTTTGGGTCCAACGCAATCTCCTTTAAAAGTACAAGTTGGTGGTTATCCAACCACTTGTCTTATAAGAGTTGGTATTGAGATAGGATTAGGGTTAAAACCCTTAATCCTTTAGACTCCTTATTGCTCCGGGCTCTATCCGAGGTGTAACCTTCGGTATGGGCCTTACAAAGTGGTCTGAACTCCGTCCCGAAGGGCTCGGTAGTCCGATCCCAATCATTATCTATTCGGTCTAGACTCCGGCCCGAAGGGCTTGGTAATCCGACCCCGATCATCATTATGTTGGTCTGGGCCCTGGTCTCGTGGGACTAAGATACCCGATCCGGATAATACCAGTTGGGTCTGGGTTCTGGCCCAAAGAGCTCAGATACCCGATCCCGAACAATGCTACCCCAATTCTGGCTTCGGCCCCTTGGGCCCGGTAAGCTCCTCTCGGCCCCGGCCTTCTGTCCATGTAGGGGTCGGTGGATTATACCCGATCATTGCCCCCCAGTCTCTCATTATAACAAGCCTTTAATGGGATATTTAATGAGAGATTTAAAGAGATGCCTGGGTAATCCAACCGACCTAATTAATGCGGTACACGATACACAAGAAATGAACGGCCCAACGTCATTATTAGCCGCCTGTTGAGATTCGTGCAGCATCAGTATAAATATCTTCCCCCCTACCACATCCATTTTTTACGAACTCTCTTTGTCTAAGCTAAATTCAAAACTCATTTTCCGGCGAGTGCGATTTCCGTCGAGAGGTTTCTTGTTCTCCGACCAGTCCTTTTACCACCCAAATCACCTCACTTTCACCGATTTTTCCTTTTAATGGCTGATTCCGGCATTCCTCCAACTGCTTCCACTTCCGACCTGAACTCTACCATTGAGGTCACTCCTACTTCCGCCGAAATGGCCGCCATTGTCACCATCGCCAGCACCGATTTGGTGCCGGTTGACCTACCTGAAGCTCCCACCGGAGACTCGGCTGACGGAACCGAGACACACATCCGGTCCGTTTACCGTTCTGAGACGGAGTATTCGCATGTCAACACTATGTCCACCATTACTCCGTCTCAGATTTCTGATGTTCGAACCCTCTTCAGAATCCCCCAAGAGTACAGTCTTCGGGTACCCAGGGCCGAAGAGAGGATGTTCTGGCGCTCCGAAGGCAAATGGGTGGCCATCCCCACTTACGCCCTGCGGTACGGCATCCGCTTCCCTCTTCACGAGTTTATCGTGTCCTTTCTCTGCTTTGTGGGGATCGGGTTCGCACAACTTGTGCCGAACTCATACATTCACTTGATAAGCTTTATAGCTATCTGTCAAGAACTAGGGATCACCCCTGGTCTTGACTTTTTCTTCGTCCTATTTTCGGTCGGCAAATCCAAGGAGCCCGGTTTCCGTCAACTAAACCGTATCTCCGGCCGGGCCACCTTTGCCAAGACTCCCTCTAGCAACAAAGGTTGGCACAATCAGTGGATCTTCGTCAAGGGGACTGACCTTCAACTTCTCCCGAACTGGGCCTCCCCCGAAGATCCGATCGTGAAAGTGACCACCTTCCCCACCGACCGAAGGGAGGAGTTCCGAACCTTCTACCAGAAGGTAAAGGAGACGATGTGGAACCTGGATACCTTTGCTGACGAGGCCTGGCTTTACAGGCACGGATGTGAGTATTCTATCTTGACCTCCTTTCTTTTCGAGCATTGGTTTCTGATTTGTTTTTCTGATTTTCTGGAGTATCTACTTGTTTCTGCAGTGACAATCTTCAAGCCGAAGGGCGCTGATGAGTCTCTTACACCCCTCCCCGTTTGGTCTGGCCCGATACTTCTACCTCTCGGGGATGACGCGGCCGAAGGGGAGACTATCCCGATTTCTGAGCTCTCAGTCGACTCCTCTCATGCCGTGCCGAAGAATGTCATGAAGATGACTGCAGCCGATAAGGTGGCCCAGCTGAGGAAAGGCAAGAAGAGGGCCCTTCCGAAGGGCTCCTCTAAACCAGCTATCCCGAAGCTAACTCTTGTTCTTGAGGATCCCAAGGGGACCGAGGAGGAAACTCTGAGGCCTCGCCCCAAGAAACAAAAGTTGGTTAATAAGCCCGACCTTCAGATGGTCGAGGTTCAGCCGGACGCTGCTCCGCAGACTCCTGTGGTCCAGCTTCCTGCTGAGGTCGGGCCCTCTGCCGCCTCCGGCCCTGCTGCCCAAGCGGATCCTTCTGATGTGTCTCCGACCCAATCCTTTTGGCCGAAGAGTCCGTCAGAAGCTTTCCCTTTTGACCGCTTGGATTACTTCAAGCTTCCTGCTGATGATGCCCGGTTCAAAGGGTATTCGGCCGAAGCCTTGATGGTGGCGTACATCAAAGCCCAGAGTCAGGTATTCCCGAAAGCTTTAGCTTGAATTTATTGAATGTCTGTCTGGCCGTTATTGAACTGTTTATTTTTCCTTGATGCAGGCTAACGTCATTCTGGCCCGAGCTATTCCTCCTGTTGTCAAGGCCACCCGGAAAGAGGTTCAGCTTCGAGCCGACGTGGAACTGCTTGAGGGGGATGTTCGGGGGTTGTCGGCTGATTTAACCAAGGAGAGGGAAAATCATGCCGAAACCCGCAATAAGGTGACCTTCGCCGAACGTCAGGCCAACGAACACCAGAGGCTCCATCATAATCTGCAGAAGGAGTTCGTTGCGCTTGACGGATACAATAAACAGCTCATCGAGGAGAGGGCTCTTCTGAAGGAGAAAGATCTTGATCAGCAGAATGCGCTTCTGATCCTCCAGAGCCAAGTTTCTGAAATGCACGCCAGCCACTTGGTGCTGATGAAGGAGAACACAGCTCTGGGGGCAGAATGTGCCGAGGCCAAGCAGCAAGGTGCGCGAGAGTATCAAGAATCGGCTAAGCTCCGCGATACCATCATGGGCCAATTTGCCTAAGGCTATGGGGCTCATAAGGAGCGGGCTCAGGCGAAGATGAAGGCTGCTGGGCTCGATCCTGCTATCTTGGACTCCTCTGATGATGAGTCCGATGCCGATGATGATGCTGATGGCGAGGGTCCCCATCCTTAGTTTATAACTTGTATTTTTAATTTTTGTCTCTTTGCCCGATCGGATCTGCGTGTAACTTTTTCCGATCAGTTCAAGTTGTTTTGTAACTATTCTGATCGGATTTGTTCATCGCTAGTCCGAGGGTTTTGTAAACTTGTAGAATTTGAATGAAGATAACAAAAAAGTTTTGCCAAGAGAAATCCGCTTTATTTTATTAATGTATAAAGCAGCTTACATAAGCGAAAGTAAATTACATGACTTTTACTGATAATATTTTCTAAGTCTTCCAGCATGCCATGTATTTTTTACCTCCGTACCGTCTAACGTCCGAAGCCGATAAGTACCCGGCTTCGGCACTTCAGTTACTTCATAAGGTCCCTCCCAGTGCGGCATTAACTTGCCTGTGTTCTGGGGGGTTGATGCCTCTGCTTCCCGAAGAACCAGGTCCCCGACCTCAAACCTCCTTTGCTTCACATTCTGATTGTAATGTCGGGCCGTTCTCTTCTGGTATATAGCTAGCCTTATCGACGCTGAATCCCGAACCTCATCCAACAGATCCAAATTTAATCGTAAACCATCATCATTGTATAACTCTTGGCACTGACTGATTCGAAGTGTTGGTGATCTGATCTCAACGGGTATCAGTGCATCAGTTCCATAGGCTAATCTGAACGGTGAGTCACCTGTAGTGGTCCTCGGGTTAGTCCGATATGCCCAAAGGACACTGAGCAACTCTTCGGGCCATCTTCCCTTTAGTTCATCCAACCTTCTCTTAATTCCTGTGAGCAGGATCCTGTTGGTGACTTCTACCTGTCCATTGGATTGGGGGTGGGCCACAGAAGTCTTTCTGTGTTGGATACCTAACTCCTTCAGGAAAACTTCGAATTTAGACCCCACAAATTGTCTGCCATTATCCGAGACCAGGACCATGGGAATGCCGAACCGGTAAACAACATACTCTTTAACGAACTTGAGGCACTCTTGTTCAGTAATCTTATGCAATGGTTTGGCTTCCACCCATTTTGTCATGTAGTCGATTGCAACGATTACGAAAGTGACCTGCCCTTTGGCCTTCGGTAGTGGTCCCAAGATATCAATCCCCCACATAGCGAATGGAATAGGGGATAAAACCGAATATAGCTCTTCGGGAGGTTTATGTGGGATAGAACTATGTAATTGACACTTAGGACATTTTTTGACGTAGTCCTTTGCTTCTTGGAAGATGGTCGGCCAATAGTATCCCTGCCTCATAATTTTGTAAGCCAATGACTTGGCTCCCATGTGATCCCCACAGATTCCTTCATGTACTTCCCTCAGTGTATACTCCGCTTCCGAAGGTGTTAGACACTTCAGTAATGGGGAGGTGAATGCCCTACGGTACAAATCTCCATCAATAAGGACGAAGTTAGAACTCCTGTGTTTGATTTTTCTAGCGTACAAACGATCCGAAGGCAGGATCCCCTCGGCCAGATAGGTAATGTAAGGCGTAAGCCAACAGTCGAGCCGATCCAGGGTCAGTACGTCGGTCCTTTGAGTACTAGGTTTGTCTAATACTTCCAAGTAAACTGATCCGGTGAAGGAGCTTGCTTCGGTTGTGGCTAGTTTGGCTAGGGAATCTGCAACTGTATTGTCTGTCCGATCGATCCCCAGACAGCTGTACGACTCGAAGTATGAGAGTTCGTCCTTTACCTCCGACAGGTATTTCGCCATTCGGGCCCCTCGGGTCTCATACTCTCCCGATATCTGCTTAACCACCAGCTGGGAATCACTGTACACCATTATCCTTTTCACCTCCAGGCATTTGGCTAATCTAAGTCCGGCCAAAATGGCTTCGTACTCGGCTTCGTTGTTGGTGGCTTTGAATCGGAACCTAATGGCCTGCTGGACTCGGAACCCTTCGGGACTAGTCAGAATGACCCCCGCTCCGCTGACGTCCGAGGTAGATGACCCGTCTACGTAGAGGGTCCAGGCAGTTTGTGGTGATCGAGCTTTGATGACCGAATTTACATCTGATTCGCTGAAAGAACACTCCACGACAAAATCCGCTAAGGCCTGTCCCTTAATGGCCGTTCGGGGATGGTATTCTAAGGCGAATTGAGTTAGTTCCATTGCCCATGCAGCTAGCCTTCCCGAGACTTCGGGCCTGTGCAGTACTTTTTTCAAAGGTTGATCAGTATAGACTATTATTAGCCGGCCCTGGAAATAGTGCCAAAGCTTCCTGCTTGCGATGATCAGAGCGTAGGCGAACTTCTCCAGGTTAGGGTATCTGGTTTCTGCATCTCGAAGGACGTGGCTGACATAGTAAACCGGAGACTGCTTTCCCGATCGTTCTCTCACCAGTGCTGCCCCTACTGCCATCGAGCTGGCGGCTAGGTATAGATATAGTGGCTCCGAGGGGATCGGTTTCATCAGCAAGGGTGCCGAGGACAAATATTGCTTGATCTCCTGGAAGGCGTCTTCGCACTCGGAGGTCCACTGGAAACTCTTCTCATTTTTTGGCCCCTTTAGAGTGTCGAAGAATGGCAAACACCTTTCGGCTGACTTTGATACGAACCTTCTAAGAGCCGCGATCCGACCTGTCAGCCTCTGCACATCTTTGTAAGACTTCGGGGATTTCATATCTAATACCGCTTGGATCTTCTCCGGGTTTGCCTCGATACCCCTCTTGCTAACTAGATAACCCAGGAACTTCCCTGATCCCAATCCGAAGGTACATTTTGTTGGGTTCAGGCGAAGCTTGTATTTCCGAATCGTTTCAAAGCAGTTTTCTAGGTCCACCAGATGATCCCGAACTGACACGCTTTTTACAATCATATCGTCTACGTAGACCTCCATACTTCGGCCTAGCTGCTTTGTAAACACATAGTTCATCATTCGCTGATAAGTGGCCCCCGCGTTCAGCAGTCCAAAGGTCATCTTCCGATACGCATAAATGGCCTTATGCGTGATGAAGCTTGTCTTCGGGATGTCTTCCTTGGCCATTGAGATTTGATGATAACCTGAAAAAGCATCCATGAAGCTTAGCATGCCGTACCCTGAAGTGGCGTCAATCAATTGATCAATGTTGGGCAAAGGGTAGAAATATTTCGGGCACGCCTTGTTCAGGTCGGTGTAATCAATACAGATTCTCCATTTCCCATTCTGTTTCTGAACCAGCACCACGTTTGCCAGCCATTCTGGATAATCAATTTCGAAGATAAACCCTGCCTTCAGTAATTTAGCGATCTCTTCGTCAATAATTTTCTGCCTCTCCGGGGCGAAGATTCTTCTCTTCTGTATGACCGGCCTCTTATTAGGATCTACTTCCAGTCGGTGTAGTGCTACTGATTTGTCCACCCCGGGCATATCGCTGGGTTCCCATGCAAAGATATCCGCGTACGCCCGAAGCAGATCGATCAACCCGGTCCTGAAGGGTTCTACCAATCCTGAACCGATCTTTATCATTTTTTTCTCGTTCCCCAAGATTAGTTGTACATCCTCTGTTTCTTCGGCTGGTAAAGCAAGTGGCTCTGTACTACCATCTGTAAAGGGTTCTATCTCAATAGCCATCGTCTGCTTCTGCTTGCTTACCCCGGTTCCGGATGAGATCACAGTATTCCGATAACACCTACGAGCGATATCCAGGTCGCCTTTTACCTCTCCGACTCCGTTCGGTGTGGGGAACTTGATCTTGAAATGAGGTATGGAGGTGACTGCTTGTAAGGCTGCCAGGGTCGGTCTTCCCAATATGGCGTTGTAAGCCGAATCTACATGAACAACGAAGAATCTGACCATAATCTCCATTTGTTGGGGAGTTGTGCCAAACTTAACCGGCAATTCGATGGTGCCCGACACATGGACCGGGTCGCCACTGAATCCGTACAACGGTCCTTCTCCTCCCAGTTCCATCTTCTTTCCCCCTAGGTCCATCCTTTGATAAGCGTGTGTATACAGTATGTCGACCGAGGATCCGTTGTCTATCATCATTCTTCTCATGTCCACTGGTCCGACCTGCGCCGTTATCACCAATGCCCCGTCATGCGACTCTATGGGATTCGAAGGATAGTCTTCATCTGAGAAGGAAATTACCGCTCCTGGGAAAACCCTTTCATTTTTTACCGAGGACCCTGCAACCGATAAGACAGCGTCTAAATGTTCATTTCTTTTTCGTCCAGTCACGCGCCCTATCGAACCTCCGGATATAACATCAATCACCCCCCGAGCGGGCTGGTTCTGATTTGGCGGCGTTTCTCGGGCCTGTGTCCTATCTCCTTCTATTGGTTGAGTCCTTGCATTTTCCCGGCCGGCCACATATTGAACCAACGTCCCATTCTGAATGTTTTTCTCGATGAGATCCCCCAGATCAAGGCATTCCTCTGTCGTATGGCCCACGTTCTGATGGTAATTGCAGTATCTATTTTTGCTGCGCTTCCCCGATTTCGGTCTTGTCCTGCAGGGCTCATAGAAGGGTTTGTCCTTGATATCTTCCAATATTCTTGCACGGTCGGTGTTGAGGGGAGTGAATACCCTGTTGATGCTTCTGTTCGGGAAGGGTGGACGGCCATTGCCCGATCCCCCACTGTTATAGTTTCTTCTCCCTTGATTATCCGATCTCCCCTGACTGTTGTCCGATCGCTGGTTGTTCGGCTTGTCTCTGTCTCTCGACTTGTCGTGTGAAGGTGTCTTGAAATTTCCCATTGCCTCTTCAATGGCAATGAACCCTTCGGCACGATGAAAGGCTTCAGTCAAGTCCGAGGGTGGGTTGATCACCAGGTCTTTCATCAACTTCTTTGACCTCCCCATATCCAAACCCGTTGTGAAGAATCCCAAAGCCTGTGGTGAATTCAATTCTGCCACCGATCCCACAGCTTCCCGAAACCTCTTGACGTAGGCACCAAGAGTCTCGTCCGAACGTTGTTTCACTTGCATGAGGGAAGCCGTGATCTTTCCCCTTCTCCTGTTGCTTCCGAACCTAGCGTGGAATTTTTCCCGAAGGTCGTTCCAAGAACTAATCGTTCCCGGTGCCAAAGTTCCCATCCACTCTCTGGCACTCTTCTTCAAGGTGGTTGCAAACATATGACACTTTGCTGCGTCCGAATGCCCATAATATGTCATCAACCTATCATATCCATCCGAATGGTCATACGGGTCTCCCATTCCGTCGTATGTCTCCATCGGGGGCATTTTCTTCTTTGGGTCAGCAGTGACTCGATTAATCTCGGGCTAGAAGGGCGAACTGTGGTAGCTCGATGGTGTTCCCACTTGATTTTTCCCGGCCAGAAGCTTCTCCAACTCCGCGACTCTTCGGGCGAGGGGGTCGGTATCTTCCTTACGGGAGGAAGGTCTGCGCCTGTCCTCCTCATATTCGGGAGATCCAATTTTCGCCCTCTGTCCCGATCGGCCCAGGCGTTCCGATCTTCGTTCGGGGGAACGACTCCTTCTTCGGCTCCTCCTTTCCCGAGAATGGCTTCTGTATCGGCTTCTGTTCCTTCCTGTCTCACGTTGTCGTGGAGATCTAGATCGGCTTCGATGTCTGTGCTTCTTCGAAGAAGCCTCCTGTTCTCCAGCCACCTTAGCCATCTGCAACTCCAAATCTTCTTGCTGGAGACGCAAGGCCAGCATGGCGTCTTTGTTCTGTTGTATTCTGGTCAACAGAATAAACTGACGCTGATCCTTACTGTTCTCCACCCGATCCTCCTCCCGTCGTTCGTAGGCCTGAGACTGGTTGTCTCCCACGCGGGTGTGCTGAGGGATCGGAGTACGTTGACTAGGGATGAACAGCTGTCTTCGTGCCGACTGGACCTGCACCGAATTGCCTTCCTGGTTGCTAGGTCCCAATCTATCTTTGACCGATGCCCTAACTAAGGTCGTCGGGTGGGTTTTGGCCTTTTCCTGGTTCGAGGCTCCACCGTCCTTACTGGCCATGTCCTTTCTACCGGAAAAGTACAAACGTGATTGACTAAAGCACTAAAAGCCCCTCCTTCTAGCGCCAAATGTTAACGTCAAGTTTTGCCGGCGCGTCCAATCACCAACTCCACGCGCTCAGACCTGCACAATAACACGTCAACACGAAGCTTGACGGCTGGTGCCGCCGGGTGATAGCTCCGGTGTGAGAATAAGTACAGGCTGGTCACAAGGTTAACAATGGAGGCAATAGTGTGTAGTGCTCAAGGGAATATTAATAATGATTACCTATTACCATTAGGTTAAGCCTTGTATTTATAGTCATTCTCACCACCTCTAGAGCCCATGTCCCAGTCAAGTTAGGACTCCTAAACATGGCAGTTACCATTGTTTGGGTCCAACGCAATCTCCTTTAAAAGTACAAGTTGGTGGTTATCCAACCACTTATCTTATAAGAGTTGGTATTGAGATAGGATTAGGGTTAAAACCCTTAATCCTTTAGACTCCTTATTGCTCCGGGCTCTATCCGAGGTGTAACCTTCGGTATGGGCCTTACAAAGTGGTCTGAACTCCGTCCCGAAGGGCTCGGTAGTCCGATCCCAATCATTATCTATCCGGTCTAGACTCCGGCCCGAAGGGCTTGGTAATCCGACCCCGATCATCATTATGTTGGTCTGGGCCCTGGTCTCGTGGGACTAAGATACCCGATCCGGATAATACCAGTTGGGTCTGGGTTCTGGCCCAAAGAGCTCAGATACCCGATCCCGAACAATGCTACCCCAATTCTGGCTTCGGCCCCTTGGGCCCGGTAAGCTCCTCTCGGCCCCGGCCTTCTGTCCATGTAGGGGTCGGTGGATTATACCCGATCAATGATATTATTTCCATTCCATCAAAAATCTCGCAAAAAGGGGCCATCTCTTGGTCTCTTTCTCTGGTAGGATATTTTATTGAGGGAAAGAAACCTATTAATTTTGCCTCGTATTGGGCTAAAAGAGTTTGGGGTGATAAGATAGACAAAGTGTTCGTCAAAGGGAATGGTTTGTATGTTTTTTGTTTCAAGAAAGAAGAGGACTTGCTTCAAATTTTCAATAAGGGACATTCATTCTTTGGTAGATCCCTTTTGATTCTTCAGAGGTGGCATCCGGGAATGGAGCTGGTCAGACTTGATCCTACTAGTATCCCAATTTGGATCAATTTTCACAATGTCCCTTTGTCGTTATGGCATGAGGAAGGTTTTTCTTACCTTGCTAGTCTTTTTGGTAAGTTTCTATGTCTTGATGACAATACAAACAAGGGTAATAAGCTCTCCTTTGCTAGAATCTGTGTTGATGTTGCGGTCACAACTAATGTTCCTAAATCCTTCAAAGTAAAAATTGACCAGTATGACCCAATTGCTATTGGCATTGTTATACCATGGCAACCTCCAAAATGCATGTCTTGTAGTGTCTATGGTCACTCGGTCACCACTTGTTCACGGAACAAGAACAAGATGGAGCGAAAAGCTTCATCAAAAAAGGCGTGGAAGGAGGTCAATCCAAGGGGAGAGGCCCCCCTTGTGCCGAAGAACCTATCGTGGATTCATCTAGTTCTGCTTCTCCCTCTACCCCTACCATGGATCAATGGAAGGAGGTTACAATGCCAAATGATCCCATGCTTGCTGCTAGCCTGGACAATCCAGGTATTGGGAAAGAACAGGCTGCTAGTATACTGGACAAACCAGTTGATGCTCCGAAGCATAAAACTCCATCTCCCGGATCATGTTCGAAAAAAAGAGTTCATTTTGATAAATTGGAAGTTTTGATGGATAAAGCTAATATTGCTAAAATAGATGCTCTGGCTTCTATCTCTTTCCCTACCCTTAAATCATGCTTAAAGGTTTCAACTGGGAGAACCGCATTGCGGATAATTAAAAATGAACCACCTTGATTTTGGTTGTTACCATGTTATGGGCAGTGATGTTTTCATTTATTGCTGCTCTGTTTTCCTCTGTTGTCTAGACTTTCCCATTTAAGTATGAATTTCGTCTGATTTGGGGCTTTTGGATAATCAATTTGTCTATGTTGTTCCCGGTGTTACCGATTTCTGGGTTCATGTATGTTGGCTTTGTTCCTTATGGTCTTCTACCGGCTGTTTCAGTGGTCTTGGTTTACGGAATGGGATATGACTAATGCTTTATTGGGCTGCAAAGGTTTTCTGAGTAATGGGTCCTCTATCCTGGTGGGTTTGGATTTGGGGTCTCTTTACCCTTGTTGTGATCCATTTTATCAGTTTGATTGCTATTAGTTTGGAAATGACATTTTGGATTTGACTTTCATTTTCTCCATGTTCATCCGACATCCTCCCTCCGACCATCTATCTCCCTATCCTCCTCCTTTACCGGCCCACCCATTTTTGAATCTGGTTTGGAGGCTGATGATTTGGTTTGGTGATGTTCGTTTTGGGGCCGATGCGTGTGTTGGGCTTGGCTAGGGTTTGGTAGCAATTTCAGCTAATACGGTGCTATTGTTTTTTTTTTTATCTGATTTAGGCTGATTTTTTCCTTCCTCTGTGGTGTGGTTTGGCTGTCTGTAGGGGATGTTTCGCCGAAGTTCATGTTTGTTCTTGACATTGTGGGATTCTGGGGTTGATCCTCGATTCAGATGGGGCTTTGCTCTCATGTTTGGCCATTCTCTGGTTTCCGGCATTCTGTTTCCGGCGGTGGTTGCCGGTGGGTTCTCACTATTTTGGAGCAGAGCACTGACTATGGGATGTGACATTGGGGCCCACATGTTTTTCAAATTTCAATATGGCCGATGTTGGGACCTCATGTGGGAAAGGCTGGTGTTCATTATTTCATTTTTTCAAGTTTGGTCGGCAACAATGGATTCTGGCATTGGGCTGTGTGTTGTTGTGAGTGGGGGCCACGGGTGGGTATGCTAATGTTGCTTCTGCTGGATCACGTGAGTGACTCGTGGGCTACTGCTGTTACAAAATTTGTGTTGGCAAGTGGCAATTGTTTGGCTTGCTCTTTCGTGGGTCATTAATAATTGTGCTGCGGTTTTTTTTCTAGAAGTTTTGCTCTTGGGACCGGTGTTGTTTTGCTTAATTTATTTTTGGGCCTATTGGGCTAGTTTTTACTTTGTATTAGTACATTGTCTTTCCTTTGCCTAGCCTCGGGTTGTGAGGAAATATTTTAGGTTAGACAATTGCTTTCCTAGTTTTTCTAGGTGCTTTAGCCCTTTCGGGAGAAAAGGGTTATGCTTTTGATCATCATTGTAATATCCTTTTTGTTTTTTTATATACAAACAAAAATTTAGCAAAAAAAATAAAATAGAAGAGTCTCCAGAAAAGAAGACTTCTGTGAGATGTACGCATTGTTTTGAACGCGATAGTCATAGTATTTCTCCTTTTGTTGCTAATCAAACTAAAGCTAACTAATAGGACTCTTAATCACCTCTTTCTTTGACAATTGAAAATCCAATTAAACAATTAGAAGGTCTCTCCCTAAAATAAGACTTGTGTGAAATGTAGGCATCGTTTTGAATGCGATAGTCCTGAGATTGCTCCTTTTGATTCTAATCTAACTAAAACGAAGAAATAAGACTCGTAATCACCTCATTCTTTCACAATTGGAGAGAACCAACTGAAACAATTAAAAGTTCTCCCTAAATGATGACTTATGTGAGATGTACGCATCGTTTTGAACACGATAGTCATGGGATTACTCCTTTTGATGCTAATCAAACAGAATGAACTAATAGGAATCCTAATCACCTCTTTCTTTGACAAATTGAGAGAACCAATGAAACAATAAAAATATCTCCCTAAACGAAGACTTATGTGAGATGTGCGCATCATTTTGAACGGATAGTAATGTGATTGCTCCTTTTGATGCCAATAAAACTAGAACAAAGAAATAGGACTCGTAACCACCTCATTCTTTAACAATTTGAGAGAACCTATGAAACAATTAGAAGGTTCTCTTAAATGAAGACTTGTGTGAGATGTACGCATCGATTTAAATGTGATAGTCATGTGATTGCTCCTTTTGATGCTAATCAAACTAGAACGAATCAATAGGACTCTTAATCACCTTTTTTTTAACAATTTAATAGATCCAATGAAACAATAAAAATTTCTCCCTAAATGAAGACTTGTGTGAGATGTACACATCATTTTAAACGTGATAGTTATGACATTGCTCCTTTTAATGCAAATAAATCTAGAACGAAAAAATAAGACTCTTAACTTTCTTTGACAATTTGAGACAACCAATGAAACAATAAGAAGGTATACCTACATGAAGACTTGTGTGAGATGTACGCATCGATTTGAAAGCGATAGTCACAGAATTACTCCTTTTGAAGCTAATCAAACTAAAGCGAACTAATAGGATTCTTAATCACCTATTTCTTTGACAATTTAAGAGAACCAATGAAACAATAAGAAGGTCTCCCCAAATTAAGTCTTGTGTGAGATTTACGTATCGTTTCGAATGCGATAGTCATGGGATTGAACGAAGAAAAAGGAGTTTTAACTTTCTTTGACAAATAAAAACGATTTGCACTATTGTTTTGAACATGATAGTCATGAGATTGCTCGTTTTAATGCCAATAAAACTTAAACGAAGAAATAGGACGGACTCCTAATCCCTAAGAAGACTTGTGTGAGATGTGCGCATCATTTTGAACGCGATAGTAATGTGATTGCTCCTTTTGATGCCACTCAAACTAGAACGAAGAAATAAGACCCGTAACCACCTCATTCTTTGACAATTTGAGAGAACCTATGAAATAATTACAAGGTTTCCTTAAATGAAGATTGTGTGAGATGTACGCATCGTTTTGAACATGATAGTCATATGATTGCTCCTTTTGATGCTAATCAAACTAGAACGAAGCAATAGGACTCTTAATCACCTCTTTCTTTAACAATTTAACAGATCCAATGAAATGATAAAAATGTATCCCTAAATGAAGACTTGTGTGAGATGTACGCATCATTTTAAACGTGATAGTTATGGCATTGCACCTTTTAATGCAAATAAATCTAGAACGAAGAAATAGGACTCTTAACTTTCTTTGACAATTTGAGACAACCAATGAAACAATAAGAAGGTCTACCTACGTGAAGACTTGTGTGAGATGTACGCATCGTTTTGAAGGCGATAGTCCTGGAAATATTCCTTTTGATGCTAATCAAACTAGAGCGAACTAATAGGATTTCTAATCACCTATTTCTTTGATAATTTTAAAGTACCAATGAAACAATAAGAAGGTCTCTCCAAATGAAGTCTTGTGTGAGATGTATGTATCGTTTCGAATGCGATAGTCATTGGATTGAATGAAGAATAAGGACTTTTAACTTTCTTTGACAAATCAGAACGATTTAAGCATCGTTTTGAACGTGATAGTCATGAGAGTGCTAGTTTTAATTCCAATAAAACTAAAACGAAGAAATATAATTCCTAATCTCCATTTTCTTTGACAATTTGAGACAATCAATGAAAAAAAATAAGAAGGTCTTCCAATATGAAGAATTGTGAGAGATGTACGCATCGTTTTGAATGCGATAGCCATGGGATTGCTCCTTTTGATGCTAATCAAACTAGAACGAAATAATAGGACTCCTAATCACCTCTTTCTTCGACTAATTTTTTAGAAGCAATGAAACAATTAGAATGTCTCCATAAAAGAAGACTTCTGTGAGATGTACACATCGTTTTGAACGTGATAGTTGTGGGATTTCTCCTTTTATTGCTAATCAAACTAGAACGAACTAATAGGACTACTAATCACCTCTTTCTTTGACAATTTAAAATCCAATGAAACAATTAGAAGGTCTCTCCCAAAAATAAGACTTGTGTGAGATGTACGCATCGTTTTGAACGCAATAGTCATGGGATTGCTCCATTTGATTCCAATCTAACTAGAACGGAGAAATAGGACTCGTAATCACCTCATTCTTTGACAATTGAAGAGAACCAATGAAACAATTAAAAGCTCTCCCTAAATGAAGACTTATGTGAGATGTACGTATCGTTTTGAACAAGATAGTCATGGGATTACTCCTTTTGACGCTAATCAAATAGAACAAACTAATAGGAATCCTAATAACCACTTTCTTTGACAAATTGGGAAAACCAATAAAACAACAAAAATATGTCCCTAAATGAAGGCTTGGGATGAGATGTGCACATCGTTTTGAACGCGATAGTAATTTGATTGCTCCTTTTGATGCCAATCAAACTAGAACGAAGAAATAGGACTCGTAACCACCTAATTCTTTGACAATTTTAGAGAACCTATGAAATAATTAGAAGGTCTCCTTAAATGAAGACTTGTGTGAGATGTAAACATCGTTTTGAACGTGATAGTTATGTGATTGCTTCTTTTGAAGCTAATCAAGCTAGAACGAAGCAATAGGACTCTTAATGACCTCTTTCTTTTACAATTTAACAGATCCAATGAAACAATAAAAATGTCTCCCTAAATAAAGACTTGTGTGAGATGTACGTATCATTTTAAACGTGATAGTTATGGCATTGCTCCTTTTAATGCAAATAAATCAAGAACGAAGAAATAGGACTCTTAACTTTCTTTGACAATTTGAGATAACCAATGAAACAATAAGAAGGTCTACCTACATGAAGACTTGTGTGAGATGTACGTATCGTTTTGAAAGCGATAGTCATGGAAATACTCCTTTTGATGCTAATCAAACGCAAACTAATAGGATTCCTAATCACCAATTTCTTTTATAATTTTAGAGAACCAATGAAACAATAAGAAGGTCTCCCCAAATGAAATCTTGTGTGAGATGTACGTATCGTTTCGAATGCGATAGTCATGGGATTGAACGAAGAAAAAGGACCTTTAACTTTCTTCGGACAAATTTGCGCATATGTTTTGAACGAAGAAAAAGAACCTTTAACTTTCTTGTACGTATCGTTTCGAATGCGATAGTCATGGGATTTGCGCATCGTTTTGAACGTGATAGACCTGAGATTGTTCGTTTTAATGCCAATAAAACTAAAACGAAGAAATAAGACTCCTAATCTCTATTTTCTTTGACAATTTGAGACAACCAATGAAAAATATAAGAAGGTCTTCCAACATGAAGACTTGTGAGAGATGTACGCATCGTTTTGAATGCGATAGCCATGGGATTGTTCATTTTCATGCAAATCAAACTAGAACGAAGTAATAGGACTCCTAATCACCTTCTTTTTTTCGACAAATTTGGAGAACCAATGAAACAATTAGAGGTCTTTAGAAAAGAAGACTTCTGTGAGATGTACGCATTGTTTTGAACATGATAGTCATGGTATTTCTCCTTTTGTTGCTAATCAAACTAGAACGAACTAATAGGACTCCTAATCACCACTTTCTTTGACAATTGAAAATCCAAAGAAACAATTAAAAGGTCTCTCCCTAAAATAAGACTTGTGTGAGATGTAGGCATCGTTTTGAACGCGATAGTCCTGGGATTGCTCCTTTTGATTCTAATCTAACTAAAACGGAGAAATAAGACTCGTAATCACCTCATTCTTTGACAATTGGAGAGAACCAATGAAACAATTAAAAGCTCTCCCTAAATGATGATTTATGTGAGATGTACGCATCGTTTTGAACACAATAGTAATGGGATTACTCCTTTTGATGCTAATCAAACAGAACGAACTAATAGGAATCCTAATCACCTCTTTCTTTGACAAATTGAGAGAACCAATGAAACAATAAAAATATCTCCCTAAATGAAGACTTTTGTGAGATGTGCGCATCATTTTGAAAGCGATAGTAATGTGATTGCTCCTTTTGATGCCAATCAAACTAGAACGAAGAAATAGGACTCGTAACCACCTCATTCTTTGACAATTTGAGAGAACCTATGAAACAATTAGAAGGTCCCCTTAAATGAAGACTTGTGTGAGACGTACGCATCGTTTTGAACATAATAGTCATGTGATTGCTCCTTTTGATGCTAATCAAACTAGAACGAAGCAATAGGACTCTTAATCACCTCTTTATTTAACAATTTAACAGATCCAATGAAATGATAAAAATGTCTCCCTAAATGAAGACTTGTGTGAGATGTACGCATCATTTTAAACGTGATAGTTATGGCATTGCTCCTTTTAATGCAAATAAATCTAGAACGAAGAAATAGGACTCTTAACTTTCTTTGATAATTTGAGACAACCAATGAAACAATAAGAAGGTCTTCCAACATGAAGAATTGTGTGAGATGTACGCATCGTTTTGAAAGCGATAGTCCTAGAAATACTCCTTTTGATGCTAATCAAACTAGAGCGAACTAATAGGATTCCTAATCACCTATTTCTTTGAAAATTTTAGAGTACCAATGATACAATAAGAAGGTCTTCCCAAATGAAGTCTTGTGTGAGATGTACTGTATCGTTTTGAATGCGATAGTCATGGGATTGAATGAAGAAAAAGGACTTTTAAATTTCTTTGACAAATCAAAATGATTTGCGCATCGTTTTGAACGTGATAGTCATGAGATTGCTCATTTTAATTGCAATAAAACTAAAACGAACAAATAGAACTCCTAATCTCTATTTTCTTTGACAATTTGAGACAATCAATGAAAAAAACTAAGATCTTCCAACATGAAGAATTGCGAGAGATGTACGCATCGTTTAGAATGCGATAGCCACGGGATTGCTCCTTTTGATGCAATCAAACTAGAACGAAATAATAGGACTCCTAATCACCTCTTTCTTCGATAATTTTTTAGAAGCAATGAAATAATTAGAATGTCTCCATAAAAGAAGACTTATGTGAGATGTACACATCGTTTTAAACATGATAGTTGTGGGATTTCTCCTTTTGTTGGTAATCAAAGTAGAACGAACTAATAGGACTCCTAATCACCTCTTTCTTTGACAATTTAAAATCCAATGAAACAATTAGAAGGTTTTTCCCAAAAATAAGACTTGTGTGAGATGTACGCATCGTTTTGAACGCGATAGTCCTGGGATTGCTCCTTTTGATTCCAATCTAGCTAGAACGGAGAAATAGGACTCGTAATCACCTCATTCTTTGACAATTGGAGAGAACCAATGAAACAATTAAAAGATCTCCCTAAATGAAGACTTATGTGAGATGTACGTATCGTTTTGAACACGATAGTCATGGGATTACTCTTTTTTGCGCTAATCAAACAGAACGAACTAATAGAAATCCTAATAACCTCTTTCTTTGACAAATTGAGAAAATCAATGAAACAATAAAAATATCTCCCTAAATGAAGTCTTGGTGAGATGTGCCCATCATTTTGAACGCGATAGTAATGTGATTGCTCCTTTTGATGCCAATCAAACTAGAACGAAGAAATAGGACTCGTAACCACCTCATTCTTTAACAATTTGAGAGAACCTGTGAAACAATTAGAAGGTCGCCTTAAATGAAGACTTGTGTGAGATGTAAGCATTGTTTTGAACGTGATGGTCATGTGATTGCTTCTTTTGATGCTAATCAAGCTAGAACGAAGCAATAGGACTCTTAATCACCTCTTTCTTTAACAATTTAACAGATCCAATGAAACGATAAAAATGTCTCCCTAAATAAATACTTGTATGAGATGTACGCATCATTTTAAACGTGATAGTTATGGCATTTCTACTTTTAATGCAAATAAATCTAGAACGAAAAAATAGGACTCTTAACTTTCTTTGACAATCTGAGACAACCAATAAAACAATAAGAAGGGCTACCTACATGAAGACTTGTGTGAGATGTACGCATCATTTTGAATGAGATAGTCATGGAATTACTCTTTTTGATGCTAATCAAACTAAAGCGAACTAATAGGATTCTTAATCACCTATTTCTTTGACAATTTTAGAGAACCAATGAAATAATGAGAAGGCCTCCCCAAATTAAGTCTTGTGTGAGATGTACGTATCATTTCGAATGCGATAGTCATGGGATTGAACGAAGAAAAAGGAGTTTTAACTTTTTTTGACAAATCACGAAAAAATAGGACTCTTAACTTTCTTTGACAATCTGAGACAACCAATAAAACAATAAGAAGGGCTACCTACATGAAGACTTGTGTGAGATGTACGCATCATTTTGAATGAGATAGTCATGGAATTACTCTTTTTGATGCTAATCAAACTAAAGCGAACTAATAGGATTCTTAATCACCTATTTCTTTGACAATTTTAGAGAACCAATGAAATAATGAGAAGGCCTCCCCAAATTAAGTCTTGTGTGAGATGTACGTATCATTTCGAATGCGATAGTCATGGGATTGAACGAAGAAAAAGGAGTTTTAACTTTTTTTGACAAATCAAAACGATTTGTGCATCGTTTTGAACGTAATAGTCATGAGATTGCTCGTTTTAATGCCAATAAAACTTAAACGAAGAAATAGGACGGACTCATAATCTCTAAGAAGACTTGTATGAGATGTGCGCATCATTTTGAACGCGATAGTAATGTGATTGCTCCTTTTGATGCCAATCAAACTTGAACGAAGAAATAGGACTCGTAACCACCTCATTCTTTGACAATTTGAGAGAACCTATGAAACAATTAGAAGGTTTCCTTAAATGAAGACTTGTGTTAGATGTACACATCGTTTTGAACGTGATAGTCATGTGATTGCTCCTTTTGATGCTAATCAAACTAGAACGAAGCAATAAGACTCTTAATCACCCCTTTCTTTATAAATTTAACAGATCCAATGAAATGATAAAAATGTCTCCCTAAATGAAGACTTATGTGAGATGTACGAATTATTTTAAACGTGATAGTTATGGCATTGCTCCTTTTAATGCAAATAAATCTAGAACGAAGAAATAGGACTCTTAACTTTCTTTAACAATTTGAGACAACCAAGGAAAAAATAAGAAGGTCTACCTACATGAAGACTTGTGTGAGATGTACGCATCGTTTTGAAAGCGATAGTCCTGGAAATACTCCTTTTGATGCTAATCAAACTAGAGCGAACTATTAGGATTCCTAATCACCTATTTCTTTGATAATTTTAGAGTACCAATGAAACAATAAGAAGGTCTCCCCAAATAAAGACTTGTGTGAGATATACGTATCGTTTCGAATGCTATAGTCATGGGATTGAACGAAGAAAAAGGACTCTTAACTTTCTTTAACAATTTAAAATAATTTGCACATCGTTTTGAACGTGATAGTCATGAGATTGCTCGTTTTAATGGCAATAAAACTAAAACAGAGAAATAAGACATGCTAATCTCTATTTTCTTTGACAATTTTAGAGAACCTGTGAAACAATTAGAAGGTCTCCTTAAATAAAGACTTGTGTGAGATGTACGCATCGTTTTGAACGTGATAGTCATGTGATTGCTCCTATTGATGCTAATCAAACTAGAACGAAGCTATAGGACTCTTAATCACCTCTTTCTTTAACAATTTAACAGATGCAATGAAACAATAAAAATATCTACCTAAATGAAGACTTGTGTGAGATGTACGCATCATTTTAAATGTGTTAGTTATGGCATTGCACCTTTTAATGCAAATAAATCTAGAACGAAGAAATAGGACTCTTAACTTTCTTTGACAATTTGAGACAACCAATGAAATAATAAGAAGATATACCTACATGAAGACTTGTCTGAGATGACCGCATCGTTTTGAAAGCGATAGTAATGGAATTACTCCTTGTGATGCTAATCAAACTAGAGCGAACTAATAGGATTCCTAATCACCTATTTCTTTGACAATTTTAGATAACCAATGAAACAATAAGAAGGTCTCCCCAAATAAAGTCTTGTGTGAGATGTACGTATCGTTTCGAATGCGATAGTCATGGGATTGAATGAAGAAAAAGGACTCTTAACTTTCTTTGACAATTCAAAATGATTTGCGCATCGTTTTGAACGTGATAGTCATGAGATTGCTAGTTTTAATGGCAACAAAACTAAAACAGAGAACTAAAACTCCTAATCTCTATTTTCTTTGACAATTTGAGAGAACCTATGAAACAATTAGAACGTCTCCTTAAATAAAGACTTGTGTGAGATGTACGTATCGTTTTGAACGTGATAGTCATGTGATTGCTCTTTTTGATGCTAATCAAACTAGAACGAAGCAATATGACTCTTAATCACCCCTTTCTTTATAAAATTAATAGATGCAATGAAACAATAAAAATGTCTCCCTAAATGAAGACTTGTGTGAGATGTACGCATCATTTTAAACGTGTTCGTTATGGCATTACTCCTTTTAATGCAAATAAATCTAGAACGAAAAAATAGGACTCTTAACTTTCTTTGACAATTTGAGACAACCAATGAAACAATAAGAAGGTATACCTACATGAAGACTTGTGTGAGATGTACGCATCGATTTAAACGTGATAGTCATGTGATTGCTCCTTTTGATGCTAGAACGAATCAATAGGACTCTTCATCACCTTTTTCTTTAATAATCTAACAGATCCAATGATAAAATAAAAATGTCTCCCTAAATGAAGACTTGTGTGAGATGTACACATCATTTTAAATGTGATAGTTATGGCATTACTCCTTTTAATGCAAATAAATCTAGAACGAAAAAATAGGACTCTTAACTTTCTTTGACAATTTGAGACAACCAATGAAACAATAAGAAGGTATACCTACATGAAGACTTGTGTGAGATGTACGCATCGTTTTGAAAGCGATAGTCATGGAATTACTCCTTGTGATGCTAATCAAACTAGAGCGAACTAATAGGATTCCTAATCACCTATTTCTTTGACAATTTTAAAGAACCAATGAAACAATAAGAAGGTCTCCCCAAATAAAGTCTTGTGTGAGATGTACGTATCGTTTCGAATGCGATAGTCATGGGATTGAACGAAGAAAAAGGACACTTAACTTTCTTTAACAATTCAAAATGATTTGCGCATTATTTTGAACGTGATAGTCATAAGATTGCTTGTTTTAATGGCAATAAAACTAAAACAGAGAAATAAGACTCCTAATCTCTATTTTCTTTGACAATTTGAGAGAACCTATGAAACAATTAGAAGGTCTCCTTAAACAAAGACTTGTGTGAGATGTACGCATCGTTTTGAACGTGATAGTCATGTGATTACTCCTTTTGATGCTAATCAAACTAGAACGAAGCAATAGGACTCTTAATCACATCTTTCTTTAACAATTTAACAGATGCAATGAAACAATAAAAATGTCTCCCTAAATGAAGACTTGTGTGAGGTGTACGCATCATTTTAAACGTGTTAGTTATGGCATTGCTTCTTTTAATGCAAATAAATCTAGAACGAAGAAATAGGACTCTTAACTTTCTTTGACAATTTGAGACAAGCAATGAAACAATAAGAAGGTCTACCTACATGAAGACTTGTGTGAGATGTACGCATCATTTTGAAAGCGATAGTCATGGAATTACTCCTTGAGATGCTAATCAAGCTAGAGCGAACTAATAGGATTCCCAATAACCTATTTCTTTGACAATTTTAGAGAACCAATGAAACAATAAGAAGGTCTCCCAAAATAAAGTCTTGTGTGAGATGTACGTATCGTTTCGAATGCGATAGTAATGGGATTGAACGAAGAAAAAGGACACTTAACTTTCTTTAACAATTCAAAATGATTTGCGCATCATTTTGAACGTGATAGTCATAAGATTGCTCGTTTTAATGGCAATAAAACTAAATCAGAGAAATAAGACTCCTAATCTCTATTTTCTTTGACAATTTGAGAGAACCTGTGAAACAATTAGAAGGTCTCCTTAAACAAAGACTTGTGTGAGATGTACGCATCGTTTTGAACGTGATAGTCATGTGATTACTCCTTTTGATGCTAATCAAACTAGAACGAAGCAATAGGACTCTTAATCACCTCTTTCTTTAACAATTTAACAGATGCAATGAAACAATAAAAATGTCTCCCTAAAAGAAGACTTGTGTGAGGTGTACGCATCATTTTAAACGTGTTAGTTATGGCATTGCTTCTTTTAATGAAAATAAATCTAGAACGAAGAAATAGGACTCTTAACTTTCTTTGGCAATTTGTGACAACCAATGAAACAATAAGAAGGTCTACCTACAAGAAGACTTGTGTGAGATGTACGCATCGTTTTGAAAGCGATAGTCATGGAATTACTCCTTGTGATGCTAATCAAACTAGAGCGAACTAATAGGATTCCTAATCACCTATTTCTTTGATAATTTTAGAGAACCAATGAAACAATAAGAAGGTCCCTCCAAATAAAGTCTTGTGTGAGATATACGTATCGTTTCGAATGCGATAGTCATGGGATTGAACGAAGAAATAGGACTCTTAACTTTCTTTGACAATTCAAAACGATTTGCACATCGTTTTGAACGTGATAGTCATGAGATTGCTTGTTTTAATGGCAATAAAACTAAAACAGAGAACTAAGACTGCTAATCTCTATTTTCTTTGACAATTTTAGAGAACCTATGAAACAATTAGAAGGTCTCCTTAAATAAAGACTTGTGTGAGATGTACGCATCGTTTTGAACGTGATAGTCATGTGATTGCTCCTATTGATGCTAATCAAACTAGAACGAAGCAATAGGACTCTTAATCACCTCTTTCTTTAACAATTTAACAGATGCAATGAAATAATAAAAATATCTCCCTAAATGAAGACTTGTGTGAGATGTACGCATCATTTTAAATGTGTTAGTTATGGCATTGCTCCTTTTAATGCAAATAAATCTAGAACGAAGAAATAGGACTCTTAACTTTCTTTGACAATTTGAGACAACCAATGAAATAATAAGAAGATCAACTTACATGAAGACTTGTCTGAGATGACCGCATCGTTTTGAAAGTGATAGTCATGGAATTACACCTTGTGATGCTAATCAAACTAGAGCGAACTAATAGGATTCCTAATCACCTATTTCTTTGACAATTTTAGAGAACCAATGAAACAATAAGGTCTCCCCAAATAAAGTCTTGTGTGAGATGTACGTATCATTTCGAATGCGATAGTCATGGGATTGAATGAAGAAAAAGGACTCTTAACTTTCTTTGACAATTCAAAATGATTTGCTCATCGTTTTGAACGTGATAGTCATGAGATTGCTAGTTTTAATGGCAATAAAACAAAAATAGAGAAATAAGACTCCTAATCTCTATTTTCTTTGACAATTTGAGAGAACCTATGAAACAATTAGAAGGTCTCCTTAAATAAAGACTTGTGTGAGATGTACGCATCGTTTTGAACGTGATAGTCATGTGATTGCTCTTTTTGATGCTAATCAAACTAGAACGAAGCAATATAACTCTTAATCACCCCTTTCTTTATAAATTTAACAGATACAATGAAACAATAAAAATGTCGCCCTAAATGAAGACTTGTGTGAGATGTACGCATCATTTTAAACGTGTTCGTTATGGCATTGCACTTTTTAAAGCAAATAAATCTAGAACGAAGAAATAGGACTCTTAACTTTCTTTGACAATTTGAGACAACCAATGAAACAATAAGAAGGTCTACGTACATGAAGACTTGTGAGAGATGTACGCATCGTTTTGAAAGCGATAGTCATGGAATTACTCCTTGTGATGCTAATCAAACTAGAGCGAACTAATAGGATTCCTAATCACCTATTTCTTTGACAATTTTAGAGAACCAATGAAACAATAAGGTCTCCCCAAATAAAGTCTTGTGTGAGATGTACGTATCGTTTCGAATGCGATAGTAATGGGATTGAACGAAGAAAAAGGACACTTAACTTTCTTTAACAATTCAAAATGATTTGCGCATCATTTTGAACGTGATAGTCATAAGATTGCTCGTTTTAATGGCAATAAAACTAAATCAGAGAAATAAGACTCCTAATCTCTATTTTCTTTGACAATTTGAGAGAACCTATGAAACAATTAGAAGGTCTCCTTAAACAAAGACTTGTGTGAGATGTACGCATCGTTTTGAACGTGATAGTCATGTGATTACTCCTTTTGATGCTAATCAAACTAGAACGAAGCAATAGGACTCTTAATCACCTCTTTCTTTAACAATTTAACAGATGCAATGAAACAATAAAAATGTCTCCCTAAAAGAAGACTTGTGTGAGGTGTACGCATCATTTTAAACGTGTTAGTTATGGCATTGCTTCTTTTAATGCAAATAAATCTAGAACGAAGAAATAGGACTCTTAACTTTCTTTGACAATTTGAGACAAGAAATGAAACAATAAGAAGGTCTACCTACATGAAGACTTGTGTGAGATGTACGCATCGTTTTGAAAGTGATAGTCATGGAATTACTCCTTGCGATGCTAATCAAGCTAGAGCGAACTAATAGGATTCCCAATCACCTATTTCTTTGACAATTTTAGAGAACCAATGAAACAATAAGAAGGTCTCCCCAAATAAAGTCTTGTGTGAGATGTACGTATAGTTTTGAATTCGATAGTCATGGGATTGAACGAAGAAAAAGGACTCTTAACTTTCCTTGACAATGATTGCTCGTTCTAGTTGCAATAAAACTAAAACAGAGAAATAAGACTCCTAATCTCTATTTTCTTTGACAATTTGAGAGAACCTATGAAAACATTAGAAGGTCTCCTTAAATAAAGACTTGTGTGAGATGTACGCATCGTTTTGAACGTGATAGTCATGTGATTGCTCCTTTTGATACTAATCAAACTAGAACAAAGCAATAAGACTCTTAATCACCTCTTTCTTTAACAATTTAATAGATGCAATGAAACAATAAAAATGTCTCCCTAAATGAAGACTTGTGTGAGATGTACGCATCATTTTAAACGTGTTAGTTATGGCATTGCTTCTTTTAATGCAAATAAATCTAGAACGAAGAAATAGGACTCTTAACTTTCTTTGGCAATTTGTGACAACCAGTGAAACAATAAGAAGGTCTACCTACAAGAAGACTTGTGTGAGATGTACACAACGTTTTGAAAGCGATAGTCATGGAATTACTCCTTGTGATGCTAATCAAACTAGAGCGAACTAATAGGATTCCTAATCACCTATTTCTTTGATAATTTTAGAGAACCAATGAAACAATAAGAAGGTCTCCCCAAATAAAGTCTTGTGTGAGATATACGTATCGTTTCGAATGCGATAGTCATGGGATTGAACGAAGAAAAAGGACACTTAACTTTCTTTGACAATTCAAAACGATTTGCACATCGTTTTGAACGTGATAGTCATGAGATTGCTCGTTTTAATGGCAATAAAACTAAAACAGAGAAATAAGACTGCTAATCTCTATTTTCTTTGACAATTTTAGAGAACCTATGAAACAATTAGAAGGTCTCCTTAAATAAAGACTTGTGTGAGATGTACGCATCGTTTTGAACGTGATAGTAATGTGATTGCTCCTATTGATGCTAATCAAACTAGAACGAAGCAATAGGACTCTTAATCACCTCTTTCTTTAACAATTTAACAGATGCAATGAAACAATAAAAATATCTCCCTAAATGAAGACTTGTGTGAGATGTACGCATCATTTTAAATGTGTTCGTTATGGCATTGCTCCTTTTAATGCAAATAAATCTAGAACGAAGAAATAGGACTCTTAACTTTCTTTGACAATTTAAGACAACCAATGAAATAATAAGAAGGTCTACCTACATGAAGACTTGTCTGAGATGTCCGCATCGTTTTGAAAGCGATAGTCATGGAATTACTCCTTGTGATGCTAATCAAACTAGAGCGAACTAATAGGATTCCTAATCACCTATTTCTTTGACAATTTTAGAGAACCAATGAAACAATAAGAAGGTCTCCCCAAATAAAGTCTTGTGTGAGATGTACGTATCGTTTCGAATGCGATAGTCGTGGGATTGAATGAAGAAAAAGGACTCTTAACTTTCTTTGACAATTCAAAACGATTTGCGCATCGTTTTGAACGTGATAGTCATGAGATTGCTAGTTTTAATGGCAATAAAACAAAAACAGAGAAATAAGACTCCTAATCTCTATTTTCTTTGACAATTTGAGAGAACCTATGAAAAAATTAGAAGGTCTCCTTAAATAAAGACTTGTGTGAGATGTACGCATCGTTTTGAACGTGATAGTCATGTGATTGCTCCTTTTGATGCTAATCAAACTAGAACGAAGCAATAGGACTCTTAATCACCTCTTTCTTTAACAATTTAATAGATGCAATGAAACAATAAAAATATCTCCCTAAATGAAGACTTGTGTGAGATGTACGCATCATTTTAAACGTGTTAGTTATGGCATTGCTTCTTTTAATGAAAATAAATCTAGAACGAAGAAATAGGACTCTTAACTTTCTTTGGCAATTTGTGACAACCAATGAAACAATAAGAAGGTCTACCTACAAGAAGACTTGTGTGAGATGTACGCATCGTTTTGAAAGTGATAGTCATGGAATTACTCCTTGTGATGCTAATCAAACTAGAGCGAACTAATAGGATTCCTAATCACCTATTTCTTTGATAATTTTAGAGAACCAATGAAACAATAAGAAGGTCCCTCCAAATAAAGTCTTGTGTGAGATATACGTATCGTTTCGAATGCGATAGTCATGGGATTGAACGAAGAAAAAGGACTCTTAACTTTCTTTGACAATTCAAAACGATTTGCACATCGTTTTGAACGTGATAGTCATGAGATTGCTCGTTTTAATGGCAATAAAACTAAAACAGAGAAATAAGACTGCTAATCTCTATTTTCTTTGACAATTTTAGAGAACCTATGAAACAATTAGAAGGTCTCCTTAAATAAAGACTTGTGTGAGATGTACGCATCGTTTTGAACGTGATAGTCATGTGATTGCTCCTATTGATGCTAATCAAACTAGAACGAAGCAATAGGACTCTTAATCACCTCTTTCTTTAACAATTTAACAGATGCAATGAAACAATAAAAATATCTCTCTAAATGAAGACTTGTGTGAGATGTACGCATCATTTTAAATGTGTTAGTTATGGCATTGCTCCTTTTAATGCAAATAAATCTAGAACGAAGAAATAGGACTCTTAACTTTCTTTGACAATTTAAGACAACCAATGAAATAATAAGAAGGTCTACCTACATGAAGACTTGTCTGAGATGTCCGCATCGTTTTGAAAGCGATAGTCATGGAATTACTCCTTGTGATGCTAATCAAACTAGAGCGAACTAATAGGATTCCTAATCACCTATTTCTTTGACAATTTTAGAGAACCAATGAAACAATAAGAAGGTCTCCCCAAATAAAGTCTTGTGTGAGATGTACGTATCGTTTCGAATGCGATAGTCGTGGGATTGAATGAAGAAAAAGGACTCTTAACTTTCTTTGACAATTCAAAACGATTTGCGCATCGTTTTGAACGTGATAGTCATGAGATTGCTTGTTTTAATGGCAATAAAACAAAAACAGAGAAATAAGACTCCTAATCTCTATTTTCTTTGACAATTTGAGAGAACCTATGAAACAATTAGAAGGTCTTCTTAAATAAAGACTTGTGTGAGATGTCGCATCGTTTTGAACGTGATAGTCATGTGATTGCTCCTTTTGATGCTAATCAAACTAGAACGAAGCAATATGACTCTTAATCACCTCTTTCTTTAACAATTTATCAGATGCAACGAAATAATAAAAATGTCTCCCTAAATGAAGACTTGTGTGAGATGTACGCATCATTTTAAACGTGTTCGTTATGGCATTGCTCTTTTTAATGCAAATAAATCTAGACGAAGAAATAGGACTCTTAACTTTCTTTGACAATTTGAGACAACAAATGAAACAATAAGAAGGTCTACCTACATGAAGACTTGTCTGAGATGTACGCATCGTTTTGAAAGCTATAGTCATGGAATTACTCCTTGTGATGCTAATCAAACTACAGCGAACTAATAGGATTCCTAATCACCTATTTCTTTGACAATTTTAGAGAACCAATGAAACAATAAGAAGGTCTCCCCAAATAAAGTCTTGTGTGAGATGTACGTATCGTTTCGAATGCGATAGTCATGGGATTGAACGAAGAAAAAGGACACTTAACTTTCTTTAACAATTCAAAATGATTTGCGCATCATTTTGAATGTGATAGTCATAAGATTGCTCGTTTTAATGGCAATAAAACTAAAACAAAGAAATAAGACTCCTAATCTCTATTTTCTTTGACAATTTGAGAGAACCTATGAAACAATTAGAAGGTCTCCCTAAATAAAGACTTGTGTGAGATGTACGCATCGTTTTGAACGTGATAGTCATGTGATTACTCCTTTTGATGCTAATCAAACTAGAACGAAGCAATAGGACTCTTAATCACCTCTTTCTTTAACAATTTAATAGATGCAATGAAACAATAAAAATATCTCCCTAAATGAAGACTTGTGTGAGATGTACGCATCATTTTAAACGTGTTAGTTATGGCATTGCTTCTTTTAATGCAAATAAATCTAGAACGAAGAAATAGGACTCTTAACTTTCTTTGACTATTTGTGACAACCAATGAAACAATAAGAAGGTCTACCTACATGAAGACTTGTGTGAGATGTACGCATCGTTTTGAAAGCGATAGTCATGGAATTACTCCTTGTGATGCTAATCAAACTAGAGCGAACTAATAGGATTCCTAATCACCTATTTCTTTGATAATTTTAGAGAACCAATGAAACAATAAGAAGGTCTCCCCAAATAAAGCCTTGTGTGAGATGTACGTATCTTTTCGAATGCGATAGTCATGGGATTGAACGAAGAAAAAGGACTCTTAACTTTTTTTGACAATTCAAAACGATTTGTGCATCGTTTTGAACATGATAGTCATGAGATTACTTGTTTTAATGGCAATAAAACTAAATCAGAGAAATAAGACTCCTAATCTCTATTTTCTTTGACAATTTGAGAATGCCTATGAAATAATTAGAAGGTCTCCTTAAATAAAGACTTGTGTGAGATTTACGCATCGTTTTGAACGTGATAGTCATGTGATTGCTCCTTTTGATGCTAATCAAACTAGAACGAAGCAATAGGACTCTTAATCACCTCTTTCTTTAAGAATTTAATAGATACAATGAAACAATAAAAATGTCTCCCTAAATGAAGACTTGTGTGAGGTGTACGCATCATTTTAAACGTGTTAGTTATGGCATTGCTCCTTTTAATGGCAATAAATCTATAATGAAGAAATAGGATTCTTAACTTTCTTTGACAATTTGAGACAAGCAATGAAACAATAAGAAGGTCTACCTACATGAAGACTTGTGTGAGATGTACGCATCGTTTTGAAAGCGATTGTCATGGAATTACTCCTTGTGATGCTAAAAAAACTAGAGCGAACTAATAGGATTCCTGATCACCTATTTCTTTGACAATTTTTTATAACCAATGAAATAATAAGAAGGTCTCCCCAAATAAAGTCTTGTGTGAAATGTACGTATCGTTTTGAATGCGATAGTCATGGGATTGAACGAAGAAAAAGGACTTTTAACTTTCTTTGACAAATCAAAACAATTTGCGCATCGTTTTGAATGTGATAGTCATGAGATTGCTCGTTTTAATGGCAATAAAACTAAAACGAAGAAATAGGACTCCTAATCTCTATTTTCTTTGACAAGTTGAGACAACCCATGAAAAAAGTAAGGTCTTCCAACATGAAAACTTGTGAGAGATGTACGCATCGTTTTGAATGCGATAGCCATGCGATTGCTCCTTTTGATGCTAATCAAACTAGAATGAAGTAATAGGACTCCTAATCACCTCTTTCTTCGACAATTTTAGAAAACGAATGAAACAATTAGAAGGTCTCCATAAAAAAAGACTTCTGTGAGATGTACGCATCGTTTTGAACTCGATAGTCATGGTATTTCTCCTTTTGTTGCTTATCAAACTAGAACGAACTAATAGGACTCCCAGTCACCTCTTTATTAGACAATTGAAATCCATTGAAACAATTAAAAGGTCTCTCCCTAAAAGAAGACTTGTGTGAGATGTACACATCGTTTTGAAAGCGATAGTCATGGGATTGGTCCTGTTGATTCCAATCTAACTCGAACCGCATTCTTTGACAATTAGAGAGAAACAATGAAACAATTAAAAGCTGAAGCTAAATGAAGACTTATGTAAGATATACGCATCGTTTTGAACACGATAGTCATGGGATTACTCCTTTTGATGCTAATCAAATAGAACGAACTAATAGGAATCCTAATCACCTCTTTCTTTGATAAATTGAGAGAACCAATGAAACAATAAAAATATCTCCTTAAATAAAGACTTGTGTGAGATGTGCGCATCATTTTGAACGTGATAGTAATGTGATTGCTCCTTTTGATGCCAATCAAAGTAGAAATAAGAAATAGAACTCGTAACCTCCTCATTCTTTTATAATTTGAGAGAACCTACGAAACAATTAGGTCTTCTTAAATGAAGACTTGTGTGAGATGTACGCATTGTTTTGAACGTGATAGTCATGTGATTGCTCCTTTTGATGCTAATCAAACTAGAACGAAGCAATAGGACTCTTAATCACCTCTTTCTTTAACAATTTAACAGATCCAATAAAGCAATAAAAATGTCTCCCTAAATGAAGACTTGTATGAGATGTACTCATCATTTTAAACGTCACAGTTATGGCATCGCTCCTTTTAATTCAAATAAATCCAGAACGAAGAAATAAAACTCTTAACTTTCTGTGACAATTTGAGACAACCAATGAAACAAAAAGAAGGTCTACCTACATGAAGACTGGTGTGAGATGTACGCATTATTTTGAAAGCGATAGTCATGAAATTACTCTTTTTGATGCTAATCAAACTATAGCGAACTAATAGGATTCCTAATCACTTATTTCTTTGATAATTTTAGAGAACCAATGAAACAATAAGAAGGTCTCCTCAAATGAAGTCTTTGTGAGATGTATGTATCGTTTCGAATGCGATAGTCATGGGATTGAACGAAGAAAAAGGACTTTTAACTTTCTTTGACAAATCAAAACGATTTGCGCATCGTTTTGAACTTGATAGTCATGAGATTGCTCGTTTTAATTCCTATAAAACTAAAACGAAGAAAGAGAACTCCTAATCTCTATTTTCATTGACAATTTGAGACAACGAATGAAAAAACATAAGAAGGTCTTCCAACATGAAGAATAGTGAGAGATGTACGTATCGTTTTGAATGCGATAGCCATGGGATTGCTCCTTTTGATGCTAATCAAACTAGAACGAAGTAATAGGACTCCTAATCACCTATTTCTTCGACAATTTTAGAGAATCAATGAAACAATTAGAAGGTCTCCAAAAAAGAAGACTTCTGTTAGATGTACGCATTGTTTTGAACGTGATAGTCATGGTATTTCTCCTTTTGTTGCTAATCACACTAGAACGAACTAATAGGACTCCTAATCACCTCTTTCTTTGACAATTGAAAATCCAATGAAACAGTTAAAAGGTCTCTCCCTAAAAGAAGACTTGTGTGAGATGTACGCATCGTTTTGAACGCGATAGTCCTGGGATTGCTTTTTTTGATTCTAATATAACTAAAACGGAGAAATAGGACTCGTAATCACCTCATTCTTTGACAATTGGAGAGAACCACTGAAACAATTAAAAGCTCTCCCTAAATGAAGACTTATGTGAGATGTACATATCATTTTTAACACGATAGTTATGGGATTACTCCTTTTGATGCTAATCAAACAGAACGAACTAATAGGAATCCTAATCACCTCTTTCTTTTGCTAATTGAGAGAACCAATGAAACAATAAAAATATCTCCATAAATAAAGACTTGTGTGAGATGTGCGCATCATTTTGAGCGCGATAGTAATGTGATTGCTCCTTTTGATGCCAATCAAACTAGAACGAAGAAATAAGACTCGTAACCACCTCATTCTTTGACAATTTGAGAGAACCTATGAAACAATTAGAAGGTCTCCTTAAATGAAGACTTGTGTGAGATGTACGCATCGTTTTGAACCTGATAGTCATGTGATTGCTTCTTTTGATTCTAATCAAACTAGAACGAAGCAATAGGACTCTTAATCACTTCTTTATTTAACAATTTAACAGATGCAATGAAATAATAAAAATGTCTCCCTAAATGAAGACTTGTGTGAGATGTACGCATCATTTTAAACATGTTAGTTTTGTCATTGCTCCTTTTAATTCAAATAAATCCAGAACGAAGAAATAGGACTCTTAACTTTCTTTGACAATTTTAGACAACCAATGAAACTATAAGAAGGTCTTCCTACATGAGGACTTGTGTGAGATGTACGCATCATTTTGAAAGCGATAGTCATGGAATTACTCCTTTTGATGCTAATCAAACTAGAGCGAACTAATAGGATTCCTAATCACCTATTTCTTTGATAATTTTAGAGAACCAATGAAACAATAAGAAGGTCTCCCCAAATAAAGTCTTGTGTGAGATGTACATATCGTTTCGAATGCGATAGTCATGGGATTGAACGAAGAAAAAGGACTCTTAACTTTCTTTGACAATTTATTTTTTTTTGCTAAAAGTGTTTGTGTTTAATAAATGCAAAAAACTTTGGATATTACAATGAAGATCAAATCATAGTCCTCTTCTCCCGAGAAGACTTAAACACCTAGAAAAGTCTAGGGAAACAGTTTACCTAACCTTATAGCATTTTACCTCACAACCTAAGGCTAGACAAATGAAACATTGAAATTACAAACGTAAAGACACCACAGATTAGGCCCACAGCCCATCCGTAATGGCAGGTGAACCAAAGCAATTATCTGACCAAAAAGCAACTCGGCCCACGTGGGCAGTCTGACAAGCAAAAAAATCACATAGTTCAAAGGGCAAGGCAATTAGCTGAAATGGAAATAAGTGCCCAACCAAATCAGCAATCAAAGGGCGCGCCCACAACCCTAAATAAATGATAAGTCTGCAGGTCCCGCACAATTCAAAACGATTTGCGCATCGTTTTGTAACGTGATAGTCATGAGATTGCTCGTTTTAATGGCAATAAAACTAGAACGAAGAAATAAGACACGTAACCACCTCATTCTTTGATAATTTGAGATAACCTATGAAACAATTAGAAGGTCTCCTTAAATGAAAACTTGTGTAAGATGTACGCATCGTTTTGAACGTGATAGTCATGTGATTGTTTCTTTTGATGCTAATCAAACTAGAACGAAGCAATAGGACTCTTAATCACCTATTTCTTTAACAATTTAACAGATGCAATGAAATAATAAAAATGTCTCCCTAAATGAAGACTTGTGTGAGATGTACGCATCATTTTAAACGTGTTAGTTATGGCATTGCTCCTTTTAATGCAAATAAATCTAGAACGAAGAAATAGGATACCAAGTCCCTCTTGGTTCAATGGTAAAATAACTACTCATAAGGCTTTGAGTCCAATAGGTCTTGGGATCCATTTCTGCCTTCGGCAGGAATGTTAAGATTTCAGCTTGAATTAGCAAAAAAAAAACGAAGAAATAGGACTCTGAACTTTCTTTGACAATTTGAGACAACCAATGAAACAATAAGAAGGTCTACCTACATGAGGACTTGTGTGAGATGTACGCATCGTTTTGAAAGCGATAGTCATGGAATTACTCCTTTTGATGCTAATCAAACTAGAGCTTACTAATAGGATTACTAATCACCTATTTCGTTGACAATTTTAGAGAACCAATGAACCAATAAGGTCTCCCCAAATAAAGTCTTGTGTGAGATGTGCGTATCGTTTCGAATGCGATAGTCATTGGATTGAACGAAGAAAAAGGACACTTAATCTTTGACAATTCTTTTTTTTTTGCTAAATGTGTTTGGGTATAATAAATGCAAAAAACTTTGGATATTACAATGAAGATCAGATCATAGTCCTCTTCTCCCGAGAAGACTAAAACACCTAGAAAAGTCTAGGGAAACAGTTTACCTAACCTTATAGCATTTTACCTCACAACCCAAGGCTAGACAAATGAAAGATTGAAATTACAAAGGTAAAGACACCACAGATTAGGCCCACAGCCCATCCGTAATGGCAGGTGAACCAAAGCAATTATCTGACCAAAAAGCAACCCGGCCCACGTGTGCAGTCCGACAAGCAAAAAAAGCACATAGTTCAAAGGGCAAGGCAATTAGCTGAAATTGAAATAAGAGCCCAACCAAATCAGCAATCAAAGGGCTCGCCCACAACCCTAAAAAAATGATAAGTCTGCAGGTCCCGCACAATTTAAAACGATTCGCGCATCGTTTTGAACGTGATAGTCATGAGATTGCTTGTTTTAATGGCAATAAAACTAGAACGAAGAAATAAGAGTCCTAATCTCTATTTTCTTTGACAATTTGAGATAACCTATGAAACAATTAGAAGGTCTCCTTAAATGAAGACTTGTGTGAGATGTATGCATCGTTTTGAATGAGATAGCCATGAGATTGCTCCTTTTGATGCTAATCAAACTAGAACGAAGTAATAAGACTCCTAATCACCTCTTTCTTCGACAATTTAGAGAACCAATGAAACAATTAGAATGTCTCCATAAAAGAAGACTTCTGTGAGATGTACGCATCGTTTTGAATGTGATAGTCATGATATTTCTCCTTTTGTTGCTAATCAAACTAGAACAAATTAATAGGACTACTAATCACCACTTTTTTTGACAATTTAAAATCTAATGAAACAATTAAAATGTCTCTCCCTAAAAGAAGACTTGTGTGAGATGTACGCATCGTTTTGAAAGCGATAGTCCTGGGATTGCTCCTTTTGATTCCAATCTAACTAGAACGAAGAAATAGGGCTCGTAATCACGAGTTCTTTAATAATTGGAGAGAACCAATGAAATAATTAAAATCTCTCCCTAAATGAAGACTTATGTGAGATGTACGCATCGTTTTGAACACGATAGTTATGGGATTACTCTTTTTGATGCTAATCAAACAGAACGAACTAATAAGAATCCTAATCACCTCTTTCTTTTGCAAACTGAGAGAACCAATGAAATAATAAAAATATCTCCCTAAATGAAGACTTGTGTGAGATGTGCGCATCATTTTGAACGCGATAGTAATGTGATAGCTCTTTTTGATACCAATCAAACTAGAACGAAGAAATATGACTCGTAACCACCTCATTCTTTGACAATTTGAAAGAACCTATGAAACAATTAGAAGGTCTTCTTAAATAAAGACTTGTGTGAGATGTGCATCGTTTTGAACGTGATAGTCATGTGATTGCTTCTTTTGATGCTAATCAAACTGGAACGAAGCAATAGGACTCTTAATCACCTCTTTCTTTAACAATTTAAAAGATGCTATGAAACAATAAAAATGTCTCCCTAAATGAAGACTTGTGTGAGATGTACGCATCATTTTAAACGTGTTAGTTATGGCATTGCTCCTTTAAATGTAAATAAATCTAGAACGAAGAAATAGGACTCTTAACTTTGTTGACAATTTGAGACAACCAATGAAACAATAAGAAGGTCTATCTACGTGAAGACTTGTGTGAGATGTACGCATCGTTTTGAAAGCGATAGTCATGGAATTACTACTTTTGATGCTAATCAAACTAGTGCAAACTTATTGGATTCCTAATCACCTATTTCTTTGAAAATTTTAGAGAATCAAGGAAACAATAAGAAGGTCTCCCCAAATAAAGTCTTGTGTGAGATGTACGTATCGTTTTGAATGAGATGTACGTATCGTTTTGAACGTGATAGTCATGAGATTGGTTGTTGTAATGGCAATAAAACTAAAACAAATATATAAGACTCCTAATCTCTATTTTCTTTGATAATTTGAGACAACCAAAGAAAAAAATAAGAAGGACTTCCAACATAAAGACTTGTGAGAGATGTACGCATCGTTTTGAATGCGATAGCCATGGGATTGCTCCTTTTGATGCTAATCAAACTAGAACGAAGTAGTAGGACTCCTAATCACCTCTTTCTTAGACAATTGTAGAGAACAAATGAAACAATTAGAAGGTCTCTATAAAACAAGACTTCTGTGAGATGTACTCCTCGTTTTGAACGTGATAGTCATGGTATTTCTCCTTTTGTTGCTAATCAAACTAGAATGAACTAATAGGACTCCTAATCACCACTTTCTTTGACAATTTAAAATCTAATGAAACCATTAAAAGGTCTCTCCCTAAAAGAAGACTTGTGTGAGATGTACGCATCGTTTTGAACGAGATAGTCCTGGGATTGCTCCTTTTGATTCCAATCTAACTAGAACGGTGAAATAGGACTCGTAATCACCTCATTCTTTGACAATTGGAGAGAACAAATGAAACAATTAAAAGCTCCCCCTAAATGAAAACTTATGTGAGATGTACGCGCCGTTTTGAACATGATAGTTATGGGATTACTCCTTTTGATGCTAATCAAACAGAACGAACTAATAGAAATCCTAATCACCTCTTTCTTTTGCAAATTTAGAGAACCAATGAAACAATAAAATATCTCCCTAAATGAAGACTTGTGTGAGATGTGTGCATCATTTTGAACGCGATAGTAATGTGATTACTCCTTTTGATGCCAATCAAACTAAAACGAAGAAATAGGACTCGTAACCACCTCATTCTTTTATAATTTGAGAGAACCTATGAAACAATTAGAAGGTCCCCTGAAATGAAGACTTGTGTGAGATGTACGAATCGTTTTGAACGTGATAGTCATGTGATTGCCCCTTTTGATGCTAATCAAACTAGAACGAAGTAATAGAACTCTTAATCACCTCTTTCTTTAACAATTTAACAAATGCAATGAAACAATAAAAATGTCTCCCTAAATAAAGACTTGTGTGAGATGTACGCATCATTTTAAACGTGTTAGTTATGACATTGCTCCTTTTAATGCAAATAAATCTAGAACGAAGAAATAGGACTCTTAACTTTCTTTGACATTTGAGATAACCAATGAAACAATAAAAAATGTCTACCTACATGAAGACTTGTGTGAGATGTACACATCGTTTTGAAAGCGATAGTCATGGAAATAATCCTTTTGATGCTAATCAAACTAGAGCGAACTAATAGGATTCCTAATCACCTATTTCTTTGATATTTTAGAGAACCAATGAAACAATAAGAAGGTCTCCCCAAATAAAGTCTTGTGTGAGATGTACGTATCGTTTCGAATGCGATAGTCATGGGATTGAACGAAGAAAAAGGACTCTTAACTTTCTTTGACAATTCAAAACGATTTGCGCATCGTTTTGAACGTGATAGTCATGAGATTGCTAGTTTTAATTGCAATAAAACTAAAACAGAGAAAAAAGACTCCTAATCTCTATTTTCTTTGACAATTTGAGAGAACCTATGAAACAATTAGAAGGTCTCCTTAAATAAAGACTTGTGTGAGATGTACGCATCGTTTTGAACGTGATAGTCATGTGATTGCACCTTTTGATGCTAATTAAACTAGAACGAAGCAATATGACTCTTAATCACCTCTTTCTTTAACATTTTAACAGATGCAATGAAATAATAAAAATGTCTCCCTAAATGAAGACTTGTGTGAGATGTATGCATCATTTTAAACGTGTTCGTTATGGCATTGCTCTTTTTAATGCAAATAAATCTAGAACGAAGAAATAGGACTCTTAACTTTCTTTAACAATTTGAGACAACCAATGAAACAATAAGAAGGTCTACCTACATGAAGACTTGTCTGAGATGTACGCATCGTTTTGAAAGCGATAGTCATGGAATTACTCCTTGTGATGCTAATCAAACTAGAGCGAACTAATAGGATACCATATCACCTATTTCTTTGATAATTTTAGAGAATCAATGAAACAATAAGAAGGTCTCCCCAAATAAAGTCTTGTATGAGATGTACGTATCGTTTCGAATGCGATAGTCATGTGATTGAACGAAGAAAAAGAACACTTAACTTTCTTTGACAATTCAAAACGATTTGCGCATCATTTTGAACGTGATAGTCATGAGATTGCTCGTTTTAATGGCAATAAAAGTAAAACAGAGAAATAAGACTCCTAATCTCTATTTTCTTTGACACTTTGAGAGGATCTATGAAACAATTAGAAGGTCTCCTTAAATAAAGACTTGTGTGAGATGTACGCATCGTTTTGAACTTGATAGTCATGTGATTACTCCTTTTGATGCTAATCAAACTAGAACGAATCAATAGGACTCTTAATAAACTCTTTCTTTAACAATTTAATAGATGCAATGAAACAATAAAAATGTCCCCCTAAATGAAGACTTGTGTGAGGTGTACGAATCATTTTAAACGTGTTAGTTATGGCATTGCTTCTTTTAATGCAAATAAACCTAGAACGAAGAAATAGGACTCTTAACTTTCTTTGACAATTTGAGACAAGCAATAAAACAATAAGAAGGTCTACCTACATAACGACTTGTGTGAGATGTACGCATCGTTTTGAAAGCGATAGTCATGGAATTACTCCTTGTGATGCTAATCAAACTAGAGCGAACTAATAGGATTCCTAATCACCTATTTATTTGATAATTTTAGAGAACCAATGAAACAATAAGAAGGCCTCCCCAAATAAAGTCTTGTGCGAGATGTACGTATCGTTTCGAATGCGATAGTCATGGGATTGAACGAAGAAAAAGGAGTTTTAACTTTCTTTGACAAATCAAATTGATTTGCGCATCGTTTTGAACTGTGATAGTCATGAGATTGCTCGTTTTAATGCCAATAAAACTTAAACGAAGAAATAGGACGGACTCCTAATCTCTAAGAAGACTTGTGTGAGATGTGCGCATCATTTTGAACGCGATAGTAATGTGATTAATTCTTTTGATGCCAATCAAACTAGAACGAAGAAATAGGACTCGTAACCACCTCATTCTTTGACAATTTGAGAGAGCCTATGAAACAATTAGAAGGTTTCCTTAAATGAAGACTTGTGTGAGATGTACGCATCGTTTTGAACGTGATAATCATGTGATTGCTCCTTTTGATGCTAATCAAACTAGAACTAAGCAATAAGACTCTTAATCACCTCTTTCTTTAAAAATTTAACAGATCCAATGAAATGATAAAAATGTCTCTCTAAATGAAGACTTGTGTGAGATGTACTCACCGTTTTAAACGTGATAGTTATGGCATTGTGTGAGATGTACACATCATTTTAAACGTGATATTTATGGCATTGCTCCTTTTAATGCAAATAAATCTAGAACGAAGAAATAGGACTCTTAACTTTCTTTGACAATTTGAGACAACCAATGAAACAATAAGAAGGTATACCTACATGAAGACTTGTGTGAGATGTACGCATCGTTTTGAACGTGATAGTCATGTGATTGCTCTTTTGATGCTAATCAAGCTAGAATGAAGCAATAGGACTCTTAATCACCTCTTTCTTTAATAATTTAACAGATCCAATGAAATGATAAAAATATCTCTCTAAATGAAGACTTGTCTGAGACTGTTCGCATCATTTTAAACGTGATAGTTATGACATTGCTCCTTTTAATGCAAATAAATCTAGAACGAAGAAATAGGACTCTTAACTTTCTTTGACAAATTGAGACAACCAATGAAACAATAAGAAGGTCTACCTACATGAAGACTTGTGTGAGATGTACGCATCATTTTGAAAGTGATAGTCATGGAAATACTTCTTTTGATGCTAATCAAACTAGAGCGAACTAATAGGATTCCTAATCACCTATTTCTTTGATAATTTTAGAGTACCAATGAAACAATAAGAAGGACTGCCCAAATGAAGTCTTGTGTGAGATGTACGTATCGTTTCGAATGCGATAGTCATGGGATTGAACGAAGAAAAAGGACTTTTAACTTTCTTTGACAAATCAAAACGATTTGCGCATCGTTTTGAACGTGATAGTCATGAGATTGCTCGTTTTAATTCCAATAAAACTAAAACGAAGAAATAGAACTCCTAATCTCTATTTTCTTTCACAATTTGAGACAACCAATGAAAAAAATAAGAAGGTCTTCCAACATGAATAATTGTGAGAGATGTACGCATCGTTTTGAATGCGATAGCAATGAGATTGCTCCTTTTGATGCTAATCAAACTAGAACTAAGTAATAGGACTCCTAATCACATCTTTCTTCTATAATTTTTTAGAAGCAATGAAACAATTAGAGTCTCTCCATAAAAGAAGACATCTGTGTGATGTACACATCATTCTGAACTTGATAGTTGTGGGATTTCTCCTTTTGTTGCTAATCAAACTAGAACGAACTAATAGAACTCCTAATCACCTTTTTCTTTGACAATTAAAAATCCAATAAAACAATTAGAAGGTCTCTCCCTAAAATAAGACTTGTGTGAGATGTACGCATCGTTTTGAACGCGATAGTCCTGGGATTGCTCCTTTTGATTCCAATCTAACTAGAACGGAGAAATAGGACTCGTAATCACCTCATTCTTTGACAATTGGAGAGAACCAATGAAACAATTAAAAGCTCTCCCTAAATGAAGACTTATGTGAGATGTAGGTATCGTTTTGAACACGATAGTTATGGGATTACTCCTTTTGACGCTAATCAAACAGAATGAACTAATAGGAATCCTAATAACCTCTTTCTTTGACAAATTGAGAAAACCAATGAAACAATAAAAATATCTCCCTAAATGAAGGCTTGGGTGAGATGTGCACGTCATTTTGAACGCGATAAGTAATGTGATTGCTCCTTTTGATGCCAATCAAACTAGAACGAAGAAATAGGACTCGTAACCACCTCATTCTTTGTCAATTTGAAAGAACCTATGAAACAATTAGAAGGTCTCCTTAAATGAAGACTTGTGTGAGATGTAAGCATCGTTTTGAACGTGATAGTCATTTGATTGCTTCTGTTGATGCTAATCAAGCTAGAACGAAGCAACACGACTCTTAATCACCTATTTCTTTAAGAATTTAATAGATCCAATGAAACGATAAAAATGTCTCCCTAAATAAAGACTTGTGTGAGATGTACGCATCATTTTAAACGTGATAGTTATGGCAATTGCTTCTTTTAATGCAAATAAATCTAGAACGAAGAAATAGGACTCTTAACTTTCTTTGACAATTTGAGATAACCAATGAAACAATAAGAAGGTCTACCTACATGTGCATCGTTTTGAAAGCGATAGTCATGGAAATACTCCTTTTGATGCTAATCAAACTAGAGCGAACTAATAGGATTCCTAATCACCTATTTCTTTGATAACTTTAGAGAACCAATGAAATAATAAGAAGGTCTGCCCAAATGAAATCTTGTGTGAGATGTACGTATCGTTTCGAATGCGATAGTCATGGGATTGAACGAAGAAAAAGGACTTTTAACTTTCTTTGACAAATCAAAACGATTTGTGCATCGTTTTAAACGTGATAGTAATGAGATTGCTCGTTTTAATTCCAATAAAACTAAAACGAGGAAATAGAACTCCTAATCTTTATTTTCTTTGATAATTTGAGACAACCAATGAAAAAAAATAAGAAGGTCTTCCAACATGAAGAATTGTGAGAGATGTACGCATCGTTTTGAATGCGATAGCCATGGGATTGCTCCTTTTGATGCTAATCAAACTAAAACGAAGTAATAGGACTCCTAATCACCTCTTTCTTCGATAATTTTTTAGAACCAACGAAACAATTAGAAGGTCTCCAGAAATGAAGACTTCTGTGAGATGTACGCATTGTTTTGAACGTGATAGCCATGGTATTTCTCCTTTTGTTTCAAATCAAACTAGAATGAACTAATAGGACTCCTAATCACCTCTTTCTATGACAATTGAAAATCCAATGAAACAATTAAAAGGTCTCTTCCTAAAAGAAGACTTGTGTGAGATGTACGCATCGTTTTGAACGCGATAGTCCTGTGATTGCAAATTTTGATTCTAGTCTAACTAAAACGGAGAAATAGGACACGTAATCACCTCATTCTTTGACAATTGGAGAGAACCAATGAAACAATTAAAAGCTCTCCCTAAATGATGACTTATGTGAGATGTACGCATCGTTTTGAACACAATAGTCATGGGATTACTCCTTTTGATGCTAATCAAACAGAACGAACTAATAGGAATCCTAATCACCTTTTTCTTTGATAAATTGAGAGAACCAATGAAACAATAAAAATATCTCCCTAAATGAAGACTTATGTGAGATGTGCGCATCATTTTAAACGTGATAGTTATGGCATTGCTTCTTTTAATGCAAATAAATCTAGAACGAAGAAATAGGACTCTTAACTTTCTTTGACAATTTGAGATAACCACTGAAACAATAATAAGTTCTACCTACATGCGCATCGTTTTGAAAGCGATAGTCATGGAAATACTCCTTTTGATGCTAATCAAACTAGAGCGAACTAATAGGATTCCTAATCACCTATTTCTTTGATAATTTTAGAGAACCAATGAAACAATAAGAAGGTCTGCCCAAATGAAATCTTGTGTGAGATGTACGTAACGTTTCGAATGCTATCGTCATGGGATTGAACGAAGAAAAAGGACTTTTAACTTTCTTTGACAAATCAAAACGATTTGCGCATCATTTTGAACGTGATAGTAATGAGATTGCTCGTTTTAATTCTAATAAAACTAAAACGAGGAAATAGAACTCCTAATCTCTATTTTTTTTGACAATTTGAGACAACCAATGAAAAAAAAAGGTCTTCCAACATGAAAAATTGTGAGAGATGTACGCATTGTTTTGAATGCGATAGCCATGGGATTGCTCCTTTTGATGCTAATCAAACTAGAACGAAGTAATAGGACTCCTAATCACCTCTTTCTTCGATAATTTTTTAGAACCAACGAAACAATTAGAAGGTCTCCAGAAATGAAGACTTCTGTGAGATGTACGCATTGTTTTGAACGTGATAGCCATGGTATTTCTCCTTTTGTTTCAAATCAAACTAGAACGAACTAATAGGACTCCTAATCACCTCTTTCTATGACAATTGAAAATCCAATGAAACAATTAAAAGGTATCTTCCTAATAGGACTCTTAACTTCCTTTGACAATTTTAGACAACCAATGAAACAATAAGAAGGTCTACCTACAAGAAGACTTGTGTGAGATGTACGCATCGTTTTGAAAGAGATAGTCAACGAATTACTCCTTTTGATGCTAATCAAACTAAAGCGAACTAATAGGATTCTTAATCACCTATTTCTTTGACAATATTAGAGAACCAAAGAAACAATAAGAAGGCCTCCCCAAATTAAGTCTTGTGTGAGATGTACGTATCGTTTCGAATGCGATAGTCATGGGATTGAACGAAGAAAAAGGAGTTTTAACTTTCTTTAACAAATCAAAACAATTTGCGCATCGTTTTGAACGTGATAGTAATGAGATTGCTCGTTTTAATTCCAATAAAACTAAAACGAAGAAATAGAACTCCTAATCTCTATTTTCTTTGACAATTTGAGACAACCAATGAAAAAAAATAAGAAGGTCTTCCAACACGAAGAATTGTAAGAGATGTACGCATCGTTTTGAATGCGATAGCCATGGGATTGCTCCTTTTGATGCTAATCAAACTAGAACGAAGTAATAGGACTCCTAATCACCTCTTTCTTCGACAATGTTTTAGAACCAATGAAATAATTATAAGGTCTCTAGAAAAGAAGACTTCTGTGAGATGTACGCATTGTTTTAAATGTGATAGTCATGGTATTTCTCCTTTTGTTGCTAATCAAACTAGAACGAACAAATAGGACTCCTAATCACCTCTTTCTATGACAATTGAAAATCCAATGAAACAATTAAAAGGTCTCTTCCTAAAAGAAGACTTGTGTGAGATGTACGCATCGTTTTGAAGGCGATAGTCCTGGGATTGCAAATTTTGATTCTAATCTAACTAAAACGGAGAAATAGGACTCGTAATCACCTCATTCTTTGAGAATTGGAGAGAACCAATGAAACAATTAAAAGCTCTCCCTAAACGATGACTTATGTGAGATGTACGCATCGTTTTGAACACAATAATCATGGGATTACTCCTTTTGATGCTAATCAAACAGAACAAACTAATAGGAATCCTAATCACCTCTTTCTTTGATAAATTGAGGAGAACCAATGAAACAATAAAAATATCTCCCTAAATGAAGACTTATGTGAGATGTGCGCATCATTTTGAACGCGATAGTAATGTGATTGCTCCTTTTGATGCCAATCAAACTAGAACGAAGAAATAAGACTCGTAACCACCTCATGCTTTGACAATTTGAGAGAACCTATGAAACAATTAGAAGTTCCTCTTAAATGAAGACTTGTGTGAGATGTACGCATCGATTTAAACGTGATAGTCATATGATTGCTCCTTTTGATGCTAGAACGAATCAATAGGACTCTTCATCACCTTTTTCTTTAATAATCTAACAGATCCAATGAAAAAATAAAAATGTCTCCCTAAATGAAGACTTGTGTGAGATGTATACATCATTTTAAACGTGATAGTTATGGCATTACTCCTTTTAATGCAAATAAATCTAGAACGAAAAAATAGGACTCTTAACTTTCTTTGACAATTTGAGACAACCAATGAAACAATAAGAAGGTATACCTACATGAAGACTTGTGTGAGATGTAACGCATCGTTTTGAAAGAGATAGTCAACGAATTACTCCTTTTGATGCTAATCAAACTAAAGCGAACTAATAGGATTCTTAATCACCTATTTCTTTGACAATTTTAGAGAACCAAAGAAATAATAAGAAGGCCTCCCCAAATTAAGTCTTGTGTGAGATGTACGTATCGTTTCGAATGCGATAGTCATGGAATTGAACGAAGAAAAAGGAATTTTAACTTTCTTTAACAAATCAAAACGATTTGTGCATCGTTTTGAACGTGATAGTCATGAGATTGCTCGTTTTAATGCCAATAAAACTTAAACGAAGAAATAGGACGGATTCCTAATCTCTAAGAAAACTTGTGTGAGATGTGCGCATCATTTTGAACGCGATAGTAATGTGATTGATTCTTTTGATGCCAATCAAACTAGAACGAAGAAATAGAACTCGTAACCACCTCATTCTTTGACAATTTGAGAGAGCGTATGAAACAATTAGAAGGTTTCCTTAAATGAACACTTGTGTGAGATGTACGCATCGTTTTGAACGTGATAGTCATGTGATCGCTCCTTATGATGCTAATCAAACTAGAACGAAGCAATAGGGCTCTTAATCACCTCTTTCTTTAACAATTTAACAGATCCAATGAAATGATAAAAATGTCTCTCTAAATGAAGACTTGTCTGAGATGTACACATCATTTTAAACGTGATAGTTATGACATTGCTCCTTTTAATGCAAATAAATCTAGAACGAAGAAATAGGACTCTTAACTTTCTTTGACAATTTGAGACAATCAATGAAACAAAAAGAAGATCTACCTATATGAAGACTTGTGTGAGATGTACGCATCGTTTTGAAAGCGATAGTCATGGAAATACTCCTTTTGATGCTAATCAAACTAGAGTGAACTAATAGGATTCCTAATCACCTATTTCTTTGATAATTTTAGAGTACCAATGAAACAATAAGAAGGTCTGCCCAAATGAAGTCTTGTGTGAGATGTACGTATCGTTTCGAATGCGATAGTCATGGGATTGAACGAAGAAAAAGGACTTTTAACTTTCTTTGACAAATCAAAATAATTTGCGCATCGTTTTGAACGTGATAGTCATGAGATTGCTCGTTTTAATTCCAATAAAACTAAAACGAAGAAATAGAACTCCTAATCTCTATTTTCTTTGACAATTTGAGACAACCAATGAAAAAAAATAAGAAGGTCTTCCAACATGAAGAATTGTGAGAGATGTACGCATCGTTTTGAATGCGATAGCCATGGAATTGCTCCTTTTGATGCTAATCAAACTAGAACAAAGTAATAGGACTCTTAATCACATCTTTCTTCGATAATTTTTTAGAAGCAATGAAACAATTAGAATGTCTCCATAAAAGAAAACTTCTGTGAGATGTACACATCGTTTTAAACGTGATAGTTGTGAGATTTCTCCTTTTGTTGCTAATCAAACTAGAAGCGAACTAATAGGACTCCTAATCACCTCTTTCTTTGACAATTTAAAATCCAATGAAACAATTAGAAAGTCTCTCCCAAAAAGAAGACTTGTGTGAGATGTACGCATCGTTTTAAATGCGATAGTCCTGGGATTGCTACTTTTAATTCCAATCTAACCTAGAACGGAGAAATAGGACTCGTAATCACCTCATTCTTTGACAATTGGAGAGAACCAATGAAACAATTAAAAGCTATCCCTAAATGAAGACTTATGTGTGATGTACGTACCGTTTTGAACACGATAGTCATGGGATTACTCTATTTGACGCTAATCAAATAGAACGAACTAATAGGAATCCTAATAACCTCTTTCTTTGACAAATTGAGAAAACCAATGAAACAATAAAAATATTTCCCTAAATGAAGGCTTGGGTGAGATGTACACATCATTTTGAACACGATAGTAATGTGATTGCTCCTTTTGATGTAAATCAAACTAGAACGAAGAAATAGGACTCGTAACCACCTCATTCTTTGACAATTTGAGAGAACCTATGAAAAAATTAGAAGGTCCCCTTAAACGAAGACTTGTGTGAGATGTAAGCATCATTTTGAACGTGATAGTCATGTGATTGCTTCTTTTGATGATAATCAAGCTAGAACGAAGCAATAGGACTCTTAATCACTTCTTTCTTTAACAATTTAACAGATCCAATGAAACGATAAAAATGTCTACCTAAATAAAGACTTGTGTGAGATGTACGCATCATTTTAAACGTGATAGTTATGGCATTGCTCCTTTTAATGCAAATAAATCTAGAACGAAGAAATAGGACTCTTAACTTTCTTTGACAATTTGAGATAACCAATGAAAAAATAAGAAGGTCTACCTACATGAAGACTTGTGTGAGATGTACGCATCGTTTTGAAAGCGATAGTTATGGAAATACTCCTTTTGATGCTAATCAAACTAGAGCAAACTAATAGGATTCCTAATCACCTATTTCTTTGATAATTTTAGAGAACTAATGAAACAAAAAGAAGGTCTCCCCAAATAAAATCTTGTGTGAGATGTACATATCGTTTCGAATGCGATAGTCATGGGATTGAACGAAGAAAAAGGACTTTTAACTTTCTTTGACAAATCAAAATGATTTGTGCATCGTTTTGAACGTGATAGTCCTGAGATTGCTCGTTTTAAAGACAATAAAACTAAAACGAAGAAATAGGACTCCTAATCTCTATTTTCTTTGACAATTTGAGACAACCAATGAAAAAAATAAGAAGGTCTTCCAACATGAAGACTTGTGTGAGATGTACGCATCGTTTTGAACGTGATAGTCATGTGATTGCTCCTTTTGATGCTAATCAAACTAGAACGAAGCAATAAGACTCTTAATCACCTCTTTCTTTAACAATTTAACAAATCCAATGAAATGATAAAAATGTCTCCCTAAATGAAGACTTGTGTAAGATGTACGCATCATTTTAAACGTGATAGTTATGGCATTGCTCCTTTTAATGCAAATAAATCTAGAACGAAGAAATAGGACTCTTAACTTTCTTTGACAATTTGAGACAACCAATGAAAGAATAAGAAGGTCTTCCAACATGAAGACTTGTTGTACGCAATGTTTTGAACGTGATAATTATAGAATTGCTTCATTTGATGCTAATCAAACAAGAATGAAGTAATAGAACTCGTAATCACCCTTTTGTTTGACAATTTGACAAAACCAATGAAACAATAACAATGTCTCCCTAAATGAAGACTTATTTGAGATTTGCGCATCGTTTTGAACGTGATAGTCATGAGATTGCTCGTTTTGTTGCCAATAAAACTAAAACTAAGAAATAAGACTCCTAATCTCCTATTTCTTTGAAAATTTGAGACAAGCAATGAAAAAAATAAGAAGGTCTTCCAAAATGAAGACTTGTGAGGGAATTTACTCATCGTTTTGAACGCGATAGCCATGGGATTGCTCCTTTTGATGCTAATCAAACTAGAACGAAGTAATAGGACTCCTAATCACCTCTTTATTCGACAAATTTAGAGAACCAATGAAATAATTATAATGTCTCTAGAAAAGAAGACTTCTGTGAGATGTACGCATTGTTTTAAATGTGATAGTCATGGTATTTCTCCTTTTGTTGCTAATCAAACTAGAACGAACTAATAGGACTCCTAATCACCTCTTTCTTTAACAATTGAAAATCCAATGAAACAATTAAAAGGTCTCGCCCTAAAAGATGAGTTGTGTGAGATGTACGCATCGTTTTGAACGCGATAGTCCTGTGATTGCTCCTTTTGATTCTAATTTCACTAAAACGGAGAAATAAGACTCGTAATCACCTCATTCTTTGACAATTGGAGAGAACCAATGAAACAATTAAAAGCTCTCCCTAAATGATGAATTATGTGAGATGTACGCATCGTTTTGAATACGATAGTCATAGGATTACTCCTTTAGATGCTAATCAAACAGAACGAACAAATAGGAATCCTAATCACCTCTTTATTTGACAAATTGAGAGAACCAATGAAACAATAAAAATATCTCCCTAAATGAAGACTTATGTAAGATGTGCGCATCATTTTGAACGCGATAGTAATGTGATTGCTCCTTTTGATGCCAATCAAACTAGAACGAAGAAATAGGACTCGTAACCACCTCATTCTTTGACAATTTGAGAGAACCTATGAAACAATTAGAAGGTCCCCTTAAATGAAGACTTGTGTGAGATGTACGCATCGATTTAAACGTGATAGTCATGTGATTGCTCCTTTTGATGCTAATCAAACTAGAACGAATATATAGGACTCTTAATCACCTCTTTCTTTAACAATCTAATAGATCTAATGAAATAATAAAAATATCTCTCTAAATGAAGACTTGTGTGAGATGTACACCTCATTTTAAAAGTGATAGTTATGGCATTGCTCATTTTAATGCAAATAAATCTAGAACGAAGAAATAGGACTCTTAACTTTCTTTGACAATTTGAGACAACCAATGAAACAATAAGAAGGTCTACGTACATGAAGACTTGTGAGAGATGTACGCATCGTTTTGAAAGAGATAGTCATGGAATTACTCCTTGTGATGCTAATCAAACTAAAGCGAACTAATAGGATTCTTAATCACCTATTTCTTTGACAATTTTAGAGAACCAACGAAACAATAAGAAGGTCTCCCCAAATGAAGTCTTGTGTGAGATGTACGTATCGTTTCGAATGCGATAGTCATGGGATTGAACGAAGAAAAAGGACTTTTAACTTTCTTTGACAAATCAAAACGATTTGCACATCGTTTTGAACGTGATAGTCATCGTTTTAATTCCAATAAAACTAAAACGAAGAAATATAACTCCTAATCTCTATTTTGTTTGACACTTTGAGACAACCAATGAAAAAAAATAAGGTCTTCCAACATGAAGAATTGTGAGAGATGTACGCATCGTTTTGAATGCGATAGCCATGGGATTGCTCCTTTTGATGCTAATCAAACTAGAACGAAGTAATAGGACTCCTAATCACCTCTTTCTTCGAATATTTTTTAGAAGCAATGAAACAATCAGAATGTCTCCATAAAAGAAGACTTCTGTGAGATGTACACATCGTTTTGAACGTGATAGTTGTGGGATTTCTCCTTTTGTCGCTAATCAAACTAGAACAAACTAATAGAACTCCTCATCACCTCTTTCTTTGACAATTTAAAATCAAATGAAACAATTAGAAGGTCTCTCCCTAAAATAAGACTTGTGTGAGATGTACGCATCGTTTTGAACGCGATAGTCCTGGGTTGCTCTTTTTGATTCCAATCTAACTAGAACGGAGAAATATGACATGTAATCACCTCGTTCTATGACAATTGGAGGGAACTAAAGAAACAATTAAAAGCTCTCCCTAAATGAAGACTTATGTGAGATGTACGCATTGTTTTAACACGATAGTCATGGGATTATTCTTTTGATGCTAATCAAACAGAACAAATAATAGGAATCCTAATCGCCTCTTTCTTTGACAAATTGATAAAACCAATGAAATAATAAAAATATCACCCTAGATGAAGACTTGTGTGAGATGTGCGCATTTTTTTGAACGCAATAGTAATGTGATTGCCCCTTTTGATGCCAATCAAACTAGAACGAAGAAATAAGACTCGTAACCACCTCATTCTTTGACAATTTGAGAGAACCTATGAAACAATTAGAAGGTCTCCATAAATGAAGACTTGTGTGAGCTGTACGCATCGTTTTGAATGTGATAGTCATGTGATTGCTGTTAGAGTTTATGCCCTAGAGGCTAATTCTTTGATGTAATTATTTAAACATTTTTTGATATTATATTTGATTGAATAAATGAATTATTTTATTATGGTTTTATTTACTGCGTTATATAAATGTTAACATAATAAAAGTCCTTAGAATAGTGATACAAATTATATGGCTTCAAGTATGTGACTTGAACATGAGATCATATAGTTATAATTAGTATCATTACTCTTAAATGTCCCTAGTCGAGTGTCATTGTTAATGGGACAACAATGATACATTGAGACTAGTATGTGGATTGACTGATGGCCAAATCTCATTGGTCATAAATATATGAGATATTGAGTCAATGCATAGGTACATGTTAGAGAACAATGTACTGGGCAGACCCACCATGAGAATTCTACGTGGAGCATTATGCAAAGTGTCATAAGCAATTCTCATAGTGACAATGATGTAATGATCCTACAACCTGAAATCACTATATTACTACACGAGAATTTATGTACTTTGATATCATCAAAGGCCACCTTTAATAGGTGGACGATAAAGGTGATTATTGGGTATATCATGAATCGTGTGAGGAATATGAGTGATCTAGATGGAATTTAACCCTCCTATATATTAGGGGTGATATCCATAGGCCTCTTGATTGAGTAGGACTATGAAATGCATAGCCATGCTCAAATAGTGATTTGTTTCATATAGTCTACTCATCGATCAAGAAAACTCAGATTAAATTATGAAGAGGATGACACATTCCATGCCTCGAGTTTAATCTAGGATGTCAAGGTTAAAAGGATTAAATTACATTGAAACATTGGTCACGAAAAGGTTGTATCGAATCACCGATCTTATTATTATTTGGGTAGCAGTGATGCATTACTAGATGCCGCTCACTGTTTATAATTTTATAATATGATTTTAAAATTATTGCCAACATAATAATAACCTATAGGGTCACACACTTAGAACGTAATTAAAAGGGAATTAATTTAAATTGTATGGATTTAAATATATCAATATGATTGATAGTATTTAAATTATGAATTTAAATTAATAGGATAATTTGTATATATATATATATATATTAATTAAGTAAGACTTAATTAAGATATAATATATATATATATATATATATATATAAATTCGGATTTTATATTTCTAATTGGATTAGGTTTTGGTTAATTCCTTTAACTGCTATATATATGATATATCAGCCGTTTAGGGTATCATCGATATCAAAACCCTAGCCGCTCTTAGAGAGAGACTAGAGAGAAAAATTTCAAAAAAAGTCCAGATCCTTGGCGGCTAGTACCGCAGCTTTCCTTGCTGCAGATCGTGTGACGATTCGCGGGACGTTCGTGTGGATACCGTAGAGGCGCAGTTCCGTTGGATTGCGTTGAGGATTCGAAGCAGTTCCAGAATCTCCATCGTCTCCTTTCAGGCTTGAATAATCGGTAAAATATATCTTAACCTCTGAATTAATATATTTTCGCATGGATCCTGTTTTAGGGTTTCGAAAATTTTTAATTTCCGCTGCGTTTATGTGCCGAAAACCCTACAATTGCTTCTTTTGATGTTAATCAAACTAGAACGAAGCAATAGGACTCTTAATCACCTCTTTTTTTTTAACTAATTTAACATATCCAATGAAACAATAAAAATGTCTCCCTAAATGAAGACTTGTGTGAGATGTACGCATCATTTTAAACGTGATAGGTATGGCATTGCTCCTTTTAATGCAAATAAATCTAGAACGAAGGAATAGGACTCTTAACTTTCTTTGACAATTTGAGACAACCAATGAAACAATAAGAAGGTCTACCTACATGAAGACTTGTGTGAGATGTACGCATCGTTTTGAAAGCGATAGTCATGGAAATACTCCTTTTGATGCTAATCAAACTAGAGCGAACTAATAGGATTCCTAATCACCTATTTCTTTGATAATTTTAGAGAACCAATGAAACAATAAGAAGGTCTCCCCAAATGAAATCTTGTGTGAGATGTACGTATCGTTTCGAATGCGATAGTCATGGGATTGAACTGAAGGAAAAGGACTTTTAACTTTCTTTGACAAATCAAAACGATTTGCGCATCGTTTTGAACGTGATAGTCCTTAGATTGCTCGTTGTAATGGCAATAAAACTAAAACGAAGAAATAGGACTCCTAATCTCTATTTTCTTGGACAATTTGAGACAATCAATGAAAAAAATAAGAAGGTCTTCCAACATGAAGACTTGTGAGAGATGTACGCATCGTTTTGAATGCGATAGCCATTGGATTGCTCCTTTTGATGCTAATCAAACTAGAACGAAGTAATAGGACTCCCAATTACCTCTTTCTTCGACAAATTTAGAGAACCAATGAAACAATTAGAAGGTCTCCAGAAAAGAAGACTTCTGTGAGATGTACGCATTCCTTTGTTGCTAATCAAACTAGAACGAACTAATAGGACTCCTAATCACCTCTTTCTTTGACAATTGAAAATCCAATGAAACAATTAAAAGGTCTCTCCCTAAAAGAAGACTTGTGTGAGATGTACCCATCGTTTTGAACGCAATAGTCTTGGGATTGCTCCTTTTGATTCTAATCTAACTAAAACGGAGAAATAGGGCTCGTAATCAGCTCATTCTTTGACAATTGGAAAAAACCAATGAAATAATTAAAAGCTCTCCCTAAATGATGACTTATGTGAGATGTACGCATCGTTTTGAATACGATAGTCATGGGATTACTCCTTTTGATGCTAAGCAAACAGAACGAACTAATAGGAATCCTAATCACCTCTTTCTTTGACAAATTGTGAGAACCAATAAAACAATAAAAATATCTCCCTAAATGAGGACTTATCTGAGATGTGGCATCATTTTGAACGCGATAGTAATGTGATTGCTTCTTTTGATGCCAATCAAACTAGAACGAAGAAATAGGACTCGTAACCACCTCATTCTTTGACAATTTGAGAGAACCTATGAAATTATTAGAAGGTCCCCTTAAATGAATACTTGTGTGAGATGTACGCATCGATTTAAACGTGATAGTCATGTGATTGCTCCTTTTGATGCTAATCAAACTAGAACGAAGCAATAGGACTCTTAATCACCTTTTTCTTTAAAAATTTAACAGATCCAATGAAATAATAAAAATGTCTCCCTAAATGAATACTTGTGTGAGATGTACACATCATTTTAAACGTGATAGTTATGGAATTGCTCCTTTTAATGCAAATAAATCTAGAACGAAGAAATAGGACTCTTAACTTTCTTTGACAATTTGAGACAACCAATGAAACAATAAGAAGGTCTACCTACATGAAGAAGTGAGATGTACGCATCGTTTTGAAAGAGATAGTCATGGAATTACTCCTTTTGATGCTTATCAAACTAAAGCGAACTAATAGGATTCTTAATCACCTATTTCTTTGACAATTTTAATGAACCAATAAAACAATAAGAAGGGCTCCCCAAATTAAGTCCTGTGTGAGATGTACGTATTATTTCGAATGCGATAGTCATGGGATTGAAAGAAGAAAAAGGAGTTTTAACTTTCTTTTACAAATCAAAACGATTTGCGCATCGTTATGAACGTGATAGTCATGAGATTGCTCATTTTAATGCCAATAAAATTTAAACGAAGAATTGGGACGAACTCTTAATCTCTAAGAAGACTTGTGTGAGATGTGCGCATCATTTTGAACGCGATAGTAATGTGATTGCTCCTTTTGATGCGAATCAAACTAGAACGAAGAAATAGGACTCGTAACCACCTCATTCTTTGACAATTTGAGAGAACCTATGAAACAATTAGAAGGTCTCCTTAAATGAAGACTTGTGTGAGATGTACGCATCGTTTTGAACGTGATATTCATGTGATTGCTCCTTTGGATGCTAATCAAACTAGAACGAAGCAATAGGACTCTTAATCACCTCTTTCTTTAACAATTTAACAGATTCAATGAAACGATAAAATTGTCTCCCTAAATGAAGACTTGTGTGAGATGTACGCATCATTTTAAACGTGATAGTTATGGCATTGCTCCTTTTAATGCAAATAAATCTAGAACGAAGAAATAGGACTCTTAACTTTCTTTGACAATTTGAGACAACCAATGAAACAATAAGAAGGTCTACCTACATGAAGACTTGTGTGAGATGTACGTATCGTTTTGAAAGCGATAGTCATGGAAATACTCCTTTTGATGCTAATCAAACTAGAGCGAACTAATAGGATTCCTAATCACCTATTTAATTGATAATTTTAGAAAACCAATGAAACACTAAGAAGGTCTCCCCAAATGATGTTTTGTAACAACCCCAAAATTCATATAATAATATTTTCCTTCCCGATCGTTAACAATACAACTTTAATCTATCTTTACATCATTATTCAATATTAAAATCCCTAAAAATGCGGAATATTTAAAACTTTTATACAATCTTTCTTTATTGCCCTGAATCGCAACCTTTACATTTCAAATATTTGATTCAATTCTATTACATGAATTGCTTACTCTAAGTTACTATACAAAGTAGTACATCACAAGCAATATCTACTATACATCGGATAGCTTAACTTTACATCTTTAGCAAGTATAATACATTCAAAACAAACACATTAATCATCTAGAACAAATAATTTCTTGCATCGCTATTGATCTTAACATTCAATTAGCACGCATCATTACCTTGCTTCCCTGACCTGCAAAAGTGGTTATTTGCAAGAGTGAGCTCGACAGCTCAGTAAGACCTAACAGTTTTCATGCATCACATAGCACATAATAACATGCTCAACATACACCTCATAATCATCAAAGTAACATGGCATACATGCTTTAATTCACATAACAAATATAAAGATTAAGTTCCTTACTCAATCAACATTCTTTAATCAACCAATGTAGTCATAAATTAACTTTAACATTTCATGCTTGCAACATATATAACATATCATGCTCTTTGCAAAATAATTTAAAATAGTTCATCATCAAGTTCCTTTCTAGACCTTGCAATTCTGCAAAGAATGATGGCCTGCTCTGGGATGGTATTGGGGCAAAGGATGTTAAGGCTGCCACTATATGGAACTCTATTCGGAAGGTGGGATCTGCTGTGACTTGCCATAAATTGGTTTGGCATAAAATTGTCCCTCCTCGTCACTCTTTTATCCTTTGGCTTGCCTTCCATAAGGGACTTCGAACAATTGATAAACTGATTCAATTTGGGCTTGATATTAACCCAATTTGTGTTCTTTGTTCCAATGATAGGGAAACCTTCAATCACCTTTTCTTTGAAGGTCCTTTCTCGTTTCAGATTTTGGTTGTTGTCTTTCGGCTTTGTGGTTGGCGTGGGTTCAGTAGGAGCTGGTCTTCCATCACTGGGTTTATCACCAATTGCTCTTGCCCAAAATTTCATTACAGTCTTTTACATTTTGGTTTTGCTGCTATGGTCTATAGGATTTGGCATGAACGTAATGCTCGGATTTTCTCAAAAAAATTTATCCCTGCAAGGATTATTATTCGTCATATTATTCATTTGCTTAAGTGTGGCCTTCATACCAACGTCAAGTTTCAAAAACTCAAGTCCAGATTATGCTATCAATCTCTTGTGTTGTAACTGAGACTCTGTTTTGTTTCATGGGACTGCATGGGATTGGGTGGGGTTTCCTGCTGGTGGTTTCTGGATGGCTTTTTCTTGTTGTTTGGCTGGAAAAGGTCTGCTGGGTTTTGGATTTTTACTGCTGTTGGTTTGTTTTGTTTGGCGGCTGGTTTGCTGAATTCTGCTATAGCTATGCAGTTTTGACTGGTTGGCTTCTACTCTGGTTGATTATTTTGATTGTACTCCTACTGGCTTCTCTTTTCGGCTGCATGTTAGCTGGCTTGGCTGCAGGTTTTGCTTCGTTGTGGCAAATGTAGATGGTCCTATATTTGGTATGGTCTGTTGCTGCGGGTTTCTGCTTTTCGGGTCTGAAGTTTTTGCTGCTGTCGGGTTGCTGTTGAACATGCTGCTCAACCCATCTTGTTGCTTCTGCAATTATCTTTGGTTGCCTGTGTGTTTTGCTTGGTTTGTTTTTCTGCTATGGCTTATGCTGCTGCTATTGTTGGTTGCTGCTTTTGGCCTGCTGATAATGGCCAGCAGCTGCTTTTAGGCCTGCTGCCTCGTTGCTTCATGTGCACCTTGCTATGCTTGTTGCTGATGCTTATGGCTGCTGTTCTGACTGCTGTGTTAGTAGCTTGTTGGGATTTACTGATGTTATTTTTAATGCTGATGTCATCTTTGTTCAGTCTTAGGTTGTTCGGCTTTTGCCTTGTTATCTTCTTTCGTCATGACATCATACGGCATGTCCTATGATGTTTTTGCTTTATTCTGATTGGGGTTTCCCATGAGGTTTTGTAATTTCTTTCTCCTCGAATACAGTCTATTTTTAGCAAAAAAAAAAAGAAAATAGGAATTGAGAGACTTGCCTTGATCGTTGTTTACCAATAACAGATTACAGCTTACAGCTATCTGCACTTCACGTGCGCTACACAATTATATAATCATGCACATCAACTATTAGTCACATAGCAACACATAGTAGTTGTAATGTAAACTTTAATCTATATCTCATAACCCTTCCTACTATCAATACACAATGTTCAATTTGATTGTGTTAACTTTCCACTTATATCTCACTATATTTCCTTTTTAGTCATAGTCGAAGTTCATTCAAGTGTTTAAGTCTTGCTAAGACTCCTTATTGGTTTTATATTAACCCCATTTCATATCTTATAATGCTCATTTCATTTGAATTGAAACACTTTTTACGTTCATTAACACTTGTCACGGCGTTTCGATGTTCATTCGTCACACGCCCGATTCGTCTCTCTTGTGTATTTTTTTTATTGCTAAATTTAAGCTGAATTAAAATAATAAAGGAGGATACAAAACTCATAGGAAGACCCCAATCAAAGGAAAGCAAAGACATCAAAGGACATGCCCAAAGATATCAAGACGAAAAAGAAAACAAGTCCAACACTCCCAACAAAGCAATACAGGAACTGTCAAGAAACAAAAAGACCCTCAGGGCAAAAGAAAACACAACAGCCCAAAATCGACCAACAACATGAAAAGGAGCTGCAGACAAACCGGCCCAAGACAAGCGTCAACATGGATCACAAAAAATATAATTGCAGCAGCAAAGGGCCCACTAGACCACCCGGCCCATAACAAGCAGAACATGCAGCCCATAAAGACCAAGACAACAAGAGCGAAACCCAAGAAGAAGCTTTCCCATAGCAGATCCCAAACCCCAAGAAGGCTCAGCAGACCCAGGAGTAGCATCTGAACTGCCCCGCAAAACAAACTATAGCATCCATGCGAACAGAACCCCCTCAAGAAGCTAGCAGGAGTAAACAAAAAGCTGCCAGCCAAAATGAAAACTAACAGCATCAGCAGCTGAAGGAGCAAGTGGCAAAACTTAACGGACCACATAAGGCATCAAAAAGGCTTTCTGAACACTGCCTGCAGCCAACTGGCCAACAGCAGCATAAAGAGGGCAGCAGCAGTCAGCACAAGAGAGCAGACCAAAACCAGCCAGGCAACAGAAACCCCAGAATAGCAGAAGCCCGAAGCATCAAAACCCAGCAAGCCACAGCCACCCAGCAGCTGCAAAATCTGACAGCAGAAAACAAACCGTAGCCAAGCAAATCGGATCTGGCCCAAATGCCAAAAGGGGAAGAGTAGCAGCATAAACCAAAGCATGCTGCTCGAGAAAGCAAAAGAATGCAACCCCAGCAACACAGAACCAACCCCAGCACTCTGCATTAGCTGCTCACCAACCAGAAACCAACTGACTGCAACCAAAACGAAACCGCAGCAGCCAATCAAAGCATAAACGAACCAGCAGCACCATAAGCCCAGAAGACAAGCAAGCATAAAGAAAACAGCAAAAACCAGCAAGCAAGGACTTATAATACAAGATGGCGAAAACATGCTCTAGATTTAAGTTTATGAAATCTGGCATTAGTGTGAAGGCCACACTTGAGCAAATGGATTAAATCTCTAATAATGACCCGAGTAGGAGTAGCCTTGTTGGAGAAAATCCAAGAATTCCGTTCTTGCCAAATCTTATAAACAACAATAGCAAACCAAAAATGAAGCAAACTGTGAAGGAACTTAGGACCGAAGCTGCTGCAAATAAAATCAGAAATATGGGACCAGCTCCTACTAAACCCTCTCCACTCACACCGTCGTAGCACTGCAATCCAAAAGCTGAAATGAAAAATTACAATGAAAGAACAGGTGATGGAATGTTTCCCTCTCAGAGCAACAAAGGACACACAAGGGGTTCACATCAAGACCGAACAAAATCAGCCTATCCAAAGTCCTAAACCCCTTGTGAAAAGCAAGCCAGAAAAGAAAAGAGTAACGAGGGGGGACAATTTTATGCCACACAAGACTGTGCCACCCCACAGTCAACCCAACATGACGGATCGAGCTCCAAAAAATAGTAGCTTTAGCAGCCATAACCACAAAGTCATCCCAATGAATTACATCCTGCTTATCAGAGTTACAATTCCTAGACATGTCAAAGGAATCTTGAAAATTAATAACATCATAGTGGTTGGAAGCGGGAAGCACCCATCTAGAATTATGGATAATGCAACTCACAGTAGCATTAGGGCCAAGGCCAGAATTAATAATCAAAGAAGAGTGAATCGAGGTAGCCAAAGGGGAATGGTTTAACCACAGGTCAAACCAAAGACTGGTACTAGCTCCACTACCAATAGAGAAGGAGATATGCCAACAGGCAAGAGCCCTAAGTTGGAGAACTTTCGTCCAACTCCAAGAACAATCCTGTGGAATAGGGAGAATCCAGAAGAATTTATTTTTAAGAGGGAAAGCCCGAATCCATGAAGCCCAAAAAGAAGAGGAGGATGGATTAACCACCTGCCACAGATGCTTCAAGATCAAACCTTTGTTCCAGTCCTCAAGATTCTTAATAGTCAGGCCACCTTCATCAAGGAGAAGAGAAATTTTGCTCCAAGCAACTTTTGAGCCATACTTCTTCATAAAGGGACCCTTCCAAAGAAATTTGGACATGGAGGACTTAAGGTGTTTCAAAACAGAAGCCGGGAGAATAAACTGAGCAGACCAATAAGCTTGGATGGCAAAGATAACAGATTTAATCAATTGCAGCCTACCAGCATAAGAAAGGAATTTGTACGTCCACGAAGAAATTTTGGATTTGATTTTTTCGAGAAGGGGATGGCAATCAGCAAGACTTAGCTTGGAAGTGATCATAGGGACTCCTAAGAACTTAGCAGAAAAACTACCCAGCTAGAAACCTAAGGTAGAAAGGATAGTAGCAGCTTGGTCAGAAGGAACATGGGATAGGAACTTTTCGAGGCATTAATGTGCAGACCAGACAAAGAAGAGAATTGGTCAAGGCACAGTTTGATGATTTTAACAGAATCAAAGTCCCCATGACAAAAAATAATAAGGTCGTCCGCAAAGCAAAGATGAGTAAGAGAGATGGCAGCAGTTTTCCAGTGATGATGAAAGGAAGGATGCTTGGAAGCCTTAAAGAGCATAAAGAGAGCACTTCCATAACAATGACAAAGAGATAAGGAGACAAGAGGTCAACTTGCCGAAGAACTTTGCCACCTTTGAAATAGCCACAAAGAGCACCATTGACCTTGACAGAAAAACTTATAGTGGTGATGCAAGCTTTGATCCAAAATAAGAATTTAGGAGGAAAGTTAAAGAGCTTGAGGGCAGCCAATAAAAAATCCCAAGACACCGAGTCAAAAGCTTTCCTTAAATCAATTTTCATAGCACATCGAGCTGGACCAAAAGGCCGGTGATAATTCCTGAATAACTATTGAGCAATAAGAATGTTATCCCTAATACTCCGACCTTTGATAAAAGCAGATTGGGAAGGCGAAACAAGATTAGGGAGAATATCCTTAAGACGAGATGTAATAATTCTAGAAATGCATTTGTAAGTGGTATTGCAGCAAGAGATAGGTCTATAGTCATTCATGGAAGAAGGATTAGGGATTTTTGGAACAAGGGCAATGGCCGTAGCATTAGTACCTCTAAGGAGACAACCCTAACGAAAGAAAGACTGGATGGCAGAAGTAAAGATAGGGCCAACAATGTCCCAGGTAATAAGAAAGAAGTTCACATTAAAACCATCCGGGCCAGGACTTTTGTTCTTCTTCATAAGCTTTAAAGTAGCCAGGACTTCCTCATCAGAAATATCCCTATCCAGCAACAAGGCTTGTTGAGGAGATATCTTGGTGTCCAAGTAAAGGCTCCAGAACTTGAAAATTAAGGCTTTGTTGAGGAGATATGTTAAGCATCATTATATTTACTAACATTCATGTTTTAGAACTTAGAACAACATCTATCATCGTCAACAGCACTATATTTGCGTATGTGCATGTCCGACGCCTTCTGATTGCCTCCGAATACACATCAGTCCCAAAGATGATCATTTTGACTCCTGCTAGCGACCTCAAATCAAAAACGTTAAAGAACAAAAGTTGTAGGTCTACTCGTGCTCGTTCCGGATCATCTTGAATCCCCACAATTAGAGTTCGTATGAAAAAGTTATGGCTGTTTTACTACAGGAGGTCAAAGCAGTTTTGCATTACAAAACTTAAACCTCTTCGGATAGCATGGTTACCCGCTGAAGCGGGTCCCCCAAGGATAAAAGCCCCGCTGGGGTGGGGCCCATTGCTGGTGGGTTCCCCCAGCTCGTGAACGACAGAGAAATAAGCCAATTTGGCTTCTTTTTTTTTGCTAAATTTTTAAACTATATTAAAAAGAAACAAGGTACAAGGGACATTGGAGGACTCCAATAGGATATAGCATAGACATCATAGGACAGACCCTATGATGTCATGACTATAAAAAGCAGGCCAAATAACCAAGCCAACAAGATGGGAAAAAACAAACCCTATTACAAGCGCAAATCGACCCATAAAAACAGTTGGCTTATTTCTTCACACCAAAGTCCAATTTTAACTAACACAATGTACATGAAACTTTATACAAACAAAATCCTACACTTCTAACATGATTTTAACATACAATAACACCACAACACATAATCAACGCACCTAATATTCATGATTTTGAAGAAAACACCATTATTAAGCGTTCTTGACGAAAATTGACACTGTGAGTTCGTTTTTAACCCAAATCACATGATTCAAAGCATGTTTTGTTCGTTCCTTGATATATTATCATAATTTAAACTTAATCTTCATAATCAACTCACAGAATTCATTTACGAAATCAAAATTAAAGGTTTTAAAAACTAATTTTTACTAGTTTCATAAAATTCATACTTTTATCAAAATAATTCACCATAAATCCAATTCTCAACAATTCACAATACATGTATTATTTTCATTATTAAAACTAGTATCATGAACATGTTTCAATTTTGCATATTAATACATACTACATCATCAATTTTCGTTCTCAAATCAACCAATATAATAAAAACTCATAAGAACACTAATTTTCCATTAAAACATGTTTTAGCAACACTTTGATTTCTTAAAATCCTTTCATGGCATACAGTTACTACAATTAACATATGAATACCATATATACATATACAATTCATGATTACTCAATTTCATGAAAACCTAATTTGACAGAGAATAAACACAAAACATATAAATTAAGTTCTACAATTATAAGGGTAAAGATGATAGCCTTTGCTATGAGTGTGGAAGAAGATGATGGTGGTCCTAGCACTTCCTCTTCTTCTTCTTCTCTAACTTTTTCTCTGCTCTTCTTCTTCTCTGCTCTCTCTCTCTTTTCTTTGTAACTTCTCTTTTCTTTCTCTGTGTTTCTTTCTAACACAGACTAACCCTTCTAACTATTCTAACTAACGTATATTATAATCTAACTTACAAATAATATATGTATAAGTCATAATTATAAAACACATAACCTACAAAATATAATTACCCTATACTAATTACAATTAAAATATAGGTTACAACATTTAGAATTTAAAAAGCCCTAATGCTTGTTTGGCAAAACAATATTAATTTTAAAAATAGGTTTTTAGTAGTTAAGGCCTTGTTTGGGTAAAACAGGTTTAAAACAAAAGTAAGGGCCTTGTTTGGAAAAATAGTTTTAAAAACTCTTTTAATTCTTTGTAATAAATCTTTTAACACATATTCTTGATGTTACACTTTTAATTAATTAAGTCTTAACATTAATTTAATTAATTAAAAGTTTAACATCAATTAATCACATAAAATTGTCGCATTATAATTTACTCGCTAATTATAATTTCACGTAACACTCATCACATAACTGTTCTAATTTAATTATTCCAATTAAATTAGAACTATAACATAAAATCATTACGTCAATTAAATTAAATATTAAATATTTATTTAATTAATATATTACACTTAATTACATTACTCCATAATAATCACATAATCTCAATAAATAATTCAATTAAAATATTTATTTACTTCAATAAATATTAAAATTAACATTTAAATTCTCCTCACACCAAATCACATATTTCACAATATATATCGCATATACACATACTCGTACTCGAACATCTTAAAATAAGAATTTTATTTATTAAATTCTCATTTATAAATTCTTAAAAATCCTGGATGTCACAAGTTTTGTGTGAGATGTGGGTATCGTTTCGAATGCGATAGTCTTGGGATTGAACGAAGAAAAAGGACTTTTAACTTTCTTTGACAAATCAAAATGATTTGCGCATTGTTTTGAACGTGGTAGTCATGAGATTGCTCGTTTTAATGCCAATAAAACTAAAACGAAGAAATAGGACTCCTAATCTCTATTTTCTTTAACAATTTGAGACAACCAATGAAAAAAATAAGAAGGTCTTCCAACATGAAGAATTGTGAGAAATGTACGCATCGTTTTGAATGCGATAGCCATGGGATTGCTCCTTTTGATGCTAATCAAACTAGAACGAAGTAATAGGACTCCTAATTACCTCTTTCTTCGATAATTTTAGAGAACCAATAAAATAATTAGAATGTCTCCATAAAAGAAGACTTCTATGAGATGTACGCATCGTTTTGAACGTGATAGTCATGGGATTTCTCCTTTTGTTGCTAATCAAACTAGAACGAACTAATAGGACTCCTAATCACATCTTTCTTTGACAATTTAAAATCCAATGAAATAATTAGAAGGTCTTTCCCTAAAAGAAGACTTGTGTGAGATGTACGCATCGTTTTGAACGCGATAGTCCTGGGTTACTCCTTTTGATTCTAATCTAACTAGAACGGAGAAATAGGACTCGTAATCACTTCGTTCTTTGACAATTGGAAAGAACCAATGAAACAATTCGAAGCTCTCCCAAAATGAAGACTTATGTGAGATGTACGCATTGTTTTGAACACGATAGTCCATGGGATTACTCCTTTTGATGCTAATCAAACAGAACGAACTAATAGGAATCCTAATCACCTCTTCCTTTGACAAATTGAGCGAACAATGAAACAATAAATATATCTCCGTAAATGAAGACTTGTGTGAGCTGTGCGCATTATTTTGAACGTGATAGTATTGTGATTGCTCCTTTTGATGCTAATCAAACTAGAACGAAGAAATAGGACTCGTAACCACCTTATTCTTTGACAATTTGAGAGAACCTATGAAACAATTAGAAGGTCTCCTTAAATGAAGACTTGTGTGAGATGTACGCATCGTTTTGAACGTGATAGTCATGTGATCGCTCCTTTTGAGCCCGAGGTTCATTGGACCCTTTGAGGTACTGCGAAGGATTGGAGAAGTTGCATATGAGATAGCCTTACCTCCGACGCTCGAGAATGTCCACAACGTTTTTCACGTTTCAGTTCTACGACCCTACAAACCCGATTACAAGCATGTGATTGAATATGAACCCCTACATTTTGAAAAAGACTTATCCTATGAAGAAATTCCTGTTCAAATTATTGACAGAAAAGAGCAAGTCCTCAGAAACAAAGTTATACCTTCTGTTAAGGTAATTTGGAGGAACCACAATGTTGAAGAAACTACGTGGGAACTCGAAGAAAATATGATGAAAAATTACCCACATTTATTTACTTAATTTATGTGTATGCGATTCTGGGGACAAAATCTTTGTAAGGGGGGAGAATGTAACGGGACGAAATTTAATTGAACCGTGATTCTGGAGATAGAATCCTTTTAAGGGGGGAAAGATATGACGAACAAGATTTTTGTAATTTATTTTGAATATTTATTGAATTAAATAAATATTTTTCGATGATTTAATTATTGAGTTAAATAATTAATTGATGAATTTGTGGTAGAGTAATTTAATTATATGTGTTACATTAGTTAAATTAATGTGGAGAATTTTTATATTCAAAGTATGTATTTAATTGAGTTTATTTGATTTAATGAATTAATTAATAAGCATAATGTTATTCTAATTAATTTAATAATTAATTAGAGATTTAATGATTTGACATAATTAATAAATAAGAATTTTAATTATGTGACTATGTGAATTATTGTGAAATTATGTAATTTTATTTAATTGATTTAAATAGGATTATTTGATTAATTGGGTGTGACATTTAATTAACTATATAATAATAAGTTAATTAAATTAAATGGAAAAGGGGGAATAAGGGACAAGCAAACAAGGCCTTGGTGAAGGTTGAGGCCAGTTAACTCATTATGGGATTAACTGACGACCATGACCCCACGACTAATTATACGTATATGTATATTATTCATATCAGACTTATATCTTATAAACATATACCAGAACTACTATATATCATATACATACTCTGAGAAAACTTAGAGAAAAGAGAATTGAGAGAGAGTTGAAAGAATTTGAAGAATCAAAAAAAAAAGAATCCATATCATCTTCATAGAGTTTGCAAGGGGTAATTCTTTTGTCCCAGTTTTATTTCATGTACTATGTTTCCTTCATGAACATATATTCTGAGTTCTCTGTGTATGGGAAAAACTAGCAATTTTTGATTATATGCTTATATGTGTGTTATTATATCATTATAACATGTTTTGTATTTGGTATGAATGAATTAAAATAATCAAATTCATGTAATTAGGCCTTAATTGGGTTTTCAAAATTTTACAGAGTTTTTCCACTTACGTCCTTTAAAAATTCTCTGTGAATGAAAAAATTAATATTTATTCATTATATGGCTATATGTGTATTCATATGTGTTTATAACATATTATATGTCATATATGCATAACTTGCAGTGATCGAATTTTGTTTAAATTGGGTTTTCAAAAATTACAGAGTCGTATATATGGCCATTGTTGGGTTTGTACGAAATCGTGACGCAATCAAATTGCAAAAATTAGCGGAAGCATGATATATCAGAGTTTAAAAAAATTTTCTACAAAACCATTACCCGGATCATCCTTTATGCAAATTATTAATTTAAAACGATAAATAAGAAGTTATGGAATCATACCCTTGTAGAACGAAGCTTCCACAGGTACTAGTTCAACTCCTTGTTCTTCGTGATCTCCTTGAATTTCCGGGTTAGATTCCTTTCTTTGATCAACGTTAGCCACCCAAGTGTTTGGCCTCTAGAGGTGATCCACCAAGGAAGATGAATTATCAAGAAGGAGGGTGTTTGGCTTAGTTTTCTATTCTCTATAGAAAAGGAGTACTCTCCAACAATTGGAATTGCATCAATCTAATATCTATTATAAGACTTCTCTTATATAGACATTGGTCAATCCTTCTAATCCTATTAGACATGGGATTTCTTTTAATTAATTAAACTCCTTTAATTAATTTAGGCTTCCCACCACATGGGAATAATTAATTAAATTCATTTAATTAATTTGTCTCCTAATCTTATTAGGAATAAATGAGAGTACTAAATATTAAATTAATTACTAAACTCCTTTAGAAATTAAAATAATAATAATTGTAATAATATTAATAAGACTCCTCTTATTAATTTATATTTAATATTTCCAAAATATTAAATAATAAACATTAAGCTATTTAATTTATTCTATCACCATAGATTAAATTAATTATACTTAATGCATTATTACGATTATGCCATTACCTTCTTAAATAATTATTCTTCCTTTTATGGTGTGACCCTTTAGGTTCTCCATATTAAACCGGTTGTGAATAAATCAATTAAAATAATTTTAATCTTATTTAAATAAATAAATTAAACTAATAATCTATTTAAATAAATAATATTTATTCTACAATAGGGATAAGCCTCCCTAGCGATCAACGACTTTCCAGATAATATAGATTTCAACATTAATCATAAAAGAACCTGTGAGTTAATAGTTCCGTACAATTCAATCCTTCCACCATTCAATGTCCCAATTAAATATAAGACATGGATTTACTGTCAAGTCTTATTTTATTTAATTATATATATTTCGATTAGAAAATGCACAACTCCAAATAATGCAAATTAGAAACTCCTTTCTAATTTCATTTCACCTTGGCCAAGGATTCCTGGGTTGTCATTTAACGAATCACATAGGACATATCTCCTCTTTTACTAGAGGTGGTAGATTCTTTATTGATCATTCATTATCTCCATATGTAACTCATTATACCCAAGCATACCCTATATATGCCTTAAAAGGTCTTAAGGAATAAGTCAAAGTATAATTTGTTACATATAAGATACTATGATGATCTCAAGTCCAAGGATCACTTGTACTACTATCACATTAGGAATTCCTATTGACATGCGAGTAAAACTCCATTAGGTATTCCATAGCGAATCACGTTCAGTGAACTTATTCTCCAATAAGCACCTACATACTTGCTTTAGTGTCTCCACACAAATGATCATGAGATCAATCATCCTCATCCAATGAGCAAGCAACATATGTACCAATCTATCCGGATTTACTAATCCCCTTTTTAGTAATCCCACGATTGAGAACTATTTTAGTTTTAAAACTTTCTAAGAATTTAGATCTCATTAGCATGATCATCATCATGATTCTAAAAGCTTTGCTTAAAACTATGGGTTATTTACATATTATAAAAACAGCAACATGTAGATAATTAAATGCCTTTAATAAATGAATATTTTATTAATAAATAAATAAGATTGTTTACAAAGTACGTGCTTTATCATCATACATGATTGGCTTGTATGCACACTACTATCAGCCATACGGCCCTTACAGCCCTTACGTACAATTTTTATACCATGAATGGATGGTTTAACTTTGAATTAACATTTGCATATGATTGTACACGTTTATACGAACAAAATAGAAGTTAAACGAACGGATTCGGTGTTATAACAAATCCGTAACGTTGAATTTATTGATTTTCCTTCAAAACATGATAAAGTATGAAAATAGTGAAATTAGATGCCTTGGATGGTGTGATTACATGATTTTAATTGCCAAGATCATGCTAGAAATGTTGTATAGCGTTTCTGTGAAGTTTTTACATTATGGGTAGTCTTAAAATTCATTACGTTAGTTTAATTTGAATTTATTTGGGTTGCTCTGGGTGTTCATCGCGAACCAGGGAGTGCACCAGCAGGGGGACCCGCCCCAGCGGGTGTTCATGGACATTAGGACCCGCCCCAGCGGGTATAAGGGCTGTTCGGGAGCCTTTTTTTTTGGTTTCCGAGACTGTTTTGACCTCCTGTAGTAAAATAAGCATAACGTTTTCATACAGACTCCGATTAAGGCGATTCAAGATGATTCGGAAAGATAACGAGTAGACCTACAACTTTCATTCTTTAAGTTTGTTAATTTGAAATCGTTAAAATGGATAAAAATGGCCATCTTTGTGATTGATGCGTATTCGGAGGCAATCGGAGGGCTTCGGACATGCACGCACACAAGTGTAGTGTTCTCAATAATAAAAGATGTTGTTTTAAGTTACATACATGAATATTATATGATTTGAAGTTCATGATTAATAAATTAAGTTATTGACATGTATAAGATAATGTGAAGGTTCAAGTTAACAAACTAAGTGCGAACTTGAATATCGTAATTGTAAAACTTGATTATGATTGTTTAAAGGGCTATACATGTGTGATATGCATGTTGTGAGTTTACATTCATGTTATGTGGTTAGCCATTGAGTAATATTATAAACTAAGTTGTAAGTCGAACTTAAGTGAATAGTTCAACAGTTAAACATGGTAGTTATGAAAACTAATCGATGTCGTATACATAATGTAATGTGTAGGACGTTGAGGAAGTGAATTATAATTATATTTGTAGCTTGTGCAAGAGGCAAGTATCCTATCCCTAACTTATTGATTTAGCAAGTTTCCTAAATTCTAATTTATTCATTTATTAAGTCTTAGACTTGTGTTTCTATATCGAGTAAGCTCGTGTTCTTAATTGTTCAAGTTCGAAATTCATATTACATATTGTAACTCTTTTAAAAGCATGATTCAGTTATACAATACTTATTCGATTGTATACTCTTGAGATTTATTATTCAAGTTGAATATCAATGTTATTGTTGTACCTTATAGGACTAGTGAACCCCTATTGATTCGACTAGTCCATAGTTGATGAACGTTCTAAATTCTAAAATACTTATTGAGCTTATCCAAACAAAACTTCCTTTGGTGAGGACTCTGATGTCAAAACTGAGATGAACAACCCTGTAAAAGGGGATTATTTACGCTTTAGCGTTGAGATATTGTGCACAGTATGGTACTAAGGGTTGATCCCCCTAAGTACAAGAAGTAGAGTCCATAGTCTTATGACTGTTAAAGGTTTAAAGTATAAACACTTTACAACCTAGGACATAGTTCAAGGTCTTATGACCCTCAGATGTTATTTTGATTCCTGTTATTTATCCTAGAGTCAAAAGTTGAGTTTCTTTATTTAGATGTCTTTGATTCACTCGCATGTTATTATATTGTTGTCATATTATTATACTTGTGGGCAATCGTGCTCACTCTTGCGTAATAATAACATTGTAGTTAAGAACGAAAGGTCCGAAGAGCCTTCTACTAGCAAAGGCAAGGGCAAGGTCAACAAGTAATGAAGACTTGTTGTTTCTTTATATGTTTATGTTTCAGCTTTATGTTAGTTGTGTAAGACTATTTATTTGTTATGTTCCGCACAGATATTTAAGGTTAGTATGACCTGGAATTTATTTTATTTATTACTCAGATGTTGTAACCCCATAAGGGGAGGATTTAATTCTATTTATTGCATGGTTTGCATTTACTATGGGTAGATAGATAGATGATATTCGTACAGTGAACACCAAGTCCCGTAGAATTGAAGTACCCGGATTTGGGGTGTCACAAGACTTGTGTCAGATGTGTACGCATCGTTTTGAATGTGATAGTCATGTGATTGCTCCTTTTGATGCTAATCAATCTAGAACGAAGCAATATGACTCTTAATCACCTCTTTCTTTAACAATTTAACAGATTCAATGAAACAATAAAAATGTCTCCCTAAATGAAGTCCTGTGTGAGATGTACGCATCATTTTAAACGTGATAGTTATGGCATTGCTCCTTTTAATGCAAATAAATCTAGAATGAAGAAATAGGACTCTTAACTTTCTTTGACAATTTGAGACAACCAATGAAACAATAAGAAGGTCTACCTACATGAAGACTTGTGTGAGATGTACGCATCGTTTTGAAAGCGATAGCCATGGAAATATTCCTTTTGATGCTAATCAAACTAGAGCGAACTAATAGGATTCCTAATCACCTATTTCTTTGATAATTTTAGAGAACCAATGAAACAATAAGAAGGTCTCCCCAAATGAAGTTTTGCGTGAGATGTACGTATCGTTTCGAATGCAATTGTCATGGGATTGAACGAAGGAAAATGACTTTTTACTTTCTTTGACAAATCAAAACGATTTTCGCATCGTTTTGAACGTGATAGTCATGAGATTGCTCGTTTTAATGCCAATAAAACTAAAACGAAGAAATAGGACTCCTAATCTCTATTTTCTTTGACAATTTGAGACAACCAATGAAAAAAAATAAGAAGGTCTTCCAACATGAAGAATTATGATAGATTTACGCATCATTTTGAATACGATAGCCCCATTGCTCCTTTTGATGCTAATCAAACTAGAACGAAGTAATAGGACTCCTAATGACCTCTTTCTTCGACAATTTTGGAGAACCAATGAAACAATTTGAATGTCTCCATAAAAATAGACTTATGTGAGATGTACACATCGTTTTGAACGTGATAGCCATGAGATTTCTCCTTTTGTTGCTAGTCAAACCAGAACGAACTAATAGGACTCCTAATCACCTCTTTCTTTGACAATTTAAAATCCAATGAAACTTAGAAGGTCTCTCCCTAAAAGAAGACTTGTTTGAGATGTACGTATTGTTTTGAACGCGATAGTCCTGGGTTGCTCTTTTTGATTCCAATCTAACTAGAACAGAGAAATAGGACTCGTAATCACCTCGTTCTTTGACAATTGGAGGGAACCAATGAAACAATTAAAAGCTCCCCCAAATTGAAGACTTATGGGAGATGTACGCATCGTTTTGAACACGATAGTCATGGGATTACTCCTTTTGATGCTAATCAAACAGAACGAACTAATAGGAATCCTAATCACCTCTTTCTTTGACAAATTGAGAGAACCAATGAAACCATAAAAATATCTCCTTAATGAAGACTTGTGTGAGATGTGCGTATCATTTTGAACGTGATAGTAATGTGATTGTTCCTTTTGATGCCAATCAAACTAGAACGACGAAATAGGGCTCGTAACCACCTCATTCTTTGACAATTTGAGAGAACATATGAAATAATTAGAAGGTCTCCTTAAATGAAGACTTGTGTGAGATGTATGCATCGTTTTGAACGTTATAGTCATGTGATTGCTCCTTTTGATTCTAATCAAAGTAGAACAAAGCAATAGGACTCTTAATCACCTCTTTTTTTAACAATTTAACAGATCTAATGAAACGATAAAAATGTCTCCCTAAATGAAGACTTGTGTGAGATGTACGCGTCATTTTAAACGTGATAGTTAATGGCATTGCTCCTTTTAATGCAAATAAATCTAGAACGAAGAAATAGCACTCTTAACTTTCTTTGACAATTTGAGACAACCAATGAAACAATAAGAAGGTCTACCTACATGAAGACTTGTGTAAGATGTACGCATCGTTTTGAAAGCGATAGTCATGGAAATACTCTTTTTGATTCTAATCAAATTAGAGCGAACTAATAGGATTCCTAATCACCTATTTCTTTGATAATTTTAAAGAACCAATAAAACAATAAGGTCTTCCCAAATGAAATCTTGTGTGAGATGTACGTAATGTTTTGAATGCGATAGTCATGGGATTGAACGAAGAAAAAGGAATTTTAACTTTCTTTGACAAATCTAAACGATTTGCGCATCGTTTTGAACGTGATAGTCCTGAGATTGCTTGTTTTAATGCCAATAAAACTAAAACGAAGAAATAGGACTCCTAATCTCTATTTTCTTTGACAACTTGAGACAACCGATGAAAAAATAAGGTCTTCCAACATGAAGAATTGTGATAGATGTACACATTGTTTTGAATGCGATAGTCATGAGATTGCTCCTTTTGATGCTAATCAAATTAGAACGAAGTAATAGGACTCCTAATCACCTCTTTCTTTGATAATTTTAGAAAATCAATGAAACAATTAGAATGTCCCCATAAAAGAAGACTTCTATGAGATGTACGCATCGTTTTGACCGTGATAGCCATGGGATTTCTTCTTTTGTTGTTAATCAAACTAGAACGAACTAATAGGACTCCTAATCACCTCTTTATTTGACAATTTAAAATCCAATGAAACAATTAGAAGGTCTCTCCCTAAAAAGAAGACTTGTGTGAGATGTACGCATCGTTTTGAACGCGATAGTCCTGGGTTGCTCCTTTTGATTCCAATCTAACTAGAACAGAGAAATAGGACTCGTATTCACCTCGTTCTATGACAATTGGAGAGAACCAATGAAACAATTAAAAGCTCTCCCTAAATGAAGACTTATGTGAGATGTACGCATCGTTTTGAACACGATAGTCATAAGATTACTTCTTTTGATGCTAATCAAACAGAATGAACTAATAGAATCCTAATCACCACTTTCTTTGACAAATTGAGGGAACCAATGAAACAATAAAAAAATCTCCCTAAATGAAGACTTGTGTGAGATGTGCGCATCATTTTGAACGCGATAGTAATGTGATTGCTCATTTCGATGCCAATCAAACTAGAACGAAGAAATAGGACTCGTAACCACCTCATTCTTTGACAATTTGAGAGAACTTACGAAATAATTAGAAGGTCTCCTTAAATGAAGACTTGTGTGAGATGTACGCATCGTTTTGAACGTGATAGTCATATGATTGCTTCTTTTGATGCTAATCAAACTAGAACGAAGCAATAGAATTGTTAATCACCTCTTTTTTTAACAATTTAACAGATCCAATGAAACAATAAAAATGTCTCCCTAAATAAAGACTTATGTGAGATGTACGCATCATTTTAAACGTGATAGTTATGGCATTGCTCCTTTTAATACAAATAAATCTAGAACGAAGAAATAGGACACTTTTTCTTTGAAAATTTGAGACAACCAATGAAACAATAAGAAGGTCTACCTACACGAAGACTTGTGTGAGATGTACGCATCGTTTTGAAAGCGATAGTCATGGAAATACTCCTTTTGATGCTAATCAAACTAGTGCGAACTAATAGGATTCCTAATCACCTATTTCTTTGATAATTTTAGAGAACCAATGAAACAATAAGAAGGTCTCCCCAAATGAAGTCTTGCGTGAGATGTACGTATCGTTTCGAATGCAATTGTCATGGGATTGAACGAAGGTAAAGGACTTTTTACTTTCTTTGACAAATAAAAACGATTTTCGCATCGTTTTGAACGTAATAGTCATGAGATTGCTCGTTTTAATGCCAATAAAACTAAAACGAAGAAATAGGACTCCTAATCTCTATTTTCTTTGAAAATTTGAGACAACCAATGAAAAAAAATAAGAAGGTCTTCCAACATGAAGAATTATGATAGATTTACGCATTATTTTGAATACGATACCCCCATTGCTCCTTTTGATGCTAATCAAACTAGAATGAAGTAATAGGACTCCTAATCACCTCTTTCTTCGACAATTTTGGAGAACCAATGAAACAATTCGAATGTCTCCATAAAAATAGACTTATGTGAGATGTACGCATCGTTTTGAACGTGATAGCCATGAGATTTCTCCTTTTGTTGGTAATCAAACTAGAACGAACTAATAGGACTCCTAATCACCTCTTTATTTGACAATTTAAAATCCAATGAAACAATTAGAAGGTCTCTCCCTAAAAAGAAGACTTGTGTGAGATGTACGCATCGTTTTGAACGCGATAGTCCTGGGTTGCTCCTTTTGATTCCAATCTAATTAGAACAGAGAAATAGGACTCGTATTCACCTCGTTCTATGACAATTGGAGAGAACCAATGAAACAATTAAAAGCTCTTCCTAAATGAAGACTTATGTGAGATGTACGCATCGTTTTGAACACTATAGTCATAAGATTACTTCTTTTGATGCTAATCAAACAGAATGAACTAATAGAATCCTAATCACCACTTTCTTTGACAAATTGAGGGAACCAATGAAACAATAAAAATATCTCCCTAAATGAAGACTTGTGTGAGATGTGCGCATCATTTTGAACGCGATAGTAATGTGATTGCTCCTTTTGACGCCAATCAAACTAGAACGAAGAAATAGGACTCGTAACCACCTCATTCTTTGACAGTTTGAGAGAACCTATGAAACAATTAGAAGGTCTCCTTAAATGAAGACTTGTGTGAGATGTACGCATCGTTTTGAACGTGATAGTCATGTGATTGCTTCTTTTGATGCTAATCAAACTAGAACGAAGCAATAGAATTGTTAGTCACCACTTTTTTTAACAATTTAACAGATCCAATGAAACAATAAAAATGTCTCCCTAAATAAAGACTTATGTGAGATATACGCATCATTTTAAACGTGATAGTTATGGCATTGCTCCTTTTAATACAAATAAATCTAGAACGAAGAAATAGGACACTTTTTCTTTGAAAATTTGAGACAACCAATGAAACAATAAGAAGGTCTACCTACATGAATACTTGTGCGAGATGTACGCATCGTTTTGAAAGCGATAGTCATGGAAATAATCCTTTTGATGCTAATCAAACTAGTGCTAACTAATAGGATTCCTAATCACCTATTTCTTTGATAATTTTAGAGAACCAATGAAACAATAAGAAGGTCTCCCCAAATGAAGTCTTGCGTGAGATGTACGTATCGTTTCGAATGCAATTGTCATGGGATTGAACGAAGGAAAAGGACTTTTTACTTTCTTTGACAAATTAAAACGATTTTCGCATCGTTTTGAACGTGATAGTCATGAGATTGCTCGTTTTAATGCCAATAAAACTAAAACGAAGAAATAGGACTCCTAATCTCTATTTTCTTTGACAATTTGAGACAACCAATGAAAAAAAATAAGAAGGTCTTCCAACATGAAGAATTATGATAGATTTACGCATCATTTTGAATACGATACCCCCATTGCTCCTTTTGATGCTAATCAAACTAGAACGAAGTAATAGGACTCCTAATCACCTTTTTCTTCGACAATTTTGGAGAACCAATGAAACAATTCGAATGTCTCCATAAAAATAGACTTATGTGAGATGTACGCATCGTTTTGAACGTGATAGCCATGAGATTTCTCCTTTTGTTGCTAATCAAACTAGAACGAACTAATAGGACTCCTAATCACCTCTTTATTTGACAATTTAAAATCCAATGAAACAATTAGAAGGTCTCTCCCTAAAAAGAAGACTTGTGTGAGATGTACGCATCGTTTTGAACGCGATAGTCCTGGGTTGCTCCTTTTGATTCCAATCTAACTAGAACAGAGAAATAGGACTCGTATTCACCTCATTCTATGACAATTGGAGAGAACCAATGAAACAATTAAAAGCACTCCCTAAATGAAGACTTATGTGAGATGTACGCATCGTTTTGAACACGATAGTCATAAGATTACTTCATTTGATGCTAATCAAACAGAATGAACTAATAGAATCCTAATCACCACTTTCTTTGACAAATTGAGAGAACCAATGAAACAATAAAAATATCTCCCAAAATGAAGACTTGTGTGAGATGTGCGCATCATTTTGAATGCGATAGTAATGTGATTGCTCTTTTTGATGCCAATCAAACTAGAACGAAGAAATAGGACTCGTAACCACCTCATTCTTTGACAATTTGAGAGAACCTACGAAACAATTAGAAGGTCTCCTTAAATGAAGACTTGTGTGAGATGTACGCATCGTTTTGAACGTGATAGTCATGTGATTGCTTCTTTTGATGCTAATCAAACTAGAACGAAGCAATAGAATTGTTAATCACCTCTTTTTTTAACAATTTAACAGATCCAATGAAACAATAAAAATGTCTCCCTAAAAAAAGACTTATGTGAGATGTACGCATCATTTTAAACGTGATAGTTATGGCATTGCTCCTTTTAATACAAATAAATCTAGAACGAAGAAATAGGACACTTTTTCTTTGAAAATTTGAGACAACCAATGAAACAATAAGAAGGTCTACCTACACGAAGACTTGTGTGAGATGTACGCATCGTTTTGAAAGCGATAGTCATGGAAATACTCCTTTTGATGCTAATCAAACTAGTGCGAACTAATAGGATTCCTAATCACCTATTTTTTTGATAATTTTAGAGAACCAATGAAACAATAAGAAGGTCTCCCCAAATGAAGTCTTGTGTGAGATGTACGTATCGTTTCGAATGCAATTATCATGGGATTGAACGAAGGAAAAGGACTTTTTACTTTCTTTGACAAATCAAAACGATTTTCGCATCGTTTTGAACGTGATTGTCATGAGATTGCTCGTTTTAATGCCAATAAAACTAAAACGAAAAAATAGGACTCCTAATCTCTATTTTCTTTGACAATTTGAGACAACCAATGAAAAAAAATAAGAAGGTCTTCCAACATGAAGAATTATGATAGATTTACGCATCATTTTGAACACGATACCCCCATTGCTCCTGTTGATGCTAATCCCCAAATGATACGTATCGTTTCGAATGCAATTGTCATGGGATTGAACGAAGGAAAAGGACTTTTTACTTTCTTTGACAAATCAAAACAATTTTCGAATCGTTTTGAACGTGATAGTCATGAGATTGCTCGTTTTAATGCCAATAAAACTAAAACGAAGAAATAGGACTCCTAATCTCTATTTTCTTTGACAATTTGAGACAACCAATAAAAAAAATAAGGTCGTCCAACATGAAGAACTGTGATATATTTACGTATCATTTTGAATACGATAGCCCCATTGCTCCTTTTGATGCTAATCAAACTAGAACGAAGTAATATGACTCCTAATCACCTCTTTCTTCGACAATTTTGGAGAACCAATGAAACAATTCGAATGTCTCCATAAAAATAGACTTATGTGAGATGTACGCATCGTTTTGAACGTGATAGCAATGAGATTTCTCCTTTTGTTGCTAATCAAACTAGAACGAACTAATAGAACTCCTAATCACCTCTTTATTTGACAATTTAAAATCCAATGAAACAATTAGAAGGTCTCTCCCTAAAAAGAAGACTTGTGTGAGATGTACGCATCGTTTTGAACGCGATAGTCCTGGGTTGCTCCTTTTCATTCCAATCTAACTAGAACGGAGAAATAGGACTCGTATTCACCTCGTTCTATGACAATTGGAGAGAACCAATGAAACAATTAAAAGCTCTCCCTAAATGAAGACTTATGTGAGATGTACGCATCGTTTTGAGCACGATAGTCATAAGATTACTTCTTTTGATGCTAATCAAACAGAATGAACTAATAGAATCCTAATCACCACTTTCTTTGACAAATTGAGGGAACCAATGAAATAATAAAAATATCTCCCTAAATTAAGACTTGTGTGAGATGTGCGCATCATTTTGAACGCGATAGTAATGTGATTGCTCCTTTTGATGCCAATCAAACTAGAACGAAGAAATAGGACTCGTAACCACCTCATTCTTTCACAATTTGAGAGAACCTACGAAACAATTAGAAGGTCTCCTTAAATGAAGACTTGTGTGAGATGTACGCATCGTTTTGAACGTGATAGTCATGTGATTGCTTCTTTTGATGCTAATCAAACTAGAACGAAGCAATAGAATTGTTAATCACCTCTTTTTTTAACAATTTAATAGATCCAATGAAACAATAAAAATGTCTCCCTAAAAAAAGACTTATGTGAGATGTACGCATCATTTTAAACGTGATAGTTATGGCATTGCTCCTTTTAATACAAATAAATCTAGAACGAAGAAATAGGACACTTTTTCTTTGAAAATTTGAGACAACCAATGAAACAATAAGAAGGTCTACCTACATGAAGACTTGTGTGAGATGTACGCATCGTTTTGAAAGCGATAATCATGAAATACTCCTTTTGATGCTACTCAAACTAGAGCGAACTAATAGGATTCCTAATCACCTATTTCCTTGATAATTTTAGAGAACCAATGAAACAATAAGAAGGTCTCCCCAAATGAAGTCTTGCGTGAGATGTACGTATCGTTTCGAATGCAATTGTCATGGGATTGAACGAAGGAAAAGGACTTTTTACTTTCTTTGACAAATCAAAACGATTTTCGCATCGTTTTGAACGTGATAGTCATGAGATTGCTCGTTTTAATGCCAATAAAACTAAAACGAAGAAATAGGACTCCTAATCTCTATTTTCTTTGACAATTTGAGACAACCAATGAAAAAAAATAAGAAGGTCTTCCAACATGAAGAATTATGATAGATTTACGCATCATTTTGAATACGATACCGCCATTGCTCCTTTTGATGCTAATCAAACTAGAACGAAGTAATAGGACTCCTAATCACCTCTTTCTTCGACAATTTTGGAGAACCAATGAAACAATTCGAATGTCTCCATAAAAATAGACTTATGTGAGATGTACGCATCGTTTTGAACGTGATAGCCATGAGATTTCTCCTTTTGTTGCTAATCAAACTAGAACGAACTAATAGGACTCCTAATCACCTCTTTATTTGACAATTTAAAATCCAATGAAACAATTAGAAGGTCTCTCCCTAAAAAGAAGACTTGTGTGAGATGTACGCATCGTTTTGAACGCGATAGTCCTGGGTTGCTCCTTTTGATTCCAATCTAACTAGAACAGAGAAATAGGACTCGTATTCACCTCGTTCTATGACAATTGGAGAGAACCAACTGAAACAATTAAAATGCTCTCCCTAAATGAAGACTTATGTGAGATGTACGCATCGTTTTGAACACGATAGTCATAGGATTACTTCTTTTGATGCTAATCAAACAGAATGAACTAATATAATCCTAATCACCACTTTCTTTGACAAATTGAGGGAACCAATGAAACAATAAAAATATCTCCCTAAATGAAGACTTGTGTGAGATGTGCGCATCATTTTGAACGCGATAGTAATGTGATTGCTCCTTTTGATGCCAATCAAACTAGAACGAAGAAATAGGACTCGTAACCACCTCATTCTTTGACAATTTTAGAGAACCTACGAAACAATTAGAAGGTCTCCTTAAATGAAGACTTGTGTGAGATGTACGCATCGTTTTGAACGTGATAGTCATGTGATTGCTTCTTTTGATGCTAATCAAACTAGAACGAAGCAATAGAATTGTTAATCACCTCTTTTTTAACAATTTAACAGATCCAATGAAACAATAAAAATGTCTCCCTAAATAAAGACTTATGTGAGATGTACGCATCATTTTAAACGTGATAGTTATGGCATTGCTCCTTTTAATACAAATAAATCTAGAACGAAGAAATAGGACACTTTTTCTTTGAAAATTTGAGACAACCAATGAAACAATAATAAGGTCTACCTACATGAAGACTTGTGTGAGATGTACGCATCGTTTTGAAAGCGATAGTCATGGAAAATACTCCTTTTGATGCTAATCAAACTAGATGCGAACTAATAGGATTCCTAATCACCTATTTCTTTGATAATTTTAGAGAACCAATGAAACAATAAGAAGGTCTCCCCAAATGATACGTATCGTTTCGAATGCAATTGTCATGGGATTGAACGAAGGAAAAGGACTTTTTTCTTTCTTTGACAAATCAAAACGATTTTCGCATCGTTTTGAACGTGATAGTCATGAGATTGCTCGTTTTAATGCCAATAAAACTAAAACGAAGAAATAGGACTCCTAATCTCTATTTTCTTTGACAATTTGAGACAACCAATGAAAAAAAATAAGAAGGTCTTCCAACATGAAGAATTATGATAGATTTACGCATCATTTGGAATACGATACCCCCATTGCTCCTTTTGATGCTAATCAAACTAGAACGAAGTAATAGGACTCCTAATCACCTCTTTCTTCGATAATTTTGGAGAACCAATGAAACAATTCGAATGTCTCCATAAAAATAGACTTATGTGAGATGTACGCATCGTTTTGAACGTGATAGCCATGAGATTTCTCCTTTTGTTGCTAATCAAACTAGAACGAACTAATAGGACTCCTAATCACCTCTTTATTTGACAATTTAAAATCCAATGAAACAATTAGAAGGTCTCTCCCTAAAAAGAAGACTTGTGTGAGATGTACGCATCGTTTTGAACGCGATAGTCCTGGGTTGCTCCTTTTGATTCCAATCTAACTAGAACAGAGAAATAGGACTCGTATTCACCTCGTTCTATGACAATTGGAGAGAACCAATGAAACAATTAAAAGCTCTCCCTAAATGAAGACTTATGTGAGATGTACGCATCGTTTTGAACACGATAGTCATAAGATTACTTCTTTTGATGCTAATCAAACAGAATGAACTAATAGAATCCTAATCACCACTTTCTTTGACAAATTGAGGGAACCAATGAAACAATAAAAATATCTCCCTAAATGAAGACTTGTGTGAGATGTGCGCATCATTTTGAACGCGATAGTAATGTGATTGCTCCTTTTGATGCCAATCAAACTAGAACGAAGAAATAGGACTCGTAACCACCTCATTCTTTGACAATTTTAGAGAACCTACGAAACAATTAGAAGGTCTCCTTAAATGAAGACTTGTGTGAGATGTACGCATCGTTTTGAACGTGATAGTCATGTGATTGCTTCTTTTGATGCTAATCAAACTAGAACGAAGCAATAGAATTGTTAATCACCTCTTTTTTTAACAATTTAACAGATCCAATGAAACAATAAAAATGTCTCCCTAAATAAAGACTTATGTGAGATGTACGCATCATTTTAAACGTGATAGTTATGGCATTGCTCCTTTTAATACAAATAAATCTAGAACGAAGAAATAGGACACTTTTTCTTTGAAAATTTGAGACAACCAATGAAACAATAAGAAGGTCTACCTACATGAAGACTTGTGTGAGATGTACGCATCGTTTTGAAAGCGATAGTCATGGAAATACTCCTTTTGATGCTAATCAAACTAGTGCGAACTAATAGGATTCCTAATCACCTATTTCTTTGATAATTTTAGAGAACCAATGAAACAATAAGAAGGTCTCCCCAAATGAAGTCTTGTGTGAGATGTACGTATCGTTTCGAATGTAATTGTCATGGGATTGAACGAAGGAAAATGACTTTTTACTTTCTTTGACAAATCAAAATGATTTTCGCATCGTTTTGAACGTGATAGTCATGAGATTGCTCGTTTTAATGCCAATAAAACTAAAACGAAGAAATAGGACTCCTAATGTCTATTTTCTTTGACAATTTGAGACAACCAATGAAAAAAAATAAGAAGGTCTCCCAACATGAACAATTATGATAGATTTACGCATCATTTTGAATACGATACCCCCATTGCTCCGTTTGATGCTAATCAAACTAGAACGAAGTAATAGGACTCCTAATCACCTCTTTCTTCGACAATTTTGGAGAACCAATGAAATAATTCGAATGTCTCCATAAAAATAGACTTATGTGAGATGTACGCATCATTTTGAACGTGATAGCCATGGGATTTCTCCTTTTGTTGCTAATCAAACTAGAACGAACTAATAGGACTCCTAATCACCTCTTTATTTGACAATTTAAAATCCAATGAAACAATTAGAAGGTCTCTCCCTAAAAAGAAGACTTGTGTGAGATGTACGCATCGTTTTGAACGCGATAGTCCTGGGTTGCTCCTTTTCATTCCAATCTAACTAGAACGGAGAAATAGGACTCGTATTCACCTCGTTCTATGACAATTGGAGAGAACCAATGAAACAATTAAAAGCTCTCCCTAAATGAAGACTTATGTGAGATGTACGCATCGTTTTGAACACGATAGTCATAAGATTACTTCTTTTGATGCTAATCAAACAGAATGAACTAATAGAATCCTAATCACCACTTTCTTTGACAAATTGAGAGAACCAATGAAACAATAAAAATATCTCCCTAAATGAAGACTTGTGTGAGATGTGCGCATCATTTTGAACGCGATAGTAATGTGATTGCTCCTTTTGATGCCAATCAAACTAGAACGAAGAAATAGGACTCGTAACCACCTCATTCTTTGACAATTTGAGAGAACCTACGAAACAATTAGAAGGTCTCCTTAAATGAAGACTTGTGTGAGATGTACGCATCGTTTTGAACGTGATAGTCATGTGATTGCTTCTTTTGATGCTAATCAAACTAGAACGAAGCAATAGAATTGTTAATCACCTCTTTTTTTAACAATTTAACAGATCCAATGAAACAATAAAAATGTCTCCCTAAAAAAAGACTTATGTGAGATGTACGCATCATTTTAAACGTGATAGTTATGGCATTGCTCCTTTTAATACAAATAAATCTAGAACGAAGAAATAGGACACTTTTTCTTTTAAAATTTGAGACAACCAATGAAACAATAAGAAGGTCTACCTACATGAAGACTTGTGTGAGATGTACGCATCGTTTTGAAAGCGATAATCATGAAAATACTCCTTTTGATGCTACTCAAACTAGAGCGAACTAATAGGATTCCTAATCACCTATTTCCTTGATAATTTTAGAGAACCAATGAAACAATAAGAAGGTCTCCCCAAATGAAGTCTTGCGTGAGATGTACGTATCGTTTCGAATGCAATTGTCATGGGATTGAACGAAGGAAAAGGACTTTTTACTTTCTTTGACAAATCAAAACGATTTTCGCATCGTTTTGAACGTGATAGTCATGAGATTGCTCGTTTTAATGCCAATAAAACTAAAACGAAGAAATTGGACTCCTAATCTCTATTTTCTTTGACAATTTGAGACAACCAATGAAAAAAAATAAGAAGGTCTTCCAACATGAAGAATTATGATAGATTTACGCATCATTTTGAATACGATACCGCCATTGCTCCTTTTGATGCTAATCAAACTAGAACGAAGTAATAGGACTCCTAATCACCTCTTTCTTCGACAATTTTGGAGAACCAATGAAACAATTCGAATGTCTCCATAAAAATAGACTTATGTGAGATGTACGCATCGTTTTGAACGTGATAGCCATGAGATTTCTCCTTTTGTTGCTAATCAAACTAGAACGAACTAATAGGACTCCTAATCACCTCTTTATTTGACAATTTCAAATCCAATGAAACAATTAGAAGGTCTCTCCCTAAAAAGAAGACTTGTGTGAGATGTACGCATCGTTTTGAACGCGATAGTCCTGGGTTGCTCCTTTTGATTCCAATCTAACTAGAACAGAGAAATAGGACTCGTAATCACCTCGTTCTTTGACAATCGGAAAGAACCAATGAAATAATTAAATGGTCTCCCTAAATGAAGACTTATGTGAGATGTACGCATCGTTTTGAACATGATAGTCATGGGATTATTCCTTTTGATGCTAATCAAACAGAACTAACTAATAGGAATCCTAATCACCTCTTTCTTTGACAAATTGAGAGAACCAATGAAACAATAAAAATATCTCCCTAAATGAAGACTTGTGTGAGATGTGCGCATCATTTTGAACGCGATAGTAATGTGATTGCTCCTTTTGATGCCAATCAAACTAGAACGAAGAAATAGGACTCGTAACCACCTCATTCTTTGACAATTTGAGAGAACCTACGAAACAATTAGAAGGTCTCCTTAAATGAAGACTTGTGTGAGATGTACGCATCGTTTTGAACGTGATAGTCATGTGATTGCTTCTTTTGATGCTAATCAAACTAGAACGAAGCAATAGAATTGTTAATCACCTCTTTTTTTAACAATTTAACAGATCCAATGAAACAATAAAAATGTCTCCCTAAATAAAGACTTATGTGAGATGTACGCATCATTTTAAACGTGATAGTTATGGCATTGCTCCTTTTAATACAAATAAATCTAGAACGAAGAAATAGGACACTTTTTCTTTTAAAATTTGAGACAACCAATGAAACAATAAGAAGGTCTACCTACATGAAGACTTGTGTGAGATGTACGCATCGTTTTGAAAGCGATAATCATGAAAATACTCCTTTTGATGCTAATCAAACTAGAGCGAACTAATAGGATTCCTAATCATCTATTTCCTTGATAATTTTAGAGAACCAATGAAACAATAAGAAGGTCTCCCCAAATGAAGTCTTGCGTGAGATGTACGTATCGTTTCGAATGCAATTGTCATGGGATTGAACGAAGGAAAAGGACTTTTTACTTTCTTTGACAAATCAAAACGATTTTCGCATCGTTTTGAACGTGATAGTCATGAGATTGCTCGTTTTAATGCCAATAAAACTAAAACGAAGAAATAGGACTCCTAATCTCTATTTTCTTTGACAATTTGAGACAACCAATGAAAAAAAATAAGAAGGTCTTCCAACATGAAGAATTATGATAGATTTACGCATCATTTTGAATACGATACCCCCATTGCTCCTTTTGATGCTAATCAAACTAGAACGAAGTAATAGGACTCCTAATCACCTCTTTCTTCGATAATTTTGGAGAACCAATGAAACAATTCGAATGTCTCCATAAAAATAGACTTATGTGAGATGTACGCATCGTTTTGAACGTGATAGCCATGAGATTTCTCCTTTTGTTGCTAATCAAACTAGAACGAACTAATAGGACTCCTAATCACCTCTTTATTTGACAATTTAAAATCCAATAAAACAATTAGAAGGTCTCTCCCTAAAAAGAAGACTTGTGTGAGATGTACGCATCGTTTTGAACGCGATAGTCCTGGGTTGCTCCTTTTGATTCCAATCTAACTAGAACAGAGAAATAGGACTCGTATTCACCTCGTTCTATGACAATTGGAGAGAACCAATGAAACAATTAAAAGCTCTCCCTAAATGAAGACTTATGTGAGATGTACGCATCGTTTTGAACACGATAGTCATAAGATTACTTCTTTTGATGCTAATCAAACAGAATGAACTAATAGAATCCTAATCACCACTTTCTTTGACAAATTGAGGGAACCAATGAAACAATAAAAATATCTCCCTAAATGAAGACTTGTGTGAGATGTGCGCATCATTTTGAACGCGATAGTAATGTGATTGCTCCTTTTGATGCCAATCAAACTAGAACGAAGAAATAGGACTCGTAACCACCTCAATCTTTGACAATTTTAGAGAACCTACGAAACAATTAGAAGGTCTCCTTAAATGAAGACTTGTGTGAGATGTACGCATCGTTTTGAACGTGATAGTCATGTGATTGCTTCTTTTGATGCTAATCAAACTAGAACGAAGCAATAGAATTGTTAATCACCTCTTTTTTTACCAATTTAACAGATCCAATGAAACAATAAAAATGTCTCCCTAAATAAAGACTTATGTGAGATGTACGCATCATTTTAAACGTGATAGTTATGGCATTGCTCCTTTTAATACAAATAAATCTAGAACGAAGAAATAGGACACTTTTTCTTTGAAAATTTGAGACAACCAATGAAACAATAAGAAGGCCTACCTACATGAAGACTTGTGTGAGATGCACGCATCGTTTTGAAAGCGATAGTCATGGAAATACTCCTTTTGATGCTACTCAAATTAGTGCGAACTAATAGGATTCCTAATCACCTATTTCTTTGATAATTTTAGAGAACCAATGAAACAATAAGAAGGTCTCCCCAAATGAAGTCTTGTGTGAGATGTACGTATCGTTTCGAATGTAATTGTCATGGGATTGAACGAAGGAAAATGACTTTTTACTTTCTTTGACAAATCAAAATGATTTTTGCATCGTTTTGAACGTGATAGTCATGAGATTGCTCGTTTTAATGCCAATAAAACTAAAACGAAGAAATAGGACTCCTAATGTCTATTTTCTTTGACAATTTGAGACAACCAATGAAAAAAAATAAGAAGGTCTTCCAACATGAAGAATTATGATAGATTTACGCATCATTTTGAATACGATACCCCCATTGCTCCGTTTGATGCTAATCAAACTAGAACGAAGTAATAGGACTCCTAATCACCTCTTTCTTCGACAATTTTGGAGAACCAATGAAATAATTCGAATGTCTCCATAAAAATAGACTTATGTGAGATGTACGCATCGTTTTGAACGTGATAGCCATGGGATTTCTCCTTTTGTTGCTAATCAAACTAGAACGAACTAATAGGACTCCTAATCACCTCTTTATTTGACAATTTAAAATCCAATGAAACAATTAGAAGGTCTCTCCCTAAAAAGAAGACTTGTGTGAGATGTACGCATCGTTTTGAACGCGATAGTCCTGGGTTGCTCCTTTTGATTCCAATCTAACTAGAACAGAGAAATAGGACTCGTATTCACCTCGTTCTTTGACAATTGGAGAGAACCAACGAAACAATTAAAAGCTCTCCCTAAATGAAGACTTATGTGAGATGTACGCATCGTTTTGAACACGATAGTCATAAGATTACTTCTTTTGATGCTAATCAAACAGAATGAACTAATAGAATCCTAATCACCACTTTCTTTGACAAATTGAGAGAACCAATGAAACAATAAAAATATCTCCCTAAATGAAGACTTGTGTGAGATGTGCGCATCATTTTGAACGCGATAGTAATGTGATTGCTCCTTTTGATGCCAATCAAACTAGAACGAAGAAATAGGACTCGTAACCACCTCATTCTTTGACAATTTGAGAGAACCTACGAAACAATTAGAAGGTCTCCTTAAATGAAGACTTGGGTGAGATGTACGCATCGTTTTGAACGTGATAATCATGTGATTGCTTCTTTTGATGCTAATCAAACTAGAACGAAGCAATAGAATTGTTAATCACCTCTTTTTTTAACAATTTAACAGATCCAACGAAACAATAAAAATGTCTCCCTAAATAAAGACTTATGTGAGATGTACGCATCATTTTAAACGTGATAGTTATGGCATTGCTCCTTTTAATACAAATAAATCTAGAACGAAGAAATAGGACACTTTTTCTTTGAAAATTTGAGACAACTAATGAAACAATAAGAAGGTCTACCTACATGAAGACTTGTGTGAGATGTACGCATCGTTTTGAAAGCGATAATCATGGAAATACTCCTTTTGATGCTAATCAAACTAGTGCGAACTAATAGGATTCCTAATCATCTATTTCTTTGATAATTTTAGAGAACCAATGAAACAATAAGAAGGTCTCCCCAAATGATACGTATCGTTTCGAATGCAATTATCATGGGATTGAACGAAGGAAAAGGACTTTTTACTTTCTTTGACAAATCAAAACGATTTTCGCATCGGTTTGAACGTGATAGTCATGAGATTGCTCGTTTTAATGCCAATAAAACTAAAACGAAGAAATAGGACTCCTAATCTCTATTTTCTTTGACAATTTGAGACAACCAATAAAAAAAAATAAGGTCTTCCAACATGAAGAACTGTGATAGATTTACGCATCATTTTGAATACGATAGCCCCTATTGCTCCTTTTGATGCTAATCAAACTAGAACGAAGTAATAGGACTCCTAATCACCTCTTTCTTCGACAATTTTGGAGAACCAATGAAACAATTCGAATGTCTCCATAAAAATAGACTTATGTGAGATGTACGCATCGTTTTGAACGTGATAGCAATGAGATTTCTCCTTTCGTTGCTAATCAAACTAGAACGAACTAATAGGACTCCTAATCACCTCTTTATTTGACAATTTAAAATCCAATGAAACAATTAGAAGGTCTCTCCCTAAAAAGAAGACTTGTGTGAGATGTACGCATCGTTTTGAACACGATAGTCCTGGGTTGCTCCTTTTGATTCCAATCTAACTAGAATGGAGAAATAGGACTCGTATCACCTCGTTCTTTGACAATCGGAAGAGAACCAATGAAACAATTAAATGCTCTCCCTAAATGAAGACTTATGTGAGATGTACGCATCGTTTTGAACATGATAGTCATAGGGATTATTCCTTTTGATGCTAATCAAACAGAACTAATTAATAGGAATCCTAATCACCTCTTTCTTTGACAAATTGAGAGAACCAATGAAACAATAAAAATATCTCCCTAAATGAAGACTTGTGTGAGATGTGCGCATCATTTTGAACGCGATAGTAATGTGATTGCTCCTTTTGATGCCAATCAAACTAGAACGAAGAAATAGGACTCGTAACCACCTCATTCTTTGACAATTTGAGAGAACCTATTAAACAATTAGAAGGTCTCCTTAAATGAAGACTTGTGTGAGATGTACGCATCGTTTTGAACGTGATAGTCATGTGATTGCTTCTTTTGATGCTAATCAAACTAGAACGAAGCAATAGAATTGTTAATCACCTCTTTTTTAACAATTTAACAGATCCAATGAAACAATAAAAATGTCTCCCTAAATAAAGACTTCTGTGAGATGTACGCATCATTTTAAACGTGATAGTTATGGCATTGCTCCTTTTAATACAAATAAATCTAGAACGAAGAAATAGGACACTTTTTCTTTTAAAATTTGAGACAACCAATGAAACAATAAGAAGGTCTACCTACATGAAGACTTGTGTGAGATGTACGCATCGTTTTGAAAGCGATAATCATGAAAATACTCCTTTTGATGCTAATCAAACTAGAGCGAACTAATAGGATTCCTAATCACCTATTTCCTTGATAATTTTAGAGAACCAATGAAACAATAAGAAGGTCTCCCCAAATGAAGTCTTGTGTGAGATGTACGTATCATTTCGAATGCGATAGTCATGGGATTGAATGAAGGAAAAGAACTTTTAACTTTCTTTGACAAATCAAAACGATTTGCGCATCGTTTTGAACGTAATAGTCATGAGATTGCTCGTTTTAATGCCAATTAAACTAAAACGAAGAAGTAGGACTCGTAATCTCTATTTTCTTTGATAATTTGAGACAACCAATGAAAAAAAATAAGAAGGTCTTCCAACATGAAGAATTGTGATAGATTTACGCATCATTTTGAATACGATAGCCCCATTGCTCCTTTTGATGCTAATCAAACTAGAACGAAGTAATAGGACTCCTAATCACCTCTTTCTTTGATAATTTTAGAGAACCAATGAAACAATTCGAATGTCTCCATAAAAATAGACTTATGTGAGATGTACGCATCGTTTTGAACATGATAGCAATGGGATTTCTCCTTTTGTTGCTAATCAAACTAGAACGAACTAATAGGACTCCTAATCACCTCTTTCTTTAACAATTTAAAATCCAATGAAACAATTAGAAGGCCTCTCCCTAAAAGAAGACTTGTGTGAGATGTACGCATCGTTTTGAACGCGATAGTCCTGGGTTGCTCCTTTTGATTCCAATCTAACTAGAACGGAGAAATAGGACTCGTAATCACCTCGTTCTTCGACAATTGGAGAGAACCAATGAAACAATTAAATGCTCTCCCTAAATGAAGACTTATGTGAGATGTACGCATCGTTTTGAACACGATAGTCATGGGATTATTCCTTTTGATGCTAATCAAACAGAACGAACTAATAGGAATCCTAATCACCTCTTTTTTTGACAAATTGAGAGAACCAATGAAACCATAAAAATATCTCCCTAAATGAAGACTTGTGTGAGATGTGAGCATCCTTTTTAACGCGATAGTAATGTGATTATTCCTTTTGATGCCAATTAAACTAGAACGAAGAAATAAGACACGTAACAACCTCATTCTTTGACAATTTGAGAGAACCTATGAAACAATTAGAAGGTCTCCATAAATGAAGACTTGTGTGAGATGTACACATCGTTTTGAACGTGATATTCATGTGATTGCTCCTTTTGATGCTAATCAAACTAGAACGAAGCAATATGACTCTTAATCACCCCTTTCTCTAACAATTTGACATATTCAATGAAACAATAAAAATGTCTCCCTAAATGAAGACTTGTGTGAGATGTACGCATCATTTTAAATGTGATAGTTATGGGTATTGCGCCTTTTAACGCCAATAAATCTAGAGTGAAGAAATAGGACTCTTAACTTTGTTTGACAATTTGAGACAACCAATGAAACAATAAGAAGGTCTACCTACATGAAAACTTGTGTGAGATGTACGCAACGTTTTGAAAGCGATAATCATGAAAATACTCCTTTTGATGCTAATCAAACTAGAGCGACTAATAGGATTCCTAATCACCTATTTCTTCGATAATTTTAGAGAAGCAATGAAACAATAAGAAGGTCTCCCCAAATGAAGTCTTGTGTGAGATGTACGTATCGTTTCGAATGCGATAGTCATGGGATTGAACGAAGGAAAAGGACTTTTAACTTTCTTTGACAAATCAAAACTATTTGCGCATCGTTTTGAACGTAATAGTCATGAGATTGCTCGTTTTAATGCCAATTAAACTAAAACGAAGAAATAGGACTCCTAATCTCTATTTTCTTTGACAATTTGAGAGAACCAATGAAAAAAATAAGAAGGTCTTCCAACATGAAGAATTGTGATAGATTTACGCATCATTTTGAATACGATAGCCCCATTGCTCCTTTTGATGCTAATCAAACTAGAACGAAGTAATAGGACTCCTAATCACCTCTTTCTTCGACAATTTTGGAGAACCAATGAAACAATTCGAATGCCTCCATAAAAATAGACTTATGTGAGATGGACGCATCGTTTTGAACGTGATAGCCATGGGATTTCTCCTTTTGTTGCTAATCAAACTAGAACGAACTAATAGGACTCCTAATCACTTCTTTCTTTAACAATTTAAAATCTAATGAAACAATTAGAAGGTCTCTCCCTAAAAGAAGACTTGTGTGAGATGTACGCATCGTTTTGAACGCGATAGTCCTGGGTTGCTCCTTTTGATTCCAATCTAACTAGAACGGAGAAATAGGACTCGTAATCACCTCGTTCTTCGACAATTGGATAGAACCAATGAAACCATAAAAATATCTCCCTAAATGAAGACTTATGTGAGATATGCGCATCATTTTTAACGCAATAGTAATGTGATTGTTTCTTTTGATGCCAATCAAACTAGAACGAAGAAATAGGACACGTAACAACCTCATTCTTTGACAATTTGAGAGAACCAATGAAACAATTAAATGCTCTCCATAAATGAAGACTTATGTGAGATGTGCGCATCATTTTTAACGCGATAGTAATTGTGATTGTTTCTTTTGATGCCAATCAAACTAGAACGAAGAAATAGTACACGTAACAACCTCATTCTTTGACAATTTGAGAGAACCAATGAAACAATTTAATGCTCTCCATAAATGAAGACTTATGTAAGATGTACGCATCGTTTTAAAAACGATAGTCATGGGATTATTCCTTTTAATGCTAATCAAACAGAACGAACTAATAGGAATCCTAATCACCTCTTTCTTTGACCAATTGAGAGAACTAATGAAACCATAAAAATATCTCCCTAAATGAAGACTTGTGTGACATGTGCGCATTATTTTGAACGCGATAGTAATGTGATTGTTCCTTTTGATGCTAATCAAACTAGAACGAAGAAATAGGACTCGTAACAACCTCATTCTTTGACAATTTGAGAGAGCCTATGAAATAATTAGAAGGTCTCCTTAAATGAAGACTTGTGTGAGATGTACGCATCGTTTTGAACATGATAGTCATGTGATTGCTCCTTTTGATGCTAATCAAACTAGAACGAAGCAATAGGACTCTTAATCACCTCTTTCTTTAACAATTTAACATATTCAATGAAACAATAAAAATATCTCTCTAAATGAAGACTTGTGTGAGATGTACGCATCATTTTAAACGTGATAGTTATGGGCATTGCGCCTTTTAATGCCAATAAATCTAGAATGAGGAAATAGGACTCTTAACTTTCTTTGACAATTTGAGACAACCAATGAAACAATAAGAAGGTCTACCTACATGAAGACTTGTGTGAGATGTACGCATCGTTTTGAAAGCGATTGTCATGGAAATACTCCTTTTGATTCTAATCAAACTAGTGCGAACTAATAGGATTCCTAATCACCTATTTCTTTGATAATTTTAGAGAACCAATGAAACAATACGAAGGTCTCCCCAAATGAAGTCTTGTGTGAGATGTACGTATCGTTTCGAATGCAATTGTAATGGGATTGAACGAAGGAAAAGGACTTTTTACTTTCTTTGACAAATCAAAACGATTTTCGCATCGTTTTGAACGTGATAGTCATGAGATTGCTCGTTTTAATGCCAATAAAACTAAAACGAAGAAATAGGACTCCTAATCTCTATTTTCTTTGACAATTTGAGACAACCAATAAATAAAAATAAGGTCTTCCAACATGAAGAATTGTGATAGATTGACGCATCATTTTGAATACGATAGCCCCATTGCTCCTTTTGATGCTAATCAAACTAGAATCGAAGTAATAGAACTCATAATCACCTCTTTCATTTTGGAGAACCAATGAAACAATTCGAATGTCTCCATAAAAATAGACTTAAGTGAGATGTACGCATCGTTTTGAACGTGATAGCCATAGGATTTCTCCTTTTATTGCTAATCAAACTAGAACGAACTAATAGGACTCCTAATCACCTCTTTCTTTAATAATTTAAAATCCAATGAAACAATTAGAAGGTCTCTCCCTAAAAGAAGACTTGTGTGAGATGTACGCATCGTTTTGAACGCGATAGTCCTGGGTTGCTCCTTTTGATTCCAATCTAACTAGAACGGAGAAATAGGACTCGTAATCACCTCGTTCTTTGACAATTGGAAAGAACCAATGAAACAATTAAATGGTCTCCCTAAATGAAGACTTATGTGAGATGTACGCATCTTTTTGAACATGATAGTCATGGGATTATTCCTTTTGATGCTAATCAAACAGAACTAACTAATAGGAATCCTAATCACCTCTTTCTTTGACAAATTGAGAGAACCAATGAAACCATAAAAATATCTCCCTAAATGAAGACTTGAGTGAGATGTGCACATCATTTTGAACGTGATAGTAATGTGATTGTTCCTTTTGATGCCAATCAAACTAGAACGAAGAAATAGGACACGTAACAACCTCATTCTTTGACAATTTGAGAGAATCTATGAAACAATTAGAAGGTCTCCTTAAATGAAGACTTGTGTGAGATGTACGCATCGTTTTGAACGTGATAGTCATGTGATTGCTCCTTTGGATGCTAATCAAACTAGAACGAAGCAAGAGGACTCTTAATCACCTCTTTCTTTAACAATTTAACATATTCAATGAAACAATAAAAATGTCTCCCTAAATGAAGACTTGTGTGAGATGTACGCATCATTTTAAACGTGATAGTTATGGGCATTGCGCCTTTTAATACCAATAAATCTAGAATGAAGAAATAGGACTCTTAACTTTCTTTGACAATTTGAGACAACCAATGAAACAATAAGAAGGTCTACCTACATGAAAACTTGTGTGAGATGTACGCAACGTTTTGAAAGCGATTTTTATGAAAATACTCCTTTTGATGCGAATCAAACTAGAGCGAACTATAGAATTCCTAGTCACCTATTTCTTTGATAATTTTAGAGAACCCATGAAACAATAAGAAGGTCTTCCCAAATGAAGTATTGTGTGAGATATACGTATCGTTTCGAATGCGATAGTCATGGGATTGAACGAAGGAAAAGGACTTTTAACTTTCTTTGACAAATCAAAATGATTTTCGCATCGTTTTGAACGTGATAGTCATGAGATTGCTCGTTTTAATGCCAATAAAACTATAACGAAGAAATAGGACTCTTAATCTCTATTTTCTTTAACAATTTGAGACAATCACTGAAAAAAAAATAAGGTCTTCCAACATGAAGAGTTGTGATAGATTTACGCATCATTTTGAATACGATAGCCCCATTGCTCCTTTTGAAGCTAATCAAACTAGAACGAAGTAATAGGACTCCTAATCACCTCTTTCTTCGACAATTTTGGAGAACCAATGAAACAATTCGAATGCCTCCATAAAAATAGACTTATGTGAGATGTACGCATCGTTTTGAACGTGATAGCCATGGGATTTCTCCTTTTGTTGCTAATCAAACTAGAACGAACTAATAGGACTCCTAATCACCTCTTTCTTTAACAATTTAAAATCCAATGAAACAATTAGAAGGTCTCTCCCTAAAAGAAGACTTGTGTGAGATGTACGCATCGTTTTGAACGCGATAGTCCTGGGTTGCTCCTTTTGATTCCAATCTAACTAGAACGGAGAAATAGGACTCGTAATCACCTCGTTCTTCGACAATTGGAGAGAACCATTGAAACAATTAAATGCTCTCCCTAAGATGTACGCATCGTTTTGAACACGATAGTCATGGGATTATTCCTTTTGATGCTAATCAAACAGAACAAACTAATAGGAATCCTAATCACCTCTTTCTTTGACAAATTGAGAGAACCAATGAAACCATAAAATATCTCCCTAAATGAAGACTTGTGTGAGATGTGCGCATCATTTTTAACGCGATAGTAATGTGATTGTTTCTTTTGATGCCAATCCAACTAGAACGAAGAAATAGGACACGTAACAACCTCATTCTTTGACAATTTGAGAGAACCTATGAAACAATTAGAAGGTCTCCTTAAATGAAGACTTGTGTGACATGTACACATCGTTTTGAACGTGATAGTCATGTGATTGCTCCTTTGGATGCTAATCAAACTAGAACGAAGCAATAGAACTCTTAATCACCTTTTTCTTTAACAATTTAACATATTTAATGAAACAATAAAAATGTCGCCCTAAATGAAGACTTGTGTGAGATGTACGCATCATTTTAAATGTGATAGTTATGGGCATTGCGCCTTTTAACGCCAATAAATCTAGAGTGAATAAATAGGACTCTTAACTTTCTTTGACAATTTGAGACAACCAATGAAACAATAAGAAGGTCTACCTACATGAAAACTTGTGTGAGATGTACCCAACGTTTTGAAAGCGATAATCATGAAAATACTCCTTTTGATGCTAATCAAACTAGAGCGAACTAATAAGATTCCTAATCACCTATTTCATTGATAATTTTAGAGAACCAATGAAACAATAAGAAGGTCTTCCCAAATGAAGTCTTGTGTGAGATGTACGTATCGTTTCGAATGCGATAGTCATGGGATTGAACGAAGGAAAAGGACTTTTAACTTTCTTTGACAAATCAAAATGATTTGCGCATCGTTTTGAACGTAATAGTCATGAGATTGCTCGTTTTAATGCCAATTAAACTAAAACGAAGAAATAGGACTCCTAATCTCTATTTTATTTGACAATTTGAGACAACCAATGAAAACAAATACGAAGGTCTTCCAACATGAAGAATTATGATAGATTTACGCATCATTTTGAATACGATAGCCCCATTGCTCCTTTTGATGCTAATCAAACTAGAACGAAGTAATAGGACTCCTAATCACCTCTTTCTTCGACAATTTTGGAGAACCAATGAAACAATTCGAATGTCTCCATAAAAACGGACTTATGTGAGATGGACGCATCGTTTTGAACGTGATAGCCATGGGATTTCTCCTTTTGTTGCTAATCAAACTAGAACGAACTAATAGGACTCCTAATCACCTCTTTCTTTAACAATTTAAAATCCAATGAAACAATTAGAAGGTCTCTCCCTAAAAGAAGACTTGTGTGAGATGTATGCATCGTTTTGAACGCGATAGTCCTGGGTTGCTCCTTTTGATTCCAATCTAACTAGAACGAAGAAAAAGGACTCGTACTCACCTCGTTCTTCGACAATTGGAGAGGACCAATGAAACAATTAAATGCTATCCATAAATGAAGACTTATGTGAGATGTACGCATCGTTTTAAACACGATAGTCATGGGATTATTCCTTTTGATGCTAATCAAACAGAACGAACTAATAGGAATCCTAATCACCTCTTTCTTTGACCAATTGAGAGAACCAATGAAACCATAAAAATATCTCCCTAAATGAAGACTTGTGTGACATGTGCGCATTATTTTGAACACGATAGTAATGTGATTGTTCCTTTTGATGCCAATCAAACTAGAACGAAGAAATAGGACTCGTAACAACCTCATTCTTTGACAATTTGAGAGAACCTATGAAATAATTAGAAGGTCTCCTTAAATGAAGACTTGTGTGAGATGTACGCATCGTTTTAAACGTGATAGTCATGTGATTGCTCCTTTTGATGCTAATCAAACTAGAACGAAGCAATAGGACTCTTAATCACCCCTTTCTTTAACAATTTAACATATTCAATGAAAGAATAAAAATGTCTCCCTAAATGAAGACTTATGTGAGATGTACGCATCATTTTAAACGTGATAGTTATGGGCATTGCGCCTTTTAATGCCAATAAATCTAGAATGAGGAAATAGGACTCTTAACTTTCTTTGACAATTTTAGACAACCAATGAAACAATAAGAAGGTCTACCTACATGAAAACTTGTGTGAGATGTACGCAACGTTTTGAAAGCGATAGTCATGAAAATACTCCTTTTGATGCTAATCAAACTAGAGCGAACTAATAGGATTCCTAATCTGTGACACCCCCGAATCCGGGTCCTCTGACCCCGGTCCAGGTCGTCACGAAAAAATACTAAACATCCACCTTTAAACAACATATGATAACTAAAATGCGGAATATAATAAACGTATGTCGTTCATTCAAAAGGTGTTACTAGTCCCAAGATTCGATAACCTTAATACATCAATACAAACATACCCTAGAATAAACATTAGGGATTCATATTACATTAATAGTAATTAAACAAATTATAAAGACAAAGTCTGCTCCTTGCAAACTCTCCTAAATCTTTCCTTTACCCTTGTCCTTCCCTGAGGGCTCGGGCTCAACTGCAATATAAGTCATGATATAGCAAGAATGAGCAACAAGTTTGCTCAGCAAGTTTAGATACAATAATAAAGGATATATCATGATGAATGGAAAAATATCTGACAACGATTTCAACAAAATGAATATCTTAAAGATTCAACAATATGAATATTAAAACGATTCAATAATATGAATATCTGAACAATTCAGTACGAATAATAGAATAATTCAATAATATGAATATTTGTAAGGTTCAACAACCTGCATGATTCAACACTATGAACATCTGAACAATTTAACAATATTAATATTAAAAGCAAAGATAATAATTACCTTTAGAATGACTGATAGTCGAGTAGACTCTGAACTATAACATTCCAATGGGTTCAATAGCTAATTGACCCTTTTTAGAATTACTGGCTTCTGGCTACAGAAACTTAGTACCTCAAGGAGATCAGCCTCGGGCACAACGTGAATATGCATAACACTTAAATCTGCTTACTCGTATCATATATATTAGATACCTGGGCACACTCCTACATGTGAGGGGTGTTCTGTTCCGTCTAAGAATCCTTACCATCAATTGGTTTGGATAGCTTTAAAGAAAATTTCATACACTAGTCTGACCGAGCAAAGGTTCAGACTCTTACTGACATGGTTCAAGAAATTTAGAACCCTGAATAATGTACAAGTCCAAGACTGTACGAGCTCAAATGCACTAGGTGCGGACATCAATAATATCAATGTGGAATAATTGATAAGTAATTAAACCACTAAATAACATGCTTGGACATAAAGTTCAAGCAATTAAGTAAACAACTTTCAATTCAACAATAACCTACTCAATACAATATGAGAAGGATAGAGAACTTGCACAACTTGAAGTTTAGAATTTGGACAATATAGGAATTTGTGTAAGTTCGGGGAACTTGCACAATCCTCAATGTGTGAAGTTCGGGGAACTTGCAAAATATTCAACGTGTGTAGTTTGGGGAACTTGCACGATAATAGATTCCTTGCATAAAATAAATGCATAGGCTTAGACACTTACAACATCAAAGAGTGAAATTCGGGGAATTTCACCATAATAGATCCTTTGCATAAAGTAAATGCATAGATTAGGACATTTGCTTACAACGTTCTTTGAGTAAAGTAAACACAAAGATAAGATACTTGCACAATTTATGAGTTTGTATAAGTTTAGAGAACTTTCATAATAAAGAAATGAAGTTCGAGAATTTGCAAAATAACCAAAGTGTGAAGTTCGGGGAACTTTCACAATAACCAAAGTGTGAAGTTCGGAGAACTTTCACAATACTCAAAATGTGAAGTTCGGAGAACTTTCACAATACTATAATAACCTGCTCAAAACAATATGAGAAGGATAGGAACTTGCACAAATAAGGTGAAGTTTAGAATCTCGCTTACTCGAGTAATTGAATAAAGTAGTGCAAGGATTTAAAATACTTGCTCAATAATAACTTGAGGAAGATAGGGAACTTGCAATATAATAATACCCTACTCAATATAAAATTGAGTAAAATTAGGGAGACTTCCACAAATAATAAGTGTAAGTCAGGGAAACTTGCTCAATATAAATTTGAGTAAAGTTAGAGAACTTGCCTGTTTGCTCAGCTACAAATAAATTCTAGCTTTAATAAAACTGCGTTGGAATGACCTAGCATTAACAAGTCGGCCTCTCCAATTAGTATATATAAACTAATATAAGTTCACACATACAAGACTCTAGTCATTATATAATTCTATCACATAGTTCACGTAAGTCAATCTAATCCTGTCTTAGATTTAATAATTTTAGATTGTCTAGTTCATAAGCATCAACATAGGCTTGAAACACATAGTACTTTAAGTTACTGATATAAATCAACACACATGCCTATAGATTATAATCTCTCATTCAAAACTAACATCCTAATCCAATTTCATAGTCATATGTATTCATGACGGTAAACCTTAAGTTAAATAAGTTCATACTTCAAAGGTTCGCTACTCCGGTCATACTATTTCATAACAAGGCTAAACAATACCTAATATGTATGCTTGAGTATACTACACAAATATACTTCAAATCACATAGTTCATATTTGAAGATCATTTTCTATGATTAAGCATTTATATGTGAGATCTGTGCATAAATAAACGAGGTTCATGTCAATACGTCTATAGGCATAATGACATCCTAATAAACATGCTTGCATGATCATAATATAATTCACTGCTATTTCACATTCTAAGTTTCCATTTGCAAGGTACACTAAGTTAAAAAGACAACACGGTACATGTAAAGCATCTCGTAACCGTTACTCACATGTATTAGCATGCATATAATAAGTCACATACATGTATTTAAGTGGTCACAATCTAAAGACACGAGTCTTGGTTAAGTTTACTTTGAAAGTCTTTAAGTTTCGCTTGAAAAACCTCTTGAGCTTTCAATCAAGTATGCTAACGTGTTTAACATTTTTAAACATACATTTCAAGTTAATATAAACCATGCTATTATGCTCACAAAAATCAGAATAGTAACATGGCATAGCATGTCAAGGTTTGTGTTTCATTTTTGTTAGGAACGTGCATTAGTAAGGTTCATATGATCATAATTCATTAGGGAACCTACATACGCGAGTTAGCATACTTCTCATACATCTTTAAATCATACTACTATGCTTGCAAAGTCAGAACACTAACATGCTTCATATACGCTAACGTTCGTTCACGAAACTCTAAGTTTATTTGTAAACATTAACTCCTTTTATCATTAAAGTGTACTAACATGATTATAAATACTTATACTATGCCTACGTATATATATATATATATATATATATATTAATCATGTATACATGCTTGCCACATAAGGTATTATAGGCTAACATTTAACAGCACAGAAACAGAAGGCAAGAAGCTCAGTACAGTCACTGGCGCAGCTGCGCCGCTGGCCAGTGCAATACTGGCGCAGCTGCGCAGGCTGGCGGCCAGGCCAGGAGCTTTGCAGTTTCGGCAGTTCTGCAATTCCAACTCAGAATTCCATACCACAATCAATTCAGTCATGCTACAATGTATTTCTAACATGCTTATGATCTTTACACAACACTTAATAATCATATTCCAAATTAAATTTCAACTAATACATGCTTAATTCAAATAATCAAGAACTTAGCAATTTTATCAGAAAATGAAGAATGGGGATGCGAAGTTATACCTCTGTGAAACAATTGAGCTGCAATATACTTTCTTAATCTCCTCTATAATAACAGTATACTCACTCCAGCAATTCTATACTTACATAAAATCTCAGCAAAACAAAGAAGAAGGAGAGGGCTCTATATATAGCCAATTTCTTACCCGGATCTTGACATTGTTCCTCAAATTAAACTAATGGGAGATGCAATTAGCTAATGGTTATCAAATAGTGGGTGAGGAGTTGGTATATCTCATCATTATTCCCACTCCCCCATTGATGATTGCTATAGCTTTACTGAGTTTGAGGAGGAGAGTAGAGTAGCTAGCATGTGGGTTCACGTGTATGAGAAATAAGGGAGCAATTGGGCACATAATTTGGGACAAACAAAGCAATCTCAGCATTCTTGCAATGGGTGTATAATTATATAAGTCTCATACATGGTTACATAATAAATACACTAGATAATATAATGTATATACACATAGCACATACATAGGTTATAAGTAATTATTCTATATACATTTAAATAGGTGTTACAATATTATCTCAATAAAATAATGTATCAAGTAGGTATATATATACCACTCATATAATTCATGTACATTTTCTATTAACACCGAATATAAAGCAATTGGGTATTATCATTGTTTATTATCATAACAGTTATTATTACAATTATAATAACTTTATAGAATTCAATATTAATTAACAATTGAACTTACTATATGTCAATAGGGTATATATTAAGGTCACGTCATGTTACATGAGCAAAATATTATGTAACTTACACAATGAAATTAATCTTACTATATAGTTTATATGTATAATACATAGCCACATTAATATGTCCATTGTACTTTATATAATATATAAAGGTAGCTACCTTATACCAAAGGTTTAATATAACATATACTTGCATGTAACAATTAACCAAGTAAATATAATATTATTATATTTATTAATCTCTTACTCATTAATTATTATTTATTCATAATAATTATTAATCAACAACAATAATAATTTCATATGTTATCAATTAATCACTCAAATAAAAATAATTAATCACGATTAACTCTCTACACTATATTCAAGAAATTTGAATATATAATTTACTAACACTTTTATCAATATTCTGATATAAAAGTCTCAGGGTTAATCTACTAATTTAAATAACCATTAGTGATTCCCTTTAATAAAAATCCTAGCATTTATTTGCATAGGTTAAATTCACATAAGCACATAACCACATAAGGTTTAAATAAGTTTGAAAAATTAACTCTCAAAAATTTTAAATCACAGATAAAATTAATAAGAAGCTTAAAATTCCTGGTCGTTACATAATCACCTATTTCTTTGATAATTTTAGAGAACTATTGAAACAATAAGAAGGTCTCCCCAAATGAAGTCTTGTGTGAGACGTACGTATCGTTTCGAATGCGATAGTCATGGGATTGAACGAAGGAAAAAGGACTTTTAACTTTCTTTGACAAATCAAAACGATTTGCGCATCGTTTTGAACGTGATAGTCATGAGATTCTTCGTTTTAATGCCAATAAAACTAAAACAACGAAATAGGACTCATAATCTCTATTTTCTTTGACAATTTGAGACAACCAATGAAAAAAAATAAGTAGGTCTTCCAACATGAAGAATTATGATAGATTTACGCATCATTTTGAATATGATCGCCCCATTGCTCCTTTTGATGCTAATCAAACTAGAACGAAGTAATAGGACTCCTAATCACCTCTTTCTTCGATAATTTTGGAGAACCAATGAAACAATTCGAATGTCTCCATAAAAATAGACTTATGTGAGATGTACGCATCGTTTTAAACGTGATAGCCATGGGATTTCTCCTTTTGTTGCTAATCAAACTAGAACGAACTAATAGGACTCCTAATCACCTCTTTCTTTAACAATTTAAAATCCAATGAAACAATTAGAAGGTCTCTCCCTAAAAGAAGACTTGTGTGAGATGTACTCATCGTTTTGAACGCGATAGTCCTGGGTTGCTCCTTTTGATTCCAATCTAACTAGAACGGAGAAATAGGACTCGTAATCACCTCGTTCTTTGACAATTGGAGAGAACCAATGAAACAATTAAAAGCTCTCCCAAATTGAAGACTTATGTGAGATGTACGCATCGTTTTGAACACGATAGTCATGGGATTACTCCTTTTGATGCTAATCAAACAGAACGAACTAATAGGAATCCTAATCACCTATTTCTTTGATAAATTGAGAAAACCAATGAAACCATAAAAATATCTCCCTAAATGAAGACTTGTGTGAGATGTGCGCAACATTTTGAACGCGATAGTAATGTGATTGTTCCTTTTGATGCCAATAACACTAGAACGAAGAAATAGGACACGTCACAACCTCATTCTTTGACAATTTGAGAGAACCTATGAAACAATTAGGAGGTCTCCTTAAATGAAGACTTGTGTGAGATGTACGCATCGTTTTGAACGTGATAGTCATGTGATTGCCCCTTTTGATGCTAATCAAACTAGAACGAAGCAATAGAACTCTTAATCACCTCTTTCTTTAACAATTTAACATATTCAATGAAACAATAAAAATGTCACCCTAAATGAAGACTTGTGTGAGATGTACGCATCATTTTAAATGTGATAGTTATGGGCATTAGCGCCTTTTAACGCCAATAAATCTAGAATGAAGAAATAAGACTCTGAACTTTCTTTGACAATTTGAGACAACCAATGAAATAATAAGAAGGTCTACCTACATGTAAACTTGTGTAAGATGTACGCAACGTTTTGAAAGCGATAGTCATGAAAATACTCCTTTTGATGCTAATCAAACTAGAGCGAACTAATAGGATTCCTAATCACCTATTTCTTTGATAATTTAGAGAACCAATGAAACAATAAGAAGGTCTCCCCAAATGAAGTCTTGTGTGAGATGTATGTATCGTTTCGAATGCGATAGTCATGCGATTGAACGAAGGAAAAGGACTTTTAACTTTCTTTGACAAATTAAAACGATTTGCGCATCGTTTTGATCGTGATAGTCATGAGATTGCTCGTTTTAATGCCAATAAAACTAAAATGAAGAAATAGGACTCCTAATCTCTATTTTCTTTGACAATTTGAGACAACAAATGAAAAAAATAAGATGGTCTTCCAACATGAAGAATTGTGAGAGATTTACGCATCATTTTGAATACGATTGCCCATTGCTCCTTTTGATGCTAATCAAACTAGAACGAAGTAATAGGAGTCCTAATCACCTCTTTCTTCTACAATTTTGGAGAACCAATGAAACAATTCGAATGTCTCCATAAAAATAGACTTATGTGAGTTGTACGCATCGTTTTGAACGTGATAGCCATGGGATTTCTCCTTTTGTTGCTAATCAAACTAGAACCAACTAATAGGACTCCTAATCACCTCTTTCTTTTACAATTTAAAATCTAGTGAAACAATTAGAAGGTCTCTCCCTAAAAGAAGACTTGTGTGAGATGTACGCATCGTTTTGAACGCGATAGTCCTGGGTTGCTCCTTTTGATTCCAATCTAACTAGAACGGAGAAATAGGACTCGTAATCGCCTCGTTCTTTGACAATTGGAAAGAACCAATAAAACAATTAAATGCTCTCCCTAAATGAAGACTTCTGTGAGATGTACGCATCGTTTTGAACACGATAGTCATGGGATTATTCCTTTTGATGCTAATCAAACAGAACGAACTAATAGGAATCCTAATCACCTCTTTCTTTGACAAATTGAGAGAACCAATGAAACCATAAAAATATCTCCCTAAATGAAGACTTGTGTGAGATGTGCGCAACATTTTGAACGCGATAGTAATGTGATTGTTCCTTTTGATGCCAATCAAACTAGAACGAAGAAATAGGACACGTAACAACCTCATTCTTTGACAATTTGAGAGAACCTATGAAACAATTAGAAGGTTTCCTTAAATGAAGACTTGTGTGAGATGTACACATCGTTTTGAACGTGATAGTCATGTGATTGCTCCTTTTGATGCTAATCTAACTAGAACGAAGCAATAGGACTCTTAATCACCTCTTTCTTTAATAATTTAACAGATCCAATGAAACGATAAAAATGTCTCCCTAAATGAAGACTTGTGTGAGATGTACGCATCATTTTAAACGTGATAGTTATGGCATTGCTCCTTTTAATGCAAATAAATCTAGAACGAAGAAATAGGACTCTTAACTTCCTTTGACAATTTGAGACAACCAATGAAACAATAAGAAGATCTACCTACATGAAAACTTGTGTGAGATGTACGCAACGTTTTGAAAGCGATAGTCATGGAAATACTCCTTTTGATGCTAATCAAACTAAAGCGAACTAATAGGATTCCTAATCACCTATTTCTTTAATAATTTTAGAGAACCAATGAATCAATAAGAAGGTCTCCCCAAATGAAGTCTTATGTGAGATGTACGTATCGTTTCGAATGCGATAGTTATAGGATTGAACGAAGGAAAAGGACTTTTAACTCTCTTTGGCAAATCAAAATGATTTGCGCATCGTTTTGAATGTGATAGTCATGGGATTGCTCGTTTTAATGCCAATAAAACTAAAACGAAGAAATAGGACTCCTAATCTCTATTTTCTTTGACAATTTGAGACAACAAATGAAAAAAATAAGATGGTCTTCCAACATGAAGAATTGTGAGAGATTTACGCATCATTTTGAATACGATAGCCCCATTGCTCCTTTTGATGCTAATCAAACTAGAACGAAGTAATAGGACTCCTAATCACCTCTTTTTTCGATAATTTTGGAGAACCAATGAAACAATTCGAATGTCTCCATAAAAAAAGACTTATGTGAGATGTACGCATCATTTTGAACGTGATAGCCTTGGGATTTCTCCTTTGTTGCTAATTAAACTAGAACAAACTAATAGGACTCCTAATCACCTCTTTCTTTAACAATTTAAATTCCAATGAAACTTAGAAGGTCTCTCTCCCTAAAAGAAGACTTGTGTGAGATGTACGCATCGTTTTGAACGCGATAGTCCTAGGTTGCTCCTTTTGATTCCAATCTAACTAGAACGGAGAAATATGACTCGTAATCACCTCGTTTTTGACAATTGGAAAGAACCAATGAAATAGTTAAATGCTCTCCCTAGATGAAGACTTATGTGAGATGTACGCATCGTTTTGAACACGATAGTCATGGGATTATTCCTTTTGATGCTAATCAAACAGAACGAACTAATAGGAATCCTAATCACCTCTTTCTTTGACAAATTGAGAGAACCAATGAAACCATAAAAATATCTCCCTAAATGAAGACTTGTGTGAGATGTGCGCAACATTTTGAACGCGATAGTAATGTGATTGTTCCTTTTTATGCCAATCAAACTAGAACGAAGAAATAGGACACGTAACAACCTCATTCTTTGACAATTTGAGAGAACCTATGAAACAATTAGAAGGTCTCCTTAAATGAAGACTTGTGTGAGATGTACGCATCATTTTGAACGTGATAGTCATGTGATTGCTCCTTTTGATGCTAATCAAACTAGAACGAATCAATAGGACTCTTAATAACATCTTTCTTTAATAATTTAACAGATCCTATGAAACGATAAAAATGTCTCCCTAAATGAAGACTTGTGTGAGATGTATGCATCTGTTAGAGTTTATGCCCTAGAGGCTAATTCCTTGATGTAATTGCTTAAACAATTTTGATATTATATTTGATTGAATAAATGAATTATTTTATTATGGTTTTATTTACTGCGTTATATAAATGTTAACATAATAAAAGTCCTTAGAATAGTGATACAAATTATATGGCTTCAAGTATGTGACTTGAACATGAGATCATATAGTTACAATTAGTATCATTACTCTTAAATGTCCCTAGTCGAGTGTCATTGTTAATGGGACAACAATGATACATTGAGACTAGTATGTGGATTGACTGATGGCCAAATCTCATTGGTCATAAATATATGAGATATTGAGTCAATGCATAGGTACATGTTAGAGAACAATGTGCTGGGCAGACCCACCATGAGAATTCTACGTGGAGCATTATGCAAAGTGTCATAAGCAATTCTCATAGTGACAATGATGTAATGATCCTCCGACCTGAAATCACTATATTACTACACGAGAATTTATGTACTTTGATATCATCAAAGGCCACCTTTAATAGGGTGGACGATAAAGGTGATTATTGGGTATATCATGAATCGTGTGAGGAATATGAGTGATCTAGATGGAATTTAACCCTCCTATATATTAGGGGTGATATCCATAGGCCTCTTGATTGAGTAGGACTATGAAATGCATGGCCATGCTCAAATAGTGATTTGTTTCATATAGTCTACTCATCGATCAAGAAAACTCAGATTAAATTATGAAGAGGATGACACATTCCATGCCTCGAGTTTAATCTAGGATGTCAAGGTTAAAAGGATTAAATTACATTGAAACATTGGTCACAAAAAGGTTGTATCGAATCACCGATCTTATTATTATTTGGGTAGCAGTGATGCATTACTAGATGCCGCTCACTGTTTATAATTTTATAATATGATTTTAAAATTATTGCCAACATAATAATAACCTATAGGGTCACACACTTAGAACGTAATTAAAAGGGAATTAATTTAAATTGTATGGATTTAAATATATCAATATGATTGATAGTATTTAAATTATGAATTTAAATTAATAGGATAATTTGTATATATATGTATATTAATTAAGTAAGACTTAATTAAGATATAATATATATATATATATATATATATATATATATAAATTCGGATTTTATTTTTCCTAATTGGATTAGGTTTTGGTTAATTCCTTTAACTGCTATATATATGATATATCAGCCGTTTAGGGGAATATAGATATCAAAAACCCTAGCCGCTCTTAGAGAGAGACTAGAGAGAAAAATTTCGAAAAATCCAGATCCTTGGCGACTAGTACCGCAGCTTTCCTTGCTGCAGATCGTGTGACGATTCGCGGGACGTTCGTGTGGATACCGTAGAGGCGCAGTTCCGTTGGATTGCGTTGAGGATTCGAAGCAGTTCCAGAATCTCCATCGTCTCCTTTCAGGCTTGAATAATCGGTAAAACATATCTTAACCTCTGAATTAATATGTTTTCGCATGGATCCTGTTTTAGGGTTTCGGAAAATTTTTTATTTCCGCTGCGTTTATGTGCCGAAAATCCTACAGCATCATTTTAAACGTGATAGTTATGGCATTGCTCTTTTTAATGCAAATAAATCTAGAACGAAGAAATAGGACTCTTAACTTTCTTTGACTATTTGAGACAACCAATGAAACATTAAGAAGGTCTACCTATATTAAAACTTGTGTGAGATGTACGCAACGTTTTGAAAGTGATAGTCATGGAAATACTCCTTTTGGTGCTAATCAAACTAGAGCGAACTAATAGGATTCCTAATCACCTATTTCTTTGATAATTTTAGAGAACCAATGAAACAATAAGAAGGTCTCCCCAAATGAAGTCTTATGTGAGATGTACGTATCGTTTCGAATGCGATAGTCATGGGATTAAACGGAGGAAAAGGACTTTTAACTTTCTTTGACAAATCAAAACGATTTGCGCATCGTTTTGAAAGTAATAGTCATGAGATTGCTCGTTTTAATGCCAATAAAACTAAAACGAAGAAATAGGACTCCTAATCTCTATTTTCTTTGACAATTTGAGACAACCAATGAAAAAAAATAAGAAGGTCTTCCAACATGAAGTATTGTGAGATATTTACGCATCATTTTGAATACGATACCCCATTGCTCCTTTTGGTGCTAATCAAACTAGAACGAAGTAATAGGACTTCTAATCACCTCTTTCTTCGACAATTTTGGAGAACCAATGAAACAATTCGAATGTCTCAATAAAAATAGACTTATGTGAGATGTACGCATCGTTTTAAACGTGATAGCCATGGGATTTCTCCTTTTGTTGCTAATTAAACCAGAACGAACTAATAGGACTCCTAATCACCTCATTCTTTGACAATTTAAAATCCAATGAAACTTAGAAGGTCTCTCCCTAAAAGAAGACTTGTGTGAGATGTACGCATCGTTTTGAACGTGATAGTCCTGGGTTGCTCCTTTTGATTACAATCTAACTCGAACGGAGAAATAGGACGCGCAATCACCTCGTTCTTTGACAATTGGAGTGAACCAATGCAACAAATAAATGCTCTCCCTAAATAAAGACTTATGTGAGATGTACACATCGTTTTGAACACGATAGTCATGGGATTACTCCTTTTGATGCTAATCATCAAACTATAACGAACTAAAAGGAATCCTAATCACCTCTTTCTTTGACAAATTGAGAGAACCAATGAAACCATAAAAATATCTCCTTAAATGAAGACTTGTGTGAGATGTGCGCATCATTTTTAACGCGATAGTAATGTGATTGTTCCTTTTGACGCCAATCAAACTAGAACTAAGAAATAGGACTCGTACCACCTCATTCTCCCACAATTTGAGAGAACCTATGAAACAATTAGAAGGTCTCCTTAAATGAAGACTTGTGTGAGATGTACGCTTCGTTTTGAACGTGATAGTCATGTGATTGCTCCTTTTGATGCTAATCAAACTAGAAAAAAGTAATAGGACTCTTAATCACCTCTTTCTTTAATAATTTAACAGATCTAATGAAACGATAAAAATGTCTCCCTAAATGAAGACTTGTGTGAGATGTACGCATCATTTTAAACGTGATAGTTAATGGCATTGCTCCTTTTAATGCAAATAAATCTAGAATGAAGAAATAGGACTCTTAAATTTCTTTGAAAATTTGAGACAACCAAAGAAACAATAAGAAGGTCTACCTACATGAAGACTTGTGTAAGATGTACGCATCGTTTTGAAAGCGATAGTCATAGAAATACTCTTTTTGATGCTAATCAAATTAGAGCGAACTAATAGGATTCCTAATCACCTATTTCTTCGATTATTTTAAAGAACCAATAAAATAATAAGGTCTCCCCAAATAAAATCTTGTGTGAGATGTACGTATAGTTTTGAATGCGATAGTCATGGGATTGAACGAAGAAAAAGGACTTTTAACTTTCTTTGACAAATCTATACGATTTGCGCATCGTTTTGAACTTGATAGCCCTTAGATTACACGTTCTAATGCCAATAAAACTAAAACGAAGAAATTGGACTCCTAATCTCAATTTTCTTTGACAACTTGGAACAACCGATGAAAAAAATAAGGTCTTCCCACATGAAGAATTGTGATAGATGTACGCATTATTTTGAATGCGATAGCCATGGGATTGCTCCTTTTGATGCTAAGCAAACTAGAACGAAGTAATAGTACTCCTAATCACCTCTTTCTTTGATAATTTTAGAAAACCAATGAAACAATTAGAATGTCTCCATAAAAGAAGACTTCTGTGAGATGTACGCATCGTTTTGAACGTGATAGCCATGGGATTTCTTCTTTTGTTGCTAATCAAACTAGAACGAACTAATAGGACTCCTAATCACCTCTTTCTTTGACAATTTAAAATCCAATGAAACAATTAGAAGGTCCTCTCCCTAAAAGAAGACTTGTGTGAGATGTACGCATCGTTTTGAACGCGATAGTCCTGGGTTGCTCCTTTTGATTCCAATCTTACTAGAATAGAGAAATAGGACTCGTAATCACCTCGTTCTATGATAATTGGAGAGAACCAATGAAACAATTAAAAGCTCTCCCTAAATGAAGACTTATGTGAGATGTACGCATCGTTTTGAACACGATAGTCAGTAAGATTACTTCTTTTGATGCTAATCAAACAGAACGAACTAATAGAATCCTAATCACCTCTTTCTTTGACAAATTGAGAGAACTAATGAAACAATAAAAATATCTCCCTAAATGAAGACTTGTGTGAGATGTGCGCATCATTTTGAACGCGATAGTAATGTGATTGCTCCTTTTGATGCCAATCAAACTAAAATGAAAAAATAGGACTCGTAAACACCTCATTCTTTGACAATTTGAGAGAACCTACGAAACAATTAAAAGGTCTCCTTAAATGAAGACTTGTGTGAGATGTACGCATCGTTTTGAACGTGATAGTCATGTGATTGCTTCTTTTGATGCTAATCAAACTAGAATGAAGCAATAGGACTATTAATCACCTCTTTTTTTTAAACAATTTAACAGATCCAATGAAACAATAAAAATGTCTCCCTAAATGAAGACTTGTGTGAGATGTACGCATCAATTTAAACGTGATAGTTATGACATTGCTCCTTTTAATGTAAATAATTTAGAACGAAGAAATAAGATACTTTTTCTTTGACAATTTGAGACAACCAATGAAACAATAAGAAGGTCTACCTACATAAAGACTTGTGTGAGATGTACGCATCGTTTTGAAAGCGATAGTCATGGAAATACTCCTTTTAATTCTAATCAAACTAGTGCGAACTAATAGGATTCCTAATCACCTATTTGTTTGATAATTTCAGAGAACAAATGAAACAATAATAAAGTATCCCCAAATGAAGTCTTGTGTGAGATGTACGTATCGTTTCGAATGCGATAGTCATGGGATTGGACCAAGAAAAATGACACTTAACTTTCGTTGACAATTCAAAACGATTTGCTTATCGTTTTGAACGTTATAGTCATGAGATTTCTCGTTTTAATGTCAATAAAATTAAAATGAAGAAATAGGACTCCTAATCTCTATTTTCTTTGACAATTTGAGACAACTAATGAAAAATATAAGAAGGTCATCCAACTTGTCGAATTGTGAGAGATGTACGTGATGTTTTGAATGCGATAGCCATGGGATTGGTCCTTTTGATGCTAATCAAACTAGAACGAAGTAATAGGATTTCAAATCACCTCTTACTTCGATAATTTTAGAGACGCAATGAAACAATTAGAAGGTTTCCATAAAAGAAGACCTGTGTGAGATGTACGCATCGTTTTGAACGTGATAATCATGAGATTTCTCCTTTTGATGCTATTCAAACTAGAACGAACTAATAGGACTCCTAATCACCTCTTTCTTTGACAATTTAAAATCCAATGAAACAATTAGAAGGTCTCTCCCTAAAAGAAGACTTGTGAGAGATGTACGCATTATTTTGAACGCGATAGTCCTGGGTTGCTCCTTTTGATTCCAATCTAACTAGAACGGAGAAATAGGACTCGTAATCACTTTGTTCTTTGACAATTGGAGAGAACCAATGAAACAATTAAAAGCTCTCCCTAAATGAAGACTTATGTGAGATGTACGCATCGTTTTGAACAAGATAGTCATGGGATTACTCCTTGTGATGCTAATCAAACAGAACGAACTAATAGGAATCCTAATCACCTCTTTCTTTGACAAATTGAGAGAACCAATGAAACCATAAAAATATCTCCTTAAATAAAGACTTGTGTGAGATGTGCGCATCATTTTGAACGCGATAGTAATGTGATTGTTCCTTTTGATGCCAATCAAACTAGAACGAAGAAATAGGACACGTAACAACCTCATTCTTTGACAATTTGAGAGAACCTATGAAACAATTAGAAGGTCTCCTTAAATGAAGAATTGTGTGAGATGTACGCATCGTTTTGAACGTGATAGTCATGTGATTGCTCCTTTTGATGCTAATCAAACTAGAACGAAGCAATAGGACTCTTAATCACCCCTTTCTTTAACAATTTAACATATTCAATGAAACAATAAAAATGTCTCCCTAAATGAAGACTTGTGTGAGATGTACGCATCATTTTAAACGTGATAGTTATGGGCATTGCGCCTTTTAATGCCAATAAATCTAGAATGAGGAAATAGGACTCTTAACTTTCTTTGACAATTTGAGACAACCAATGAAACAATAAGAAGGTCTGCCTACATGAAAACTTGTGTGAGATGTACGCAACATTTTGAAAGCGATAGTTATGGAAATACTCTTTTTGATGGTAATCAAACTAGGGCAAACTAATAGGATTCCTAATCACCTATTTCTTTGATAATTTTATAGAACCAATGAAACAATAAGAAGGTCTCCCCAAATGAAGTCTTATGTGAGATGTACGTATCGTTTCGAATGCGATAGTCATGGGATTGAACGAAGGAAAAGGACTTTTAACTTTCTTTGACAAATCAAAACGATTTGCGCATCATTTTAAACGTGATAGTCATGAGATAGCTCGTTTTAATGCCAACAAAACTAAAACGAAGAAATAGGACTCCTAATCTCTATTTTCTTTGACAATTTGAGACAACCAATGAAAAAAAATAAGAAGGTCTTCCAACATGAAGAATTGTGAGAGATTTATGCATCATTTTGAATACGATAGCCCCATTGCTCCTTTTGATGCTAATCAAACTAGAACGAAGTAATAGGACTCCTAATCACCTCTTTCTTCGACAATTTTGGAGAACCAATGAAATAATTCGAATGTCTCCATAAAAAAAGACTTATGTGAGATGTACGCAACGTTTTGAACGTGATAGCCATGGGATTTCTTCTTTTGTTGCTAATCAAACTAGAACGAACTAATAGGACCCCTAATCACCTCTTTTTTTAACAATTTATAATCCAATGAAACAATTAGAAGGTCTCTCCCTAAAAGAAAACTTGTGTGAGATGTACGCATCGTTTTGAACGCGATAGTCCTGGGTTGCTCCTTTTGATTCCAATCTAACTAGAACGGAGAAATAGGACTCGTAATCACCTCGTTCTTTGACAATTGGAGAGAACCAATGAAACAATTAAATGCTCTCCCTAAATGAAGACTTATATGAAATGTCCGCATCGTTTTGAACACGATAGTCATGGGATTATTCCTTTTGATGATAATCAAACAGAACGAACTAATAGGAATCCTAATCACCTCTTTCTTTGATAAATTGAGAGAACCAATGAAACCATAAAAATTTCTCTCTAAATGAAGACTTGTGTGAGATGTGTGCATCATTTTGAACGCGATAGTAATGTGATTGTTCCTTTTGATGCCAATCAAACTAGAATGAAGAAATAGGACTCGTAACCACCTCATTCTTTGACAATTTGAGAGAACTTATGAAACAATTAGAAGGTCTCCTTAAATGAAGACTTGTGTGAGATGTACGCATCGTTTTGAACGTGATAGTCATGTGATTGCTCCTTTAGATGCTAATCAAACTAGAACGAAGCAATAGGACTCTTAATCACCTCTTTCTTTAACAATTTAACAAATCCAATAAAACAATAAAAATGTCTCCCTAATTGAAGACTTGTGTTAGATGTACGCATCATTTTAAACATGATAATTATGGCATTGCTCCTTTTAATGCAAATAAATCTAGAATGAAGAAATAGGACTCTTAACTTTCTTTGAAAATTTGAGACAACCAATGAAACAATAAGAAGTTCTACCTACATGAAGACTTGTGTGAGATATACGCATCGTTTTGAAAGCGATAGTCATGGAAATACTCTTTTTGATGCTAATAAATTAGACCGAACTAATAGGATTCTTAATTACTTATTTCTTTGATAATTTTAGAGAACCAATAAAACAATAAGAAGGTCTTCCCAAATGAAATCTTGTGTGAGATGTACGTATCGTTTTGAATGCGATAGTCATGGGATTGAACGAAGAAAAAGGACTTTTAACTTTCTTTGACAAATCAAAATGATTTGCGCATCGTTTTGAACGTGATAGTCCTGAGATTACTCGTTTTAACGCCAATAAAACTAAAACGAATAATTAGGACTCCTAATCTCTATTTTCTTTGACAACTTGAGACAACTGATGAAAAAAATAAGGTCTTCCAACATGAAGAATTGTGAAAGATGTACGCATTGTTTTGAATACGATAGCTATGGGATTGCTCCTTTTGATGCTAATCAAACTAGAACGAAGTAATAGGACTCCTAATCACCTCTTTCTTCGACAATTTTAGAGAACCAATGAAACAATTAGAATATCTCCATAAAAGATGACTTCTGTGAGATGTACGCATCGTTTTGAACGTGATAGTCATGGGATTTCTACTTTTTTGGCTAGTCAAACTAGAACGAACTAATAGGACCCCTAATCACCTCTTTCTTTGACAATTTAAAATCCAATGAAACAATTAGAAGGTCTCTCCCTAAAAGAAGACTTGTGTGAGATGTACGCATCGTTTTGAACGTGATAGTCCTGGGTTGCTCCTTTTGATTCCAATCTAACTAGAACGGAGAAATATGTCTTGTAATCACCTCGTTCTATGACAATTGGAGAAAACCAATGAAACAATTAAAAGCTCTCCCTAAATGAAGACTTATGTGAGATGTACGCATCGTTTTGAACACGATAGTCATGGGATTACTTTTTTTGATGCTAATCAAACAGAACGAACTAATAGGAATCCTAATCACCTCTTTCTTTGACAAATTGAGAGAACCAATGAAACAATAAAAATATCTCCCTAAATGAAGACTTGTGCGAGGTGTGCGCATCATTTTGAACGAGATAGTAACGTGATTGCTCCTTTTGATGCAAATCAAACTAGAACGAAGAAATAGGACTCGTAACCACCTTATTCTTTGACAATTTGGGATAACCTACGAAACAATTAGAAGGTCTCCTTAAATGAAGACTTGTGTGAGATGTACGCATCGTTTTGAACGTGATAGTCATGTGATTGCTTCTTTTGATGCTAATCAAATTAGGACGAAGCAGTAGGACTCTTAACCACCTCTTTTTTTAACAATTTAACATATCCAATGAAACAATAAAAATGTCTCCCTAAATGAAGACTTGTGTGAGATGTACGCATCATTTTAAACGTGATAGTTATGGCATTGCTCCTTTTAATGCAAATAAATCTAGAACGAAGAAATAGGACTCTTAACTTTCTTTGACAATTTGAGACAACCAATGAAACAATAAGAAGGTCTACCTACATGAAAACTTGTGTGAGATGTACGCATCGTTTTGAAAGCGATAGTCATGAAAATATTCCTTTTGATGCTAATCTGTAATACCCGAGAATTTCCATATATTATTAAATAAATATATTAATGGAAATGAGAATTTATTTGAATATAAATGATTTTGTGTTATGAGATGAATTAATTCAATTATATATAATTGAATAATTATAATAATTGAGAAATTGGTGGAGTTTGTGATAAACTCGTTGATTGCCTTGTGTGGCACAGTGGCGTAATATAAGAATGATTATATTAATTTAAGCGAACAATTAATCTATATTAATTGTTAATCGGAGAATATTAATTAACTGTTATAAAATACTAATGAGGATCGATTAACAATATGTGATTATTATTATTGCAAGAAACTTAATAATAATGAGCAACGTGTTTATAAATACAATAAGATTTATATCAAAGTGATAATTAATCATATAAGGGTTAATTAAATTGTTATGGAGGTTAACAATTATATTGATGGATGTAGGATATGTGTATATTATTAATTAATATTCAAATTATAAGATGAGAAATTATATGTGCAAGCATGCGATTTAAATGTATAGTAACTATATGTTATGATATGTGTAGGTGACAAATGATGTGTGGATATACATTAAAATAATGTATCATGGATCTATTATAAATAATTGTTGAGTAATACAATTTAATAATATATGATATAATGTAATGTGGTAGTATCCGATGGTATTATATCAGTAAGATAAACGTACCTGGATTATATGTGTGTAAATTACACTTATTACATTATGTGAAGTACATTGTAATTATAACCTAAGAGTACATATAATATATAACATAAGTATATGGTGTATATATATATATACAAGTGTAGCATATAGTCCATTTGTAAGAATGCTGAGGTTTGTTTGGCTTGTCCCAATATGATAGTCACTATCTCCTCACACGTGAAATGCATCATGAAGCTAGCCTACTCCTACCTTCTCAAACTCAGCAAAATAGCAATGATCATTGCAAGGGGAGTGGCCTCAATAGTGTAAGCCAACTGCTACATACCAACTCTCCCATAACCACCATGCAATCCTCTCTTCCGTTAGTTCAAAATGATGAGCAAAGCTATGGACTGAATAATGGATTCTCTATAAATAAGCTCTCCTCATTCTTCAGTTCTTTTGCTGAGCATTTTGGCTAAGTGAGACTAGAGAGCATATATATATATATATATATATCAGTGTTATTGAGATAGCAGCAAGCTTAAATCATTTACAGAGGTATAATTCCTCTTCCTGTGTTCTTCATTTCCGTTTTCTGTTTCCGAAGTTTCCTTGAAATTCTTGATTATGCTAAATTGGTTCATGATTGGGTTGTAGAACCCTTATATTGTTGTTATATGAACATACACACATGATAGAACCACTGAATAGTCTTTCATTTCCATTGTTCCTCTTTAATTTCTGTGAATACATAAAATTCATAAATTAGTCAGAGTTCATGAAATTGGGAATTGATAATTGCTATTGACTGTTATATAAGCATATATGTATGTATTAGTAAGTTAAACAAGTCTAATAGCATTTGGGTATGTTGAAATCGATGAAATGGGAGGTTTTTGGTCGGATTTCGCTGCAGTCGGAACTGCAGAAAACTGCCTCGACGCCGCAGCGCCGCAGCCCGCGCCGCAGCGCCACACGCGCCGCAGCTCGCGCCGCAGCGCCGCACGCAGCGCCACTCGCGCCGCAGCGCCAGTAGTGAGCTGCTGTGCCGCGCCGCAGCGCCAGCCTCTGTGTTCAGTTTTTCTGCATTCTGCAATAAAACTGTTATGAACTAATTGTTTGATTTTTGTTTAAACAAGCATGAAAGCATGATTAATACTTATATATAAACCTAATGAGGCAATGTGAGCATGTTTTAGTATATTAGCATGCATGGTTAACCAAACGACATATAGTTTGAAAACGAACTTAAAGTTTCATGAACGACGTTAACATATATGAAGCATGTTAATATTCTGACTTTCGAGACATGTTAGTATGACCTAGAAACACATGAAATGCATACTAACTTATGTATATAGGTTCCGTGATATAATATGGACATGTGAACCCAACTAGTGCACCTTTCTAACAAAAATACAAGTTTTGAAGGTTGATATTGACATGTAAAAACCATGTATACATTCTGACTTTTCGAGCATGTTTATAGGGCCTTGAAATACATGAAAAGCATGTTAACTTGTGTATATGGGTTTCATAAGGAAGCATGAACATGATAGACCTTATTAATGAACTATACTAACAAAGTATAAGCTTTGAACGTGAACGTTGGTATGTTATGACGAGAATTAGAATTTGACATTTATGAACACATGTGATAGTACTCTTAGACTCATTCATGTGTCATGCATGTATATATACCATGATTAGTTGCCATGATTAAAGTTTAGCATGAACAAAGCATGTTTTCAAGATAATAACAATGCTAGCTACATATATGCAATACGAGTACTCATGAGCATGACTAATACAAGTTATATGAATATCTTATGTGTTTAAAAGCGACCATGTTAGACCATATGAGTTCGTGTCCTTGAATGGCTTTAAGTATTAACTTAAGAACCTATACCATGTACGATTGGATTTGGAAAAGTTATACAAGCATGTAAAGTATCCTTTAAATATGAATACATGCTACGTGATATTATATGATGTTACTTGAACCCGATTTTGACGGTTAACTTAAGGAGATGCCGTAACTTGCTAAAATGAAATATATTTAGTATTGATTGTGGTCTTATGAGATATTAATAATATGCAAGCATGTTTGCTAATTGTTGAGATCTTATATAATATGAGAATGCGTTTAAACTCTAAAGAAGGAACGTTAAGGATAGAAATTATATTCTATATAACTGTGTAGCTAGGTAAAACTTAGCTTATGTGTTGATCGTATATTCAAAGAGAAAATGTGAAGTTAAATTATATGACTAATGAATATCATATATATACGTAACTGTATTACGATAGGAATTCGAAAGTGTTGATTTGCTTTTCGTGGATAAACTACGCTAAAGGCAAGTTCTCTTACTTACACTCTTTTAAAGTGCAAGTATCCTAACCGACGCATTTACTTTATGCAAGGAAATCTATGATTGTGAAGGTTTCCTAACTTATACTCTTTTACTATGCAAGTATCCTATCTTGTGTATTGCGAACTAGTTTCCTATTTAATCGGTTGAATCGAATTAGCATACTTGAACTCTTATTTCATTAAAGCTATTATTCATGTTGAACTTAGTATTGTTCTTGAATATTGTGAAAGTGTCTATGCCATTGATTCGGCTAGACTTATATTATTGAAAAACGACCCAAAACCAATTGATTGGTGCGGGATCTTATATATGACTGAGAAGAACAAACTATAACTGTCGGAGAACCGACGCGCGCACTTGAGTATGATTGATTGTTATGCATAACGAGGGTACTTTAGGCTGATCACCTGTTGTATCTGTTTTTGTTGGATTTTCAGTTTATTACTGTCAAATCCTATGGAAGTTCATAGTCCTTAGTGACTGCTCAGTATTCAGTTATCTTGAAATCTTGAATTGATTTATTATTGAATCATATTGATATTATTCTGTCCTTAGTGGCTGTTATTGAGAACTGTTGATATTCTTGCTATCCTTGAACTATCAAACTTTCCTATACCCTTTCGAGAATTGAGAATTTTATCATTTACCCTTGTTGTATATTACTTGCTGGGCAATTTGTGCTCATTCTTGCTTTCCTTAAAACATTTCAGTTAAGGCAGAGCATGGTGAACCTTCGGGCGTTGATAAGGGCAAGGGCAAAGCTACCAACTAGCTTATGTCTGTTATGTTTTAAATATATTCATATTGTATGAAGATGATGTAGTAAGACTGGATTTGATTATGTTTAAGCTTAAGTTAGATTATGTAATAAGTCGTTAACTGATATTATTAGGTAATCTATTAAGTACTGTAGGTTGCGAGACTTGGGGGAATAATTATAATAAATCATTGTAAATTATTCTAAAATAGATTTTCCGCTGTGATCGTATGATATTTAATTATTATATTGTGATGTATTACCATGAGCACGTGATGAACCGAATTCGAGAGACCAAGTGGCGGTCCTGGAATTTGGGGGCGTCACAGGTTGGTATCAGAGCTGTAGTTATAAACCTTAGGAACGAGTGTCCTTAGACTATAACTTAGGCGAACTTAGAAGTTAGGAAGGAGATAAAACTCATGTAGGGTTTTCCTTGAGAGACTTAGTCTGTTATGAAATGTAACTTCATTCTATACAATGAACTTATATTTTGTTTAACATTCTAATGGAGATGCTATTTCTTGTCTTGTGTTTGTGAGTGTAGGATGACAGACACAGGGGTACCTAGTAGAGTTGTAGAGGAGGAGCCCAGGGATATACACGTAGTATACGAGGCACCTCTAGAGGCTACACCAGTGCAGGCAGTTGCACCATCCGAGTTTGATGACGAGGATGAGATCGAGATTGAGATAGAGACTGATCCAGAGGAGGAGCCGATGGAGGATGAGCCAGTAGAGGACTCTGATGAGGCTACTATAGAGGAACAGATGTTAGGCGAGTACGAGGAGCGTATTCTAGAGTTAGACTGTAGAGTTCAGGAGCTGGAGGCAGAGGCCCACGAGAGAGAGTCTGAGTTCCAGAAGCTGAGGGACGAGGACCACCAGAGGAAGCTGGCTATGCAAGAGTTAGAGGTGGAGATTGCCTACCGTAGGGAGGCAGGGATCCAGATGGGGACTCTATTTCACAGGTCAGTGGCTAGGAATGTAGATTTGGCAGAGAAGCTAGAAGAGGTTGAGCAGAGGGAGCTGAGTGAGAAGACTGAGAAAGAGGCACTCCGTACTCAGCTAGAGTTGGAGGTGATGGATAGGTTACACTTCGAGGAGAAGTGGGAAGCGTCTAATGAGAGAGCCGACGACCTTGAGGACGAGGTCAGGTGCAAGAAGAGAAAGATGAACAAGATGGGGTATGTGTTCCGTTCGGCTTTTGAAAGGGTGATTGATGGTGTGTACCACTACCCGGCAGAACAGGGACAGACTCTACATACCTTGAGCCGAGAGCTGGTTGCGTATATAGCACAGTTGGAGTACAAGAGCGCAGTGGAGCGCGGGATGATGGGATGAGATTTCCTTAGTCAGTCTAGTGGTAGTACTAGTTGTGTCTTTATGTATTGTATATACTATGTTGTAATCCCGATCTTTTGTGTAAGATTTGGGATGATGATGTAAACCCCGAGTTAGCTTTTGTTAGAGGGGTAGTATGGTAGTAGGTTGGTATATTCCCCGTCTTTTGTGATATTAGGGGATATATGTGATAACATTTATAGCAGTATGCTGGGGAAATCATGTAATGAAAATGAAATGGCATATGAATATAAATGGAGTTGATTTCAGAAACGTGTTATAAATCTATTCTTTTAGTATTAAAAGAAATACTTAAGTAATATACTTGAATAATAATAAAATGAAAACTTGTGATGCAGATAATGCCGCCCAGACGTAGATTGACAGCACCCGAAGAATCTGTTAACAATGAGAGAGAACAAGTAGACCCGATCCAGAAACTGGTAGACTTGTTAGGAGAAGCCTTAAGGGGAAGGAACAATGAACCCGTTCGCCCGAACCCTCAAACTGTGCCAGTAACAACCTTTAAAGACTTTAAGAGTGTAGGACCCCCGGAGTTCGAGGGAACTACCGACCCAATCATCGCACAAACGTGGATCAAAGAGATCGAAAAAGCTTTCACTATAGCTAGCGTAGGCGAAGATCAGAAGACGGTGTTTGCCACGTACATGATGAGGGGAGAAGCGAACTACTGGTGGGAGGCTAATCAACAAAGAGCTGGAGAAGGGATAATAGCTTGGGATAAGTTTAAGACACTATTCTTCGAGAATTACTTTCCAAAGAGTATGAAGAATAGGATGGAGGTGAAATTCCTAGAGTTAAAACAAGGTGAGATGACGGTGGCGCAATACGCGGCTAGGTTTAACGAACTGGCGCGATTTGCGGAGCACCAAGTTGGTGAAGAAGAGAGGAAGGCTAGACGCTTTGAACAAGGGTTGAAGCCATGGCTGTTCAATAAGGTATCAGTTCTTCAAATTGATTCCTTTGCAACATTACTGGAGAAGGCAATCATTGCGGAAGGCGGCAGTGAGGCCTTAAGTCAGTATAACAAAGAAAAGAAAGGAAAGAATACTGGAGGAGAGAATCGTACGGGAGGAAGTAGTAGCGGAGGAAGCAACTTGGGAAAGAGAAAGTGGGAGAATAATAACAACAACAAAAACAACAATAATCAATCAGGGAATTTTCGTGGAGGTTTCAAGAAGAGGGCTGAAGGATGCCCGAAGTGTGGGAAGAATCACCAGGGCGAGTGCTGGAAGGGACGTAGCACTTGCTACAACTGCGGACAGGAAGGGCACATCTCGCCTAACTGTTTGAAACCGAAGAAGATACAAGGATGCTTTGCTTGTGGCTCGACGGAGCACCGAATTAAGGACTGCCCAAAGAAGGGAAGTGGCGGGGGTAGTAATCAGCAAGGAGGCAACAAGCTGATGATCGGTGGACCGGCACAATCCAACCGCCCAACCGCCAGAACCTTTAACATGACCGTCCAAGACGCAGTGGCTGCGAAGGATGTGGTGTCAGGTATAATCCCAATCAATGATATAAATGCTTATGTATTATTTGATTCGGGTGCCACCTGTTCTTTTGTATCTGAAGAATTTGCTAGTAGACTTAGTACACCTCGAGAACTATTAGAAAATCCTTTGATCATAGAAGTTGCTAATAAGGAAGTGATCCCTGTAGAATACGTTTATCGAAATTGTCGCGCAAATATTAGTAAACATGAACTGAACGTAGACTTGATTCCTATTAGACTGGGAGAATTTGACGTAATACTGGGAATGGATTGGTTGTATAACCATGCTGCGATAATTGACTGTCAGAACAAATGTGTGAACCTTCAGACTCCGAGTAAGTCTAAGGTAGTGTTTTATGGTAGCTCATCGCTTAAGCAATCGTGTTGCGTTACGATGATGCAGGCCAAGAAATTGTTAAGGAAAGGATGTGGAGGATATTTAGCTTACATCGTTGATACTCGGAAGAAGGGAGTAGAAATTAAGGATATATACGTAGTTAATGAATTCCAAGATGTGTTTCCGGACGATCTGCCTGGTCTTCCGCCAGACAGAGAAATCGAATTCGTAATAGACTTAGCACCGGGAACGGCACCGATTTCGAAAGCTCCATATCGTATGGCGCCAGTAGAAATGAAGGAATTAATGATGCAATTGCAAGAATTATTGGATAAGGGTTACATTCGACCGAGTGTTTCTCCTTGGGGAGCACCAGTACTATTCGTTAAGAAGAAGGACGGATCAATGAGGCTCTGTATCGATTATCGAGAATTGAATAGAGTAACGATAAAGAACCGGTATCCGCTACCAAGGATAGACGACTTATTTGATCAACTGAAGGGAGCAAAGTGTTTCTCAAAGATCGACCTACGAACAGGATATCATCAACTGAAGGTACGGGATGAGGACATACCAAAGACTGCGTTTCGAACCCGTTATGGACACTACGAGTTTTTGGTAATGTCATTCGGATTGACTAATGCTCCGGCAGCATTTATGGACTTGATGAACCGAGTTTTCAAGCCATACTTGGATAAATTTGTAGTGGTTTTTATCGACGACATTTTGATCTACTCAAAGACAGAGGAAGAACACGCCGAACATCTGAAGATTGTTTTGGAGGCGCTAAGGAAGGAGAAGATGTATGCAAAATTTTCTAAGTGCGAATTTTGGATGGAGAAGGTTCAATTCTTAGGCCACGTGGTGGATAAGAATGGAATCTCTGTAGACCCTGCGAAGGTTGAAGCAGTAAGTAATTGGGAACAACCGAGAACACCGACGGAGGTGAGAAGCTTTTTAGGGTTAGCTGGGTACTATCGAAGATTTATCCAAGATTTTTCTAAGATAGCAACCCCGCTGACCAATTTGACTAGAAAGACGGTGAAATTTGTATGGACCGACAAATGCGAAGAAAGTCTTCAAGAACTGAAAAGGAGATTGAGCGAAGCACCTGTATTATCATTACCAGATGATGCGGGAAATTTTGTGGTGTATAGTGATGCATCGCACAAGGGGCTTGGCTGTGTGCTCATGCAACATGGCAAGGTCATTGCATATGCATCACGACAATTAAAGGATTACGAAAAACGATACCCTACTCACGACTTAGAGTTAGCGGCAGTAGTTTTTGCGTTAAAGATATGGAGACATTATCTATACGGAGAAAAATGTGAGATATACACGGACCACAAGAGTCTGAAATATATCTTCACACAGAAGGAGTTAAACATGCGGCAGAGAAGGTGGTTAGAATTAATCAAAGACTATGATTGCGATATTCTTTATCACCCGGGAAAGGCAAATGTGGTTGCCGACGCTCTGAGCAGGAAAGGAAGGGAGAAGTTGTTTAATTTGACGACTCAGGAAGAGTTGATAAGAGAGATGGAGAAATTGGAGATAGAAGTAAAAGGACCAGAAAAGTCTGGTGAGAAGTTAATTGTAATGGAAGCTTGTCCGACGTTGTTGAATAGAGTAAAGGAAGCTCAGGAAAAGGATGAAGAGTGTGAGAAAATCCGAAAGAGGATCACAGAAAGTGAGGGAGAAAAATTTCGAATGGATAAAGACGGTATTTTGAGATTTGAAGGGAGAATGTGGGTACCAGCGGTAACTGAGTTGAGGGAAGAGATTTTGCACGAGGCACACAATACGACATATTCCGTTCATCCGGGAGGCACAAAGATGTACCGAGATCTAAGGCAACATTTTTGGTGGCCTAATTTGAAACGGGAAGTCGCAGAGTGCGTCAGTAAATGCTTGACTTGCCAACGCGTTAAAGCAGAACATCAGCGGCCAAGTGGTTTACTACAACCATTAGAAATACCAGAGTGGAAATGGGAGCATATTACCATGGACTTCGTGGTAGGACTTCCAGTTACACAGAAAGGTTATGATGCTATTTGGGTTATCGTGGATCGACTAACGAAGACCGCACACTTTCTACCAATCAAGATCCGCTACAGTTTGAACCAATTAGCAAGCCTATATGTAAAAGAAATTATTTCACGACATGGAGTGCCGGTGTCAATTGTCTCTGATCGAGATCCGCGCTTCACGTCCAATTTTTGGAAGAGTTTGCAAGAAAGAATGGGAACGCAGTTGAGGTTGAGTACAGCTTACCATCCTCAGACAGACGGACAAAGTGAGCGAACAATACAAACGCTAGAAGACATGCTTAGGACTTGCGTGATGGATTTTAAGGGAAATTGGGACGACCACCTACCCTTAGTAGAATTCGCATATAATAATAGCTACCATGCGAGTATTGGCATGCCACCGTACGAAGCTCTTTACGGGAGAAAGTGCAGAACGCCGTTATGTTGGGACGAAGTCGGAGAACGACGAATACTCGGACCAGAGTTAGTTCAACAAACCGCAGACGTGGTGACAGTGATAAGAGCCAGACTTGTAGCAGCTCAAGATCGCCAGAAGAAATACGCAGATTTGCATCGGCAGGACCGAGACTTCAAAGTCGGCAGTTTCGTATTCTTAAAGGTATCTCCATGGAAGGGAAGAATCCGTTTCGGCAAGAAAGGAAAATTGAGTCCAAGATTCATAGGACCGTTCGAGATACTGAAGCGAGTGGGCGAAGTGGCATACAAAGTTGCGTTGCCACCCGAACTGGAGCATATCCACAACGTGTTCCACATTTCCGTGTTGCGACCGTACAAGGCCGACTACAAGCACGTGATTTCTTACGAGCCCATTCAAGTGGAGAAGAACTTGGCGTATGAAGAAATTCCTGTCCAAATATTAGATAGGAAAGAACAAACTTTGAGAAATAAAGTTATTTCATCTGTAAAAGTACTTTGGCGTAACCACGATGTCGAGGAGGCAACGTGGGAGTTAGAAGATAGGATGAGGAGGGACTATCCCCATCTATTTGTGTAACCTTGTAGCAATTCCGGGACGGAATTTTTATAAGGGGGGGAGGATGTAATACCCGAGAATTTCCATATATTATTAAATAAATATATTAATGGAAATGAGAATTTATTTGAATATAAATGATTTTGTGTTATGAGATGAATTAATTCAATTATATATAATTGAATAATTATAATAATTGAGAAATTGGTGGAGTTTGTGATAAACTCGTTGATTGCCTTGTGTGGCACAGTGGCGTAATATAAGAATGATTATATTAATTTAAGCGAACAATTAATCTATATTAATTGTTAATCGGAGAATATTAATTAACTGTTATAAAATACTAATGAGGATCGATTAACAATATGTGATTATTATTATTGCAAGAAACTTAATAATAATGAGCAACGTGTTTATAAATACAATAAGATTTATATCAAAGTGATAATTAATCATATAAGGGTTAATTAAATTGTTATGGAGGTTAACAATTATATTGATGGATGTAGGATATGTGTATATTATTAATTAATATTCAAATTATAAGATGAGAAATTATATGTGCAAGCATGCGATTTAAATGTATAGTAACTATATGTTATGATATGTGTAGGTGACAAATGATGTGTGGATATACATTAAAATAATGTATCATGGATCTATTATAAATAATTGTTGAGTAATACAATTTAATAATATATGATATAATGTAATGTGGTAGTATCCGATGGTATTATATCAGTAAGATAAACGTACCTGGATTATATGTGTGTAAATTACACTTATTACATTATGTGAAGTACATTGTAATTATAACCTAAGAGTACATATAATATATAACATAAGTATATGGTGTATATATATATATACAAGTGTAGCATATAGTCCATTTGTAAGAATGCTGAGGTTTGTTTGGCTTGTCCCAATATGATAGTCACTATCTCCTCACACGTGAAATGCATCATGAAGCTAGCCTACTCCTACCTTCTCAAACTCAGCAAAATAGCAATGATCATTGCAAGGGGAGTGGCCTCAATAGTGTAAGCCAACTGCTACATACCAACTCTCCCATAACCACCATGCAATCCTCTCTTCCGTTAGTTCAAAATGATGAGCAAAGCTATGGACTGAATAATGGATTCTCTATAAATAAGCTCTCCTCATTCTTCAGTTCTTTTGCTGAGCATTTTGGCTAAGTGAGACTAGAGAGCATATATATATATATATATATATATCAGTGTTATTGAGATAGCAGCAAGCTTAAATCATTTACAGAGGTATAATTCCTCTTCCTGTGTTCTTCATTTCCGTTTTCTGTTTCCGAAGTTTCCTTGAAATTCTTGATTATGCTAAATTGGTTCATGATTGGGTTGTAGAACCCTTATATTGTTGTTATATGAACATACACACATGATAGAACCACTGAATAGTCTTTCATTTCCATTGTTCCTCTTTAATTTCTGTGAATACATAAAATTCATAAATTAGTCAGAGTTCATGAAATTGGGAATTGATAATTGCTATTGACTGTTATATAAGCATATATGTATGTATTAGTAAGTTAAACAAGTCTAATAGCATTTGGGTATGTTGAAATCGATGAAATGGGAGGTTTTTGGTCGGATTTCGCTGCAGTCGGAACTGCAGAAAACTGCCTCGACGCCGCAGCGCCGCAGCCCGCGCCGCAGCGCCACACGCGCCGCAGCTCGCGCCGCAGCGCCGCACGCAGCGCCACTCGCGCCGCAGCGCCAGTAGTGAGCTGCTGTGCCGCGCCGCAGCGCCAGCCTCTGTGTTCAGTTTTTCTGCATTCTGCAATAAAACTGTTATGAACTAATTGTTTGATTTTTGTTTAAACAAGCATGAAAGCATGATTAATACTTATATATAAACCTAATGAGGCAATGTGAGCATGTTTTAGTATATTAGCATGCATGGTTAACCAAACGACATATAGTTTGAAAACGAACTTAAAGTTTCATGAACGACGTTAACATATATGAAGCATGTTAATATTCTGACTTTCGAGACATGTTAGTATGACCTAGAAACACATGAAATGCATACTAACTTATGTATATAGGTTCCGTGATATAATATGGACATGTGAACCCAACTAGTGCACCTTTCTAACAAAAATACAAGTTTTGAAGGTTGATATTGACATGTAAAAACCATGTATACATTCTGACTTTTCGAGCATGTTTATAGGGCCTTGAAATACATGAAAAGCATGTTAACTTGTGTATATGGGTTTCATAAGGAAGCATGAACATGATAGACCTTATTAATGAACTATACTAACAAAGTATAAGCTTTGAACGTGAACGTTGGTATGTTATGACGAGAATTAGAATTTGACATTTATGAACACATGTGATAGTACTCTTAGACTCATTCATGTGTCATGCATGTATATATACCATGATTAGTTGCCATGATTAAAGTTTAGCATGAACAAAGCATGTTTTCAAGATAATAACAATGCTAGCTACATATATGCAATACGAGTACTCATGAGCATGACTAATACAAGTTATATGAATATCTTATGTGTTTAAAAGCGACCATGTTAGACCATATGAGTTCGTGTCCTTGAATGGCTTTAAGTATTAACTTAAGAACCTATACCATGTACGATTGGATTTGGAAAAGTTATACAAGCATGTAAAGTATCCTTTAAATATGAATACATGCTACGTGATATTATATGATGTTACTTGAACCCGATTTTGACGGTTAACTTAAGGAGATGCCGTAACTTGCTAAAATGAAATATATTTAGTATTGATTGTGGTCTTATGAGATATTAATAATATGCAAGCATGTTTGCTAATTGTTGAGATCTTATATAATATGAGAATGCGTTTAAACTCTAAAGAAGGAACGTTAAGGATAGAAATTATATTCTATATAACTGTGTAGCTAGGTAAAACTTAGCTTATGTGTTGATCGTATATTCAAAGAGAAAATGTGAAGTTAAATTATATGACTAATGAATATCATATATATACGTAACTGTATTACGATAGGAATTCGAAAGTGTTGATTTGCTTTTCGTGGATAAACTACGCTAAAGGCAAGTTCTCTTACTTACACTCTTTTAAAGTGCAAGTATCCTAACCGACGCATTTACTTTATGCAAGGAAATCTATGATTGTGAAGGTTTCCTAACTTATACTCTTTTACTATGCAAGTATCCTATCTTGTGTATTGCGAACTAGTTTCCTATTTAATCGGTTGAATCGAATTAGCATACTTGAACTCTTATTTCATTAAAGCTATTATTCATGTTGAACTTAGTATTGTTCTTGAATATTGTGAAAGTGTCTATGCCATTGATTCGGCTAGACTTATATTATTGAAAAACGACCCAAAACCAATTGATTGGTGCGGGATCTTATATATGACTGAGAAGAACAAACTATAACTGTCGGAGAACCGACGCGCGCACTTGAGTATGATTGATTGTTATGCATAACGAGGGTACTTTAGGCTGATCACCTGTTGTATCTGTTTTTGTTGGATTTTCAGTTTATTACTGTCAAATCCTATGGAAGTTCATAGTCCTTAGTGACTGCTCAGTATTCAGTTATCTTGAAATCTTGAATTGATTTATTATTGAATCATATTGATATTATTCTGTCCTTAGTGGCTGTTATTGAGAACTGTTGATATTCTTGCTATCCTTGAACTATCAAACTTTCCTATACCCTTTCGAGAATTGAGAATTTTATCATTTACCCTTGTTGTATATTACTTGCTGGGCAATTTGTGCTCATTCTTGCTTTCCTTAAAACATTTCAGTTAAGGCAGAGCATGGTGAACCTTCGGGCGTTGATAAGGGCAAGGGCAAAGCTACCAACTAGCTTATGTCTGTTATGTTTTAAATATATTCATATTGTATGAAGATGATGTAGTAAGACTGGATTTGATTATGTTTAAGCTTAAGTTAGATTATGTAATAAGTCGTTAACTGATATTATTAGGTAATCTATTAAGTACTGTAGGTTGCGAGACTTGGGGGAATAATTATAATAAATCATTGTAAATTATTCTAAAATAGATTTTCCGCTGTGATCGTATGATATTTAATTATTATATTGTGATGTATTACCATGAGCACGTGATGAACCGAATTCGAGAGACCAAGTGGCGGTCCTGGAATTTGGGGGCGTCACATAATCAAACTTGAGCGAACAAATAGGATTCCTAATCGCCTATTTCTTTGATAATTTTAGAGAACCAATGAAACAATAATAAGGTCTCCCCAAATGAAGTCTTGTGTGAGATGTACGTATCGTTTCGAATGCGATAGTCATGGGATTGAACGAAGAAAAATGACACTTAACTTTCGTTGACAATTCAAAACGATTTGCTTATCGTTTTGAATGTTATAGTCATGAGATTTCTCATTTTAATGCCAATAAAATTAAAATGAAGAAATAGGACTCCTAATCTCTATTTTCTTTGACAATTTGAGACAACCAATGAAAAAAATAAGGTCTTCCAACTTAAAGACTTGTGAGAGATGTACGCGACGTTTTGAATGCGATAGCTATGGGATTGCTCCTTTTGATGCTAATCAAACTAGAACGAAATAATAGGACTCCAAATCACCTCTTTCTTCGATAATTTTAGAGATCCAATGAAACAATTAGAAGGTCTCCTTAAATGACGACTTGTGTGAGATGTACGCATTGTTTTGAACGTAATAGTCATGTGATTGCTCGTTTTGATGCTAATCAAACTTGAACGAAGCAATAGGACTCTTAATCACCTTTTTCTTTAACAATTTAACTGATTCAATGAAACAATAAAAATGTCTACCTAAATGAAGACTTGTGTGAGATGTACGCATCATTTTAAACGTGATAGTTATGGCATTGGTCCTTTTAATGCAAATAAATCTAGAACGAAGAAATAAGACTCTAAACTTTTTTTGACAATTTGAGACAACCAATGAAACAATAAGAAGGTCTACCTTCATGAAGACTTGTGTGAGATGTACGCATCGTTTTGAACGCGATTGTCCTGGGATTGCTCCTTTTGATTCCAATCTAACTAGAACGGAGAAATAGGACTCGTAATCACCTCGTTCTTTGATAATTGGAGAGAGCCAATGAAACAATTAAAAGCCCTCCCTAAATGAAGACTTATGTGAGATGTAAGCATCGTTTTGAACACGATAGTCATGGGATTACTTCTTTTGATGCTAATCAAACTAGAACGAACTAATAGGAATCCTAATCACCTCTTTCTTTGACAAATTGAGAGAACCAATGAAATAATAAAAATATCTTCCTAAATGAAGACTTGTGTGAGATGTGCGCATCATTTTGAACACGATAGTAATGGGATTGCTTATTTTTATGCCAATCAAACTAAGAAATAGGACTAGTAACCACTTGATTCTTTAACAATTTGAGAGAACCTATTAAACAATTAGAAGGTCTCCTTAAATGACGACTTGTGTGAGATGTACGCATCGTTTTGAACGTGATAGTCATGTGATTGCTCCTTTTGATGCTAATCAAACTTGAACGAAGCAATAGGACTCTTAATCACCTTTTTCTTTAACAATTTAACAGATTCAATGAAACAATAAAAATGTCTCCCTAAATGAAGACTTGCGTGAGATTTACGCATCATTTTAAACGTGATAGTTATGGCATTGGTCCTTTTAATGCAAATAAATCTAGAACGAATAAATAGAGCTCCTAACTTTTTTTGACAATTTGAGACAACCAATGAAACAATAAGAAGGTCTACCTACCAGAAGACTTGTGTGCGATGTATGTATCGTTTTGAAAGCGATAGTCATGGAAACACTCCTATTGATGCTAATCAAACTAGAGCGAAGTAATAGAATTCCTAATCACCTATTTCTTTGATAATTTTAGAGAACCAATGAAATAATAAGAAGGTCTCCCCAAATGAAGTCTTGTGTGAGATGTACGTAACGTTTCGAATGCGATACTCATGGGATTAAACGAAGAAAAAGGACTTTTAACTTTCTTTGACAAATCAAAACGATTTGCGCATCGTTTTGAACGTGATAGTCATGAGATTTCTCGTTATAAAGCCAATAAAACTAAAACGAAGAAATAGGACTCCTAATCTCTATTTTCTTTGATAATTTGATACAACCAATGAAAAAAATAAGAAGGTATTCCAACATGAAGAATTGTGAGAGATGTAGGCATCGTTTTGAATGCGATAGCCATTTGATTGTTCCTTTTGATGCTAATCAAACTAGAACGAAGAAATAGGACTCGTAACCACCTCTTTCTTCGACAATTTTAGAGAACCAATCAAACAATTGAATGTCTCCATAAAAGAAGACTTCTATAAGATGTACGCATCGTTTTGAACGTGATAGTCATGGGATTTCTTCTTTTGTTGCTAATCAAACTAGAACGAACTAATAGGACTCCTAATCACCTCTTTCTTTGACAATTTAAAATCCAATGAAACAATTTGAAGGTCTCTCCCTAAAAGAAGACTTGTTTGAGATGGACGCATCGTTTTGAATGCGATAGTCCTGGGTTGCTTCTTTTGATTCCAATCTAACTAGAACGGAGAAATAGGACTCATAATCACCTCATTCTTTGACAATTGGAGAGAACCAATGAAACAATTAAAAGCTCTCCCTAAAAGAAGACTTATATGTGAGATGTACGCATCGTTTTGAATACGATAGTCATGGGATTACTCCTTTTGATGCTAATCAAACAGAACGAACTAATAGGAATTCTAATCACCTCTTTCTTTGATAAATTGAGAAAACCAATGAAACCATAAAAATATCTCCCTAAATGAAGACTTGTGTGAGATGTGCGCATCATTTTGATAGCGATAGTAATGTGATTGCTCCTTTTGATGCCAATCAAACTAGAACGAAGAAATAGGACTCATAACCACCTCATTCTTTGACAATTTGAGAGAACCTATGAAACAATTAGAAGGTCTCCTTAAATAAAGACTTGTGTGAGATGTACGCATCGTTTTGAATGTGATAGTGATGTGATTGTTCATTTTGATGCTAATCAAACTAGAACGAAGAAATAGGACTCTTAATCACCTCTTTCTTTAATAATTTTGCAGATCCAATGAAACTATAAAAATATCTCCCTAAATGAAGACTTGTGTGAGATGTACGCATCATTTTAAACGTGATAGTTATGGCATTGCTCCCTTTAATGCAAATAAATCTAGAACGAAGAAATAGGACTCTTAACTTTCTTTGACAATTTGAGACAACCAATGAAACAATAAAAAGGTCTACCTACACGAAGACTTGTGTGAGATGTACGCATCGTTTTGAAAGCGATAGTCATGGAAATCCTTTTGATGTTAATCAAACTAGAGCGAACTAATAGGATTACTAATCACCTATTTCTTTGATAATTTTAGAGAACCAATGAAACAATAAGAAGGTCTCCCCAAATGAAGTCTTGTGTGAGATGTACGTATCGTTTTAAATGCGATAGTCATGGGATTAAATGAAAAAAGGACTTTTAACTTTCTTTGATAAATCAAAACAATTTGCGCATCGTTTTGAACGTGATAGTCTTGAGATTACTCATTTTAATGCCAATAAAACTAAAATAAAGAAATAGGACTCCTAATCTCTATTTTCTTTGACAATTTGAGATAGTTCAAGGTGCTGGGTCTGGCAGGATTCTCATAGTTTTGGCTGATGCAAGGGCCCACGGTTGGCTGCTAACTGGCAATTTTGAGGATGGCTAAGGATGGCTTGGTTTTGTATTGGGGCTGTATGGGGCTGTATGGAGCTGCTTCGGTTCGGGGCTCTGTATGTGGTACACAACGGGATTTGCTGTATGGCTACCTCCTGCTGTGGCAAGGCGGTAGCCTTGGGTCTGCTCCCATGGATTCTTGTAATCAGATTGCTTTGTGGGACTCTCTTGGGGTCTGTGGCTTAAAGGTTTTCTAGTGGGCTTACCGTTCTGTTCACCGCGTGCGCTTCTTGGTTTGAAGCTTTGTTGCTGCTGTTTGGGTGGGGTTTGGCTGTTGGCTTGATTATGGGCCTCTTTGCACGAGCTTCCCATTCCTGTTGTTGGGTTCCTTATGTTTAGGTCCTTTATGTTTCTTTGATTTGTTACCTGCTTGGCGATTTGTTGCTGTTTGTTGCTTGTTTTGGCTCTATATCTTATACAGTCATGACATCAAAGGGCATGTCCTTTGATAGCTATACCTTGATTGGGGGTCCCTTGACTATGTAACACCATTTTATTTCTTATTACAGTGTAACTTTAACGGAAAAAAAAATAAAAATATCTCCCTAAATGAAGACTTATGTGACATTTGTGCATTATTTTGAACGCGATAATAATGGGATTGCTCCATTTGATGCCAATTAAACTAGAACGAAGAAATAGGACTCGTAACCACCTCATTCTTTGACAATTTGAGAGAACCTATGAAACAATTAGAAGGTCTCCTTAAATGAAGACTTGTGTGAGATGTATGCATCGTTTTGAACGTGATAGTAATGTGATTGCTCCTTTTGATGCTAATCAAACTAGAACGAAGCAATAGGACTCTTAATCACCTCTTTCTTTAAAAATTTAATAGATCCAATGAAACAATAAAAATGTCTCCCTAAATGAAGACTTGTATGAGATGTACGCATCATTTTAAACGTAATTGTTATGGCATTGCTCCTTTTAATGAAAATAAATCTAGAACGAATAAATAGGACTCTTAACTTTCTTTTACAATTTAAGACAACTAATGAAACAATAAGAAGGTCTACCTACATGAAGACTTGTGTGAGATGTACGCATCGTTTTGAAAGCGATGGCAATGGAATTACTCTTTTTGATGCTAATCAAACTAGAGCGAACTAATAGGATTCCTAATCACCTATTTCTTTGACAATTTTAGAGAACCAATGAAACAATAAGAAAGTCTCCCCAAATGATGTCTTGTGTGAGATGTACGTATCGTTTCGAATGCGATAGTTATGGGATTGAACAAAGAAAAAGGACTCTTAACTTTCTTTGACAATTTGAGACAACCAATGAAACAATAAGAAGGTATACCTACATGAAGACCTATGTGAGATATACGCATCATTTTGAAAGCGATAGTCATGGAATTATTAGTTTTGATGCTAATCAAACTAGAGTGAACTAATAGGATTCCTAATCACCTAAATCTTTGACAATTTTAGAGAAGCAATGAAACAATAAGAAGGTCTCCCCAAATGAAGTTTTGTGTGAGTTGTACGTATCGTTTTAAATGCGATAGTCATGGGATTAAATGAAGAAAAAGGACTCTTAAGTTTCTTTGACAATTTAAAACGATTTGCGCATCATTTTTCACTCCCTCTGGTCTTGCTTCCTCTGACCCCTTGCTCGAACCTCCTGCTCACTGCCCTCTTCAGGCGAATTCTTCTGTTCCTGCCTCCATTAGGCCTTCAGTTGTGCAGGACCCAGTGTTTTGGAATGGACTACTATTTCTAAAGGGGTCAAACCCTCTGCTCCAGCTGGCTTTGCTCCCTCTCCTGGCAAAGATATTTCCAACTCCTTCTCCCCCTTAGTAGGTTCTGTACTTGGTATCCAGTCCCCCTCTGATATTGAATCCCCTATTGCCCACAATCCTATTATTGACAAAATTAAGTTGGTGGATGAAAAAGAAGGCAAGGACATGAGGCAAAGGGCGAAAGATGGTAAAGAACTCTCTAAGGCGGCCAAAAAGAGAAATAAAGGCCAGAGGGGTTCTCCTGCTCCTTCTTAGTTATGTTAGCTATATATAATGTCAGAGGTCTTAATAAGAAGCCGAAGCAGGCTTATGTTCGTCAAATGATTTTTGACAATAATATCTCTTTTGTTGGGTTTCTTGAAACTAGAGTCAAAACACAAAATCATTCCAGAATCTCTAACTTTGTATGTAGAAATTGGAATTGGGTTTGTAACTATGACCACCATGTTAATGGTCGCATTTGGGTAGGTTGGAATCCCGTCTTTTGGCATGTGGATCCCCTTTTTATTTCCTCCCAATTAATTCATTGTAAACTCAAGCAACTTAATAGTAATTCCAGTAGTTTTTTGTTACTATTGTTTATAGATTGAACTCTATTGTGGAGAGGAGGGACCTTTGGAATTCGCTTCTCTCTCTTAATTCGAATCAATGTTGGTGTATTTTACGGGACTTTAATGCCACCAAAAATCTCTCTGAATCTGATAGGGTGGATGACTCTTGAAACTGTGGGATGGAGGACTTCAGGGACTGAATGGAACACATTGGGGCCGAGGACATTAAAGGGTTTGGCCCTCTTTTCACTTGGTGGAATAATCAAGTTGAGCATCCTATTCATAGGAAGCTGGATAGGGCTATGGACAATGAGGCCTGGTTCTCTTCCTTTCAAACTGCTCAGGTTACTTTTGGTCCTAGAGGAATCTCCGACCAGTCCCCAGTAATCGTCAACACTGGCTCTCCTCTTGTCTCCTCTAGGAAGCCTTTCCAGTTCTTTAACCACTTAACCAAGATTGTTGGGTTTATGGACTGTGTTGCAAATGTTTGGAGTCGGCAGGTGTTGGGTAACCCCTTCTTAATTTTTTCTGAGAAACTCAAAATGATAAAAAAAGGCTTTAATATCTCTTAACAAAATTTCAGGGAATGTTTTTTCTTCGGTCAGACTTGCTACGGATGCCCTCCACCACTCCCAAATACTTCTCCAGAGCCACCCACTGGATGTGGCTCTTATTGAAAATGAAAAAATTTACTTCCAAGCGCTTTGGCAGGCTCATGAAATGGAGGAGTCTCTGCTGCAACAAAAGTCCAGAATTGTATGGCTTGCTTCGGGGGACCGCAACACTAAGTTTTTCTCCAATATGGTAAAAAGCAGATGGAACTCTAATAAGATCATCTCTATTCAGAATGATGATGGGGAGATTGTTCATGGCCAGCAAGAGGTGGAACGGGTTGCCATCAATTACTTCCAGCAGCTTTTTAACCCCGCTTTTGCATCTATCTTGCATTCAGATATAGATTCTTCTCCTACTCATACTGTTAGTCCCGATCAGGCTGCCTACCTCACTGTTCCTGTCACGGATGAGGAAATCTTGTCTACCCTTAACTCTATGAAAAAGAATAAAAGCCTGGGTCCTGATGGGTTTAATGTGAATTTCTTCACTCATTGCTGGGCTATAGTTGGAAAAGACTTCTCAAACCTAGTCAAATATTTTTTTGCAACTGGCTTTATGCCTAAGGGTATTAACTCCATAGCCCAATGCCCTCATCACCAAGTGCGCAAATCTGTCCAAAATGTCTGATTTTCGGCCCATTTCTTACTGCAACACCATCTATAAATGTATATCAAAGATTCTTGCTTGTAGATTAAAGGCTGTCCTTCCCTCCATTATTGGCAAGTCTCAATCGGCCTTCATTAAGGGGAGAAATATAAGTGATAATATCCTCCTTGTGATAGTAGTGTGCATACAAGCCAATCATGTATGATGATAAAGCACATACTTTGTAAACAATCTTATTTATTTATTAATAAAATATTTATTTATTAAAGGCATTTAATTATCTACATGGTGCTGTTTTTATAATATGTAAATACCCCATAGTTTTAAGCAATGCTTTTAGAATCATGATGTTGATCATGCTAATGAGATCTAAATTCTTAGAAAGCTTTAAAACTAAAATAGTTCCCAATCGTGGGATTACTAAAAAGGGGATTAGTAAATCCGGATAGATTGGTACATATGTTGCTTGCTCATTGGATGAGGATGACTGATCTCATGGTCATTTGTGTGGAGACACTAAAGCAAGTATGTAGGTGCTTATTGGAGAATAAGTTCACTGAACGTGACTCGCTATGGAATACCTAATGGAGTTTTACTCACCTGTCAATAGGAATTCCTAATGTGATAGTAATACATGTGATCCTTGGACTTGAGATCATCATAGTATCTTGTCTGTAACAAATTATACTTTGACTAATTCCTTAAGGCCTTTTAAGGCATATATAGGGTATGCTTGGGTGTAATGAGTTACATATGGAGATAATGAATGATCAATAAAGAATCTACCACCTCTAGTAAAAGAGGAGATATGTCCTATGTGATTCGTTAAATGACAACCCAGGAATCCTTGGCCAAGGTAGAATGAAATTAGAAAGAGGTTTCTAATTTGCATTATTTGGAGTTGTGCATTTTCTAATCGAAATACATATGATTAAATAAATTAAGACTTGACAGTAAATCCATGTCTTATATTTAATTGGGACATTGTATGGTGGAAGGATTGAATTGTACGGTAACTATTAACTCACAGGTTCTTTTATGATTAATGTTGAAATCTATATTATCTGAAAGTCGTTGATCGCTAGGGAGGCTTATCCCTATTGTAGAATAAATGTTATTTATTTAAATAGATTATTAGTTTAATTTGTTTATTTAAATAAGATTAGAATTGTTCTAATTGATTTATTCACAACCGGTTTAATATGGAGAACCTAAAGGGTCACACCATAAAAGGAAGAAGAATTATTTAAGAAGAAAATGGCATGATAGTAATAATGCATTAAGTATAATTAATTTAATCTATGATGATAGAATAAATTAAATAACTTAATGTTTATTATTTAATATTTTAGAAATATTAAATATAAATTAATAAGAGGAGTCTTATTAATATTATTATTATTATTATTTTAATTCCAAAGGAGTTTAGGAATTAATATAATATCAGTACTCTCTCTCAATCCTAATAAAGATTAGGATATAAATTAATTAAATAAAACCCTATTCTAATTGGATTAGGAGGGTTAACCTAATATCTATATAAGAGAGTCTTATATTAGAAATAAGGGATATGAAATTTTCCAAGAGTTGGGAGTACACATATTCTATAGAGATAGAAACAAGGGTTAAGCTAATAACCCATCTTCTTGAGTTCTTCATCTTCCTTGGTGGATCACCGTTAGAGGCCAAACATTTGGGTGGCTGACATTATTCAAGGGAAGGAGCCACTATCAGAGGAATCAAAGGAGTAGAACTTATACCTGTGGAAGTTTAGATCTTCAAAGGTATAATTCCATGTTCTCTCTTTTCTGTTATTGATAACAAGCACAAAGCATGATCATGGTTATGGGTTTGTATAAATTTTGAAAACTTAGTTTTTACGCTTCCGCCCTATTTATGTGATTTGATTGCATGATTGCGTTACATACAAACCCAACAATGGTATCAGAGCCTAACTTTGTGCTAATTATCAATTTTATAATTCCATGTATGAATTGATGTGAGAATTGGATCGTTTTTCTGGACAAAAATCGTTTTCTGCAAGTTTCTGCAGCGAACGGCGCAGCTGCGCAGCCTCCCATTTCATTACTGGCGCAGCTGCGCCTGTCTGCAAAAACTGCTGCTTCCGTCTACCTGCGCAGCTGCGCAGATGCCCAGTTCATTACTGGCGCAGCTGCGCCGGTACCTGGACAGACCCTGAAAATTGATTTTAATTAATTAAGTAAACTGTTTATTTAATTGATAAAGTTTTAAAATAAAGAAGTTTATTTTATCTGAAATATGATTTCAGAATGCTAAAATTAAAGGAGTTTAATTTGGATTTATTTTTGATTAAAATAAAAGAGTTTATTTTGTTTCAAAAATAAAATTTAGCAAAACTTTTGCCCATTAAATAACATCGATCCATATATGGAATAGCATTGTTATTCATGAGATGAATGGATATTTATTGATGCATATGTTGATGTGTATGATAATAAATGGGATTGATTATGGACAATGACCAATGTGATTGGATTTTATTTTGGATGAATGCTTGAATGTATGGGTTTTATAAAATGGGGTCTGCGTACCTCGTCTTCTCTAGTTTTATTCTCGATGTAAATTCTATCTTCTTTCTATGTACTTCCCCTTGACTGCTGATCAAGGTTTCTATTTAATTTTAAAATAAGTTAATGTAATAGAGATAGTTAGAATTATTTTGAAGAAATTAGAGACCAAGGAGCGAGGAGCGCGTGAAGACCCGTTTGTATGGAGCCCGGGTTTAAATGTAATAGTTACATTTAAAATTTAAATTCTTGCACTCCTAGGTTTGACCTTTTGGTTCACTTGATGGCTCTAGTGAACCAAACTAGAATAAAAGTCCATAATCAATCCGGGTAGAATATAGTATTCTATATCGCATGCTAAATATTATATATATTATATTTTATACAAACATGCTTCGCATGTTTAATAAAATGACGCGTATTTTATATATATATGTGCATGCGCGCTTAAAAGATGAGACAAATAATAACAAACCCCTCAAAGAAATAATATTAAGTCTGAAGCGTTCAAATGATATTTGGAATATCGAACGTCGCCTTCTAGCATGATTAGTTAATAGAGTATTAAATATTTAATATGAGTTTGTTGTTCTATCCACAAGGCGAGTATTGAATATTTAAGATGTTAATTAATCACATTTGATGCTTATCAAGAAAATTGAACGATCTAGTCTTGTTGTGCTATCCACAAGGACGAAAATATTTCTTTTTGAATTTATGGAAGTGCTAGGCTGGACTTAACTTAAATCATTTTAGTTCGGATGTGCACACACATGACCATTATGATTTAAGAGGCAAAATAAAAGGAGTTACATGGTGATGTAATTGACAAGAGTTGTCTACCTATTTATTTGTATATCGCTTGTTGTGCTATCCACAAGGTTATATACATTTGAAATGGGATCCTTAATCTCACTAGCAAATCTTTAATTAGATGTTGCCGAACTATATGAGTGAGGGTAATATAGTTTGATGAAAATAGTGGGAGATACCAATTTAAAATAAAGACCTAAATTTATTTTGGTATGCAAAGTTAATAAAATGAATGTTTGCTAAAATGTTGTCTTTTCACATGCAGAATTTTAAAAATGTCAAAATCACTAATCTCACTACGAAGCATACTTGATGCAAATAAGCTTACCGGCCCGAATTATGAGGACTGGCTAAGAAATCTGAGAATTGTTCTCACTGCTGAAAAGATTTCTTATGTCCTAAATTCCACTATCCCTGAATCTGTTTCAGAAATAGCCTCTGAGGAAGAGATTGCCACTTTCAATAAGTGGCAAGATGATGCATCTGTGGCTCAATGCATCATGCTCGCATCCATGAATAACGAGCTTCAGCGTCAGCACGAAAAAATGGATGCTCCTGCTATGCTGCTTCACCTCAAGGAGTTGTATGGTGAACAGAGTAGGACTGCTAGATATGAGATATCTAAGGAGCTCTTTCGATCTCGGATGACTGAGGGCACTACCGTCGAGACTCATGTTCTGAAGGTAATCAATTTGATTGAACGCCTTGGACAGCTTGGGTTCGTCATGGATGAGGAGTTGAGTCAAGACTTGATCTTGCAGTCACTCCCTGAGACCTTCTCGCAGTTTGTGGTTAATTTTCACATGAATAAGCTAGATGTCAGCTTACCTGAGCTGCTTAACATGCTGAAAACTGCAGAAGGTCACTTCTCATCCAAGAAGAACCATGTCTTGATGGTGGATTCTTCCAATAAAAGGAAGAGGCCCAAGGTGTCTTCTGAAAAGAAGAAATCTAAGAAGGCTAAGGGAAAAGGGAAAGAAAAGGAGCAAAAGAAACCTGAACCAGCTAAAGGAATGTGCTTTCATTGCAATGAGCCGGGACATTGGAAGAGGAACTGCAAGAAGTTTCTAGCAGAGAAGAAGCTTGGAGAAGCTTCGACTTCCAATCAAGGTTTGTTTATGATTGAAATTAATTTTTCTGAAAGTCATAATTCTACTTGGGTATTGGATACCGGCTGTGGTTCTCACATATGTAATACTGTGCAGGGACTGGTCAGAAGTAGAAAGCTGAACAAAGATGAGGTGATCCTACGAGTGGGAAATGGAGCAAAAGTTACTGCATTAGCTGTAGGAACTTATTGTTTAGCAATGCCTTCGGGCAAATCCATTTATCTTAATAATTTTTATTATGTTCCGAATATTATTAAAAAACATTATTTCAATTTCTGTATTGGATATGGAAGGTTTTGACGTTATTATAAAGAACAATGGTTGTTCTATTTATAAAGACGATGTTTTATATGGTATTGGAAATTTGCGAAATGGACTTTATACACTTGACTTACAAGAAAATATATTTCAAATTGAACAAATTAAGAAAAGGAAAAGAGATGATATTAATTATACCTATATGTGACACTGTAGACTCGGTCATATCAATGAAACAAGATTATCCAAGTTGCATAAAGATGGGCTCCTCAAGCTATCTGATTATGAATCATATCCAACTTGTGAATCTTGTTTGATGGGTAAAATGACTAAATCTCCTTTTAGTGGAAAAGGGGAGAGAGTTACAGAGTTGTTGGCATTGATTCACACAGACGTTTGTGGACCTATGACAACAAGTGCACAGGGTGGGTATTCTTATTTTATTACTTTCACTGATGATCACTCAAGATTTGGATATATGTATTTAATGAAATACAAATCAGAATCATTTGAAAAGTTCAAAGAGTTCAGAAGTGAAGTAGAGAAACAAACTGGGCAAGAGTATTAAGATACTTCGATCAGATCGAGGTGGAGAATACTTAAGCAGCGAGTTTCTCAATTGTCTCAGAGAAAATGGTATAATCTCACAATGGACTCCTCCAGGTACACCACAGTTAAATGGAGTATCTGAAAGGAGAAATCGAACACTGTTGGACATGGTTCGATCCATGATGAGTTTTACCGACCTTCCAATTTCCTTCTGGGGATATGCCCTAGAAACGGCTGCATACCTACTTAACAAGGTACCTACCAAATCCGCCCCAAAGACTCCATATGAGATGTGGAAAGGGAGGAAACCAAATCTTAAGCATGTTAAGACTTGGGGTTGTCCAGCTTATGTCAAAAAGTTTGAAAATGATAAGCTACAGACTAAATCCGATAAGTGTAGATTTGTGGGATACCCTAAAGAAATCGTAGGGTATTATTTCTATCATCCAACTGATCAAAAGGTGTTTGTTGCGAAACATGCTACCTTCTTGGAGAAAGAGTTTATCCATGAAGGGGTCAGTGGGAGTAAGATATATCTTGAAGAAGTTCAAGAACCACAAGTTACCACGGACCAAAGTCAGGTACCTAACCAAGTAGAAGAACCTACTGTACCACACCATGTTCGTAAATCTGGAAGAGTACCGAAGATACCTGAGAGGTATGGATTCGTTATAGAGGATGACGATGAGGTACACATCATGAATGATGATGATCCATTGAATTACGAACAGGCTATGAGTAATAAAGACTCAGGAAAATGGCTTGAAGCCATGAAATCTGAAATGGACTCCATGTATGAAAACAAAGTATGGTCTTTGGTTTCACCACCTGAAGGTATTAAACCTATTGGGTGTAAATGAGTTTTTAAGAAAAAGACTGGAGCAGACGGAAAGGTAGAGACCTATAAGGCCCGACTGGTTGCAAAAGGTTTCAAACAAAGACAAGGAGTTGACTATGATGAAACCTTCTCACCAGTAGTCATGCTCAAGTCCATTCGGATTTTGCTTGCGATTGCAGCTTACAACGACTATGAGATCTGGCAGATGGACGTGAAAACGGCCTTCCTCAATGGGAAACTTGATGAGGATGTGTATATGACACAGCCAGAGGGATTTATTTCAAAAGTTGGAACAAATCAAGTCTGTAAGCTACAACGATCCATTTATGGGTTGAAGCAAGCTTCTCGTAGATGGAACATTCGTTTTGATGAGACAATCAAAGAGTTTGATTTTATCAAAAACGAGGATGAACCATGTGTATACAAGAAGGTTAGTGGGAGCGCAGTATCATTCCTTGTATTATATGTTGATGATATATTACTGATAGGGAATGACATTCCTATATTACAATCCATTAAAATCTGGTTATCTAAAAACTTCTCCATGAAGGACTTGGGTGAAGCATCCTATATTTTGGGGATAAAGATCTATAGAGATAGATCTAAAAGGATGCTCGGCTTATCCCAAGGAACGTACATTGATACGATGCTAAAGAGGTTTAGCATGGAAGATTTCAAAAGAGGTCTCATGCCGATGAGCCATGGAATAAATCTCTCCAAGAAACAGGCCCCAAAGACACCTGAGGAGAGAGACCGTATGAGTAAGATCCCTTATGCTTCTGCAATAGGATCTATCATATACGGTATGATATGTACTAGACCGGATGTTGCTCACGCACTTAGTGTAACAAGCAGATACCAGTCGAATCCAGGAGAAGAGCACTGGAAGGTAGTGAAAAATATCCTAAAGTACTTGAGAAGGACTAAAGATATTTTTCTTGTCTACGGTGGGTCTGAATTAAAACTCGAGGGATTCACGGACTCAAGTTTTCAAACAGACCAAGATGACAGTAAATCTATTTCAGGGTATGTGTTTACCTTGAACTGAGGTGCAGTGAGTTGGAAGAGTTCCAAGCAGCAAACGGTTGCTGATTCAGTGACAGAGGCAGAGTATATAGCTGCAAGTGAAGCTGCAAAGGAAGCTGTTTGGATGAAGAAGTTCATAACTGAACTTGGTGTGGTTCCTAGCATTGGAGAAGCAGTTCCCGTATACTGTGACAACACCGGAGCGGTTGCACAGGCTAAGGAACCCAGGTCTCATCAGAAATCTAAACACGTGTTGCGGCGATTTCACTTGATCAGGGAGATCATTGAAAGAGGAGACGTCACCTTGGAGCGTGTAGACTCTCAAGACAACATTGCAGATCCATTTACTAAAGCTTTAACACAACAGCAGTTTGATCGTCACTTAGAGAAGATGGGTATGAGATACCATGGCGATTGGCTTTAGTGCAAGTGGGAGATTGATAGTAGTGTGCATACAAGCCAATCATGTATGATGATAAAGCACATACTTTGTAAACAATCTTATTTATTTATAATAAAATATTTATTTATTAAAGGCATTTAATTATCTACATGGTGCTTGTTTTTATAATATGTAAATAACCCATAGTTTTAAGCAATGCTTTTAGAATCATGATGTTGATCATGCTAATGAGATCTAAATTCTTAGAAAGCTTTAAAACTAAAATAGTTCCCAATCGTGGGATTACTAAAAAGGGGATTAGTAAATCCGGATAGATTGGTACATATGTTGCTTGCTCATTGGATGAGGATGACTGATCTCATGGTCATTTGTGTGGAGACACTAAAGCAAGTATGTAGGTGCTTATTGGAGAATAAGTTCACTGAACGTGACTCGCTATGGAATACCTAATGGAGTTTTACTCGCCTGTCAATAGGAATTCCTAATGTGATAGTAGTACATGTGATCCTTGGACTTGAGATCATCATAGTATCTTGTATGTAACAAATTATACTTTGACTAATTCCTTAAGGCCTTTTAAGGCATATATAGGGTATGCTTGGGTGTAATGAGTTACATATGGAGATAATGAATGATCAATAAAGAATCTACCACCTCTAGTAAAAGAGGAGATATGTCCTATGTGATTCGTTAAATGACAACCCAGGAATCCTTGGCCAAGGTAGAATGAAATTAGAAAGAGGTTTCTAATTTGCATTATTTGGAGTTGTGCATTTTCTAATCGAAATACATATGATTAAATAAATTAAACTTGACAGTAAATCCATGTCTTATATTTAATTGGGACATTGTATGGTGGAAGGATTGAATTGTACGGTAACTATTAACTCATAGGTTCTTTTATGATTAATGTTGAAATCTATATTATCTGGAAAGTCGTTGATCGCTAGGGAGGCTTATCCCTATTGTAGAATAAATGTTATTTATTTAAATAGATTATTAGTTTAATTTATTTATTTAAATAAGATTAGAATTGTTCTAATTGATTTATTCACAACCGGTTTAATATGGAGAACCTAAAGGGTCACACCATAAAAGGAAGAAGAATTATTTAAGAAGAAAATGGCATGATAGTAATAATGCATTAAGTATAATTAATTTAATCTATGATGATAGAATAAATTAAATAGCTTAATGTTTATTATTTAATATTTTAGAAATATTAAATATAAATTAATAAGAGGAGTCTTATTAATATTATTATTATTATTATTATTTTAATTCCAAAGGAGTTTAGGAATTAATATAATATCAGTACTCTCTCTCAATCCTAATAAAGATTAGGATATAAATTAATTAAATAAAACCCTATTCTAATTAGATTAGGAGGGTTAACCTAATATCTATATAAGATAGTCTTATATTAGAAATAAGGGATATGAAATTTTCCAAGAGTTGGGAGTACACATATTCTATAGAGATAGAAACAAGGGTTAAGCCAATAACCCATCTTCTTGAGTTCTTCATCTTCCTTGGTGGATCACTGTTAGAGGCCAAACATTTGGGTGGCTGACATTATTCAAGGGAAGGAGCCACTATCAGAGGAATCAAAGGAATCAAAGGAGTAGAACTTGTACCTGAGGAAGCTTAGATCTTCAAATGTATAATTCCATGTTCTCTCTTTTCTGTTATTGATAACAAGCACAAAGCATGATCATGGTTATGGGTTTGTATAAATTTTGAAAACCTAGTTTTTACGCTTCCGCCCTATTTATGTGATTTGATTGCATGATTGCGTTACATACAAACCCAACACCTTGCACAGGAACTCTTAAGGAACTATCAGCGTTCTTCTGGTTCGCCCTGTTGTGCTCTAAAAATTGACCTCAGAAAGGCTTTTGACACTGTTAATTGGGAATTCCTCCTCTCTTCCCTTTATCTTTTTCAATTCCCTCATACTTTCATTAGATGGATTAGTGCCTGTATCTCTACAGCTATGTTCTCTATCAAGGTTAATGGATCTCTTGCGGGCTACTTTGGGAGTACGAGAGGGTTAAGGCAAGGTGACCCATTATCCCCCTACTTGTTTGTTATTATCATGGAAATGCTTTCTTCAAAGATTTCTAAGGGTGCTATTCTCCCGAATTTCAAAATCCACTAGAGAACTAAAGATTGCAATCTCACCCATCTTTTTTTTTGCGGATGATATCCTTGTTTTTTGCCATGCAAGTGTCAAACCTATTAGCATCATTATCTCGTGCATTCATTCCTTCTCGCTCGTCTCTGGCCTTATTCTTAATGTTCACAAAAGTCAATGTTTTCTGGCCAACACTGATCAAAGGACCTCCTCTGCTATCCTTTCCTTGCTTGGATTTCAAGTGGGTATCCTTCCTATCAAATTCCTTGGAGTTCCCCTTATCTCCTCTAAGCTTTCTTTTTTGGACTGCGTCCCTCTCATTCACCGGATCACATCTAGAGTTACTTCTTGGACTTCCAAAGCCTTAGCTTACTCTGGTCGCCTTCAACTTATCAAATCTGTTCTCTTTTCCATTCAATCTTTTTGGAGTGCCTATTTCATCTTTCCCAAAGCTGTATCTAGAGCTATTCAATCTCTCTTATGCAGGTTCCTTTGGAAAGGTCCTTCCATGGAAAAATTTGGTGCTCGTGTTACCTGGCATAAGCTATGTCTCCCTATCTCTGAGGGGGGTTTAGGTTTAAAGAGCATTATTAAATGGAATAAGTCTTTGATTATGATGCACCTTCTTAATATTATCCGAGCTGATTCTTCTTCCCTTTGGGCTTCTTGGATTAACTCCACTGTTCTGAAAGGGAGAAATCTCTGGAATTATCAAGCACCTGCAGATTGTTCGTGGATTTGGAGACAGGTCCTCAAGCTTAGGCCAACTACTATTCTTCATGTATCCTACCTAGTGGGTAATGGTTCCAACACTAGCTTATGATTCGACCCCTGGATTTGGTAACCCCATTAACCCCGGTCAGATTTTGCTGGCCAACTCTGGGCTTTCCCCCTTGGCCAAAGTGGCGGACATCATTATTGATTCATCTTGGTCCCTTCCTCCAAGCTTCCACCATGAGATGATTGAGCTCCAAAGGCTCATTGAAGTACAGCTTATCCGCCCCTTTTCTCATGACCGTATCGAATGGAATGAGCTTCCTCTTGCTAGTATAAAAGCAAGACACATCTGGGATTGTATTAGAACTAAACAGTCGCCATCTGTCTGGCATAAAATTGTTTGGCACAAACTACATATTCCTCGCTTCTCCTTTATCTTGTGGCTTGGATTCCTGAAAAAGCTCCCCACTAATGATGTTACTAGGCACTACTCTTCGGGCAGAACTTCTCCATGCCCTTTATGTCAGAGGCATGATGAAAGTTTTGACCATTTGTTCTTTGTTTGCCTTTACTCCTCTTCCATTCTGCAGCAAACCTTGGAAATGGGTGATTGGTCTAACATCCCCATGGACTGGGTTGGTGTTACCTCTTTCCTTCTTTCCTTCCAAGGTAGGAAACTATCTAGACTTATCTTATATCTTACCTTTGCTACCTCGTTCTATAAGATTTGGGAATCGAGAAATCTAAAGATTCACTCGGACAAACTTATTCCTGCTTCCAATGTTGCAAAGGACACTATCAATATCACTAAATAAAGGCTAACATCCTCTACTCGGTTTCTTAAAGCCTCCCAATCTAATCAATTTTACTGCAACTGGTTGCTCATTTGATTTGAGTTGCTGCTGGGTCGCTGTTTTAGGGTTCTTTGCTGTGGGCCTGCTGCTGGGTTTTTTGTCTGTATGCTTGGTTCAGTTTTAGACTCTAAATGTGGGGTTGTCCAATGTTGCTGGTTTGGATTTGCTGTGGTTGTTTTCCAGGTTTTGGCCCTTCTGCCCAGTTGTTGTTATGGATTTTCAGTGGTTTTGGATTTTTAGTAGTTGGTCTCCAGCTGCTGATGTTTGGTCTGCTGTTCCTATGGGTTTCTTGTGGTTCCATGTGGGTTTCTACTGTTTGGTCTGCTGCTCATGTGGAGGCTGCCGTTTTTCCGCCTTGCTGCTGTTTTACCCTTGCTGTAGTCTGGTTTGGTCTGGTCTATTCTTTTCCTGGGTTTTGTTGACTGGTTGCTAGGTTCGATTGGCTATTTCCCTTGCTGCCGTCTGTTTTGCTTGTTTTGATTTGATTTTTTCTTTTTGTGGCTGGCGGTCTTGGTTCTTGGTCCCTTTCAGTTTGCTGTTTGTTTGGTAGCTAATTGCTGGTTTGTTCTGGTGGGATCTGTTGGTTTGATTTCGTTTCATCTCCGCGGGGCTCTACCTTGGAATGCTGTTTACCCTTAATTTTGTTTCATCTCCGCGGGGCTCTACCTTGGAATGCTGTTCATGTTGGATTCCTCAGTAGGTTGGTTGTCTTGTTGTTGGTTCAGTTGGCTGATGTTGGGTTCTTTCCTACCCAGCCTTTGCTTGCTATTGCTGCTTGATTTCCTTTTGCGGCTGCTGTTTGATTTGATTTGGTTTGGGCCGGCAATTTGGGCCTGCTTGTTCCAGCATTTTGGGCTGGGCCTTTTGATGGGGCTATTTCTCTCTTGGTAGCTTATTGGGGGCTGATTCCGGTTGCTTGATTTTGGTTGCTATCTGTTTGATTTGGTAGCCGGCTTGCTGTTTGCTCTCTGCAGGTTTCTGGTCTATGAGGTTTGGAGGTGTGGACAGGCCATGTAGTTTGGGATGTAGTTTGGGCTGTTACGTTTTCATGCTTGTTTGGGCTGTTACGTTTTCATTTTCGTGCTCGGCTGGATCTTTTTTCTGGATGGGCTCCTCTTTCCTTTGGGTCTGCTTGGAGTCTCTGTAGGCGTGATTTGAAATGGAGCAAGGATTTTGGATTGTGTGTTGCTGCTTCTGATTGCTTGGTTTTGATTTCTCATTTGTTTAGTGTTAGGTCTTTGTGGCCTTCGTTTTTTGTTGATTGTTTTCACTTGCTTGGTTTGGTATGCTTGTTTTGGCCTGCCTCATTATAGTCATGACATCATTGGGCCTGTCCGGTGATGTCTATGCTATTTTCTATTGGGGGTCCCCAATGTCCCTTGTAACCTTTCTTTATTTATATAGTTTAAAAAAATTTAGCGAAAAAAAAGATAGTCATGAGATTGCTCGTTTTAATGCCAATAAAACTAAAGCGAAGAAATAGGACTCCTAATCTCTATTTTCTTTGACAATTTGAGACAGCCAATGAAAAAAATAAAAAGATCTTCCAACATGAAGACTTGTGAGATATGTACGCGACGTTTTGAATGCTGATAGCCATGGGATTGCTCCTTTTGATGATAATCAAACTAGAACGAAATAATAAGACTCATAATAACCTCTTTCTTCAACAATTTTAGAGAACCAATGAAACAATTAGAAGGTCTCCATAAAAGAAGACTTGTGTGAGATGTATGCATCGTTTTGAACGTGATAATCATGTGATTTCTCCTTCGAACTAATAGGACTCCTAATCACCTCTTTCTTTGACAATTTAAAATCTAATGAAACAATTAGATGGTCTCCCCCTAAAAGAAGACGTGTGTGGGATGTACGCATCGTTTGAACGCGATAGTCTTGGGATTGCTCCTTTTGATTCCAATCTAATTAGACCGAAGAAATAGGACTTGTAATCATCTCGTTCTTTGACAATTGGAGAGAACCAATGAAACAATTAAAAGCTCTCCTTAAATGAAGACTTATGTGAGATATACGCATCGTTTTGAACACGATAGTCATGGGATTACTCCTGTTGATGCTAATCATCAAACTAGAACGAACTAATAGGAATCCTAATCACCTCTTTCTTTGACAAATTGAGAGAACCAGTAAAACAATAAAAATATCTCCCTAAATGAAGACTTGTGTGAGATGTGCGCATCATTTTGAATGCGATAGTAATGGTATTGCTCCTTTTGATGCCAATCAAACTAGAACTTTGACAATTTGAGAGAACCTATGAAACAATTAGAAGTCTCCTTAAATGAAGACTTGTGTGAGATGTACGCATCCTTTTGAACGTGATAGTCATGTGATTACTCCTTTTGATGCTAATCAAACTAGAACGAAGCAATAGGACTCTTAATCACCTCTTTCTTTAACAATTTAACAAATCCAATGAAACAATAAAAATGTCTCATTAAATGAAGACTTGTGTGAAATGTAGCATCATTTTAAACGTGATAGTTATGGCCTTGCTCCTTTTAATGCAAATAAATCTAGAACGAATAAATAGAGGACTCTTAACTTTCTTTGACAATTTGAGACAACCAATGAAACAATAAGAAGGTCTACCTACATGAAGACTTGTGTGAGATGTACGCATCGTTTTGAAAGCGATAGCCATGGAATTACTCCTTTTGATGCTAATCAATGTGACACCCCCAAATTCAGGTACTTCAATTCCACGGAATTTGGTGTTCACTGTACAAATATCATCTATCTATCTACCCATAATAAATGCAAACCATGCAATAGATAGGAATAAATCCTCCCCTTATGGGGTTACAACCTATGAACAGAAATACATAATCAATCCCAGGTCATACTAACCTTAAATCTCAAATGCAGAAACATAAACCATAATTAAGTCTTACACAACTGAATACAAGTCTGAAACATAAATATATGAAATAAACAACAAGTCTTCATCACTTGTTGACTTTGCCATTGTCTTTGCTAGTAGAAGGCTCGTCGAACCTTTCGTTCTTAACTGTAATGTTATTATTACGCAAGAATGAGTACGATTGCCCACAAGTATAATAATATGATAACAATATAATAACATGCAAGTGAATCAAAGTCATCTGAATAAAGAAACTCAACTTTTGACTCGAGGATAAATAACAGGAATCAAAAGAACATCTGAGGGTCATAAGACCTCGAACTATGTCCTAGGTTGTAAAGTGTTAAACTTCAAACCTTTAACAGTCATAAGACTATGGACTCTACTTCTCGTACTTAGGGGGATCACACCTTAGTACCATACTGTACACAATATCTCAACGCTAAAGCGTAAATAATCCCCTATACAGGGTTGTTCATCTCAGTTTGACATCAGAGTCCGCACCAAAGGAAGTTTAGTTTGGATAGGTTCAAGAATAGTTCTAGAATTTAGAACGCTCATCAACTATGGACTAGTCGAATAATTAAGGGTTCGCTAGTCTTACAAGGTTCAGCAATAAACGATATTCAAATTGAATAATAACTTTGAATTTAGTAACTTGGTTGGCATAAGAATAAGGAATAGAAAGCTTATTCAATTTAAAGACTTTAGATAAGGAACTTGCTTAATGATAATGAGTTAAGGATAGAATACTTGCTTAATCATAATAGAGTTAGGGTAAAGAAACTTGCTCAAAGAAAGTTTAGGGTTAGAGAACTTGCAAAATATTAAACAAGTTTAAGGATAGGAAATTTGCTCAATGTAAAAGTAAAGTTTGAGTTTAGAAAACTTGCCTCGTGCGTAAGCTATAATTACAATTCGCGTTCCCCAATTAATCCTACATACCATTTAAATTCACAATACCAATTACTTATAACAATACTAGCATCATGAGTATATTCTCTTTCATTTAACTCAACTCTAAATCTGATTATATCAACCATATACACAAACCTTAACTCTTAAACACATTATTAGACTTCACGAATAACGAGTTTAAGTACTCATTCAACTCATCAATTAATCACGTAAAACCTTCATTGGCATGTTACTAATCTATTTTAACATCTCATTATATGATTATTACATTTCCATGTTCATTAGATTAGGTTACAACTACATTTCTGGACTTGAACAATTAAAATCTCATTTCTGGGCAAAATCTGCCAAGTGGCGCAGCTTCACTATTTGACCTAAAAATGGCGCTGCAGCCCCACTCTTAGGCTTAAAGCTGGCGCTGCAACCCCACTCTTAGGCTTAAAGTTGGCGCTGCAGCTCCACACGTCAGTTTCAAAATCTGCAGTTCGCGAATAACACAGAACAGAGCCAAAAATAGACCCAAAAACTTTGCTCAAACAATAAATTAATCATACCCATCAATTCTAGACTTTACAGAAGTATAACCCAACACTTATAGCATGATTTTGACAACTTAAACAACTAAATTTAAACCCATAAATTCTATATTTTTGCTATTTTTCAAAGTTTCGTCAATTTTCATGAAATCACACATTACAAATTCGTTATAACACCAAATCAGTCTGTTTAAGTTTCGTTCTTTTCATTTTTACATGTACAAACATATTAAATCATCAATTTACAGTTTTACATGCAACTAAGGCATTAAATTTCATATATACAAGCCATATTCAAATATTTTTTACTGTAAACTCAAAACTTCCTTTTTAAACACAATCTAATGGATTAATTCAACCAAAATAGTTTATAAACATCATATAATGATTTATACATACTACCTAACATATATCAATCACTTTCTCATGTATTAGTCACAAAATTCATTTATAGAGAACTGAAACTAATTTTTCTATGAAAACTCAAGAACATGAGAAATAGAGATTATAACTTGGATTCTTACCCTTTGATTCTTGTTTAGATGATAGGAAACTCTTCTTTGATTCTCCAAACCTTCTTCAATCTCAATCTCTCTTACATTTTTCTCTCTTTTTCTCTCTGTGTTCTCTAACTTGTTTTCAAAAAGACTGATAATACTAATATAATTATACGTATAGACTTAACTGGCAGAACATGGGTAGTGGTTAAGTGCTTCATGGCCGTAACTGCTCCCATGTTCTTAAGGCCATGTTTGGTTTGTCACTTAAAAAGCTCCTTTTCCATTTATTTTAATTAACTTACTATTATATAGTTAATTAATGTCATACCCAATTAATCAAATAATTCTATTTAAATAAAATTGCATAATTCCACAATAATTCACATAGTCACATAATTAAAATTCTTGTTTATTAATTATGTCAAATCATTAAATCTCTAATTAATTATTAATTTAATTAGAATAACATTATGCTTATTTAAATAATTCGTTTAATCAAATAAACTCAATTAAATACATACTTTGAATATAAAAGTTCACCACATTAATTTAACTAATGTAACACATATAATTAAATTAATCTACCATAATTTCATCAATTAATTATTTAACTCAATAATTAAATCATCGAAAAATATTTATTTAATTCAATAAATATTCAAATTAAATTACAAAAATCTCGTTTGTCACATCTTTCCCCCCTTAAAAGGATTCTGTCCCCAGAATCACAGTTCAATTAAATTTCGTCCCGTTACATTCACCCCCCCCCTTACAAAGATTCTGTCCCCAGAATCGCATACACATAAATTAAGTAAATAAATGTGGGTAATTCTTCATCATATTCTCTTCGAGTTCCCACGTAGCTTCTTCAGCGTTGTGGTTCCTCCAAATTACCTTAACCGAAGGTATAACCTTGTTTTTGAGAACTTACTCTTTTTTGTCAATAATTTGAACAGAAAATTCTTCATAGGATAAGTCTTTCTCAAAATGTAGGGGTTCATATTTAATTACATGTTTGTAATCGGGTTTGTAGGTCGTAAAACTGAAACATGAAAGACGTTGTGGACATTCTCGAGCGCCGGAGGTAAGGCTACCTCATACGCAACTTCTCCAATCCTTCGCAGTACCTCAAAGGGTCCCAATGAACCTCGGGCTCAATTTCCCCTTCTTACCTAATCTGATCTTTCCCTTCCAGGGAGAGACTTTCAAGAACACATAGCTACCCTATTCAAACTCAACGTTCTTACGATGTGGATTGGCGTATTTCTTCTGCCTATCCTGAGCGGCTACCAGTCTTGTCCGGATCATTTTGACTATCTCTGCTGTCTGTTGTACCAACTCTGGACCTAGAAATTGTCTCTCGCCAACTTCATCCCAGTATAGCGGAGTTCTTCATTTTCTTCCGTACAACGCTTAGTAAGGCAGCATGCCAATATTAGCGTGGTAACTATTGTTGTAACCGAATTCCACAAGCGGTAGGTGATCATCGTAATTTCCTTTAAAATCTATGATGCATGCTCTCAACATATCTTCCAATGTCTGGATCGTTCTTTCACTCTGCCCGTCTGTCTAAGGGTGATAAGTCGTAATCATTCTCAACTGTGTCCCCATGCATTCCTGTAGTCGCTTCCAGAAGTTCGATGTGAAGCGCGGATCTCTGTCGAAATAATTTATACTGGAACTCAGTTCCTCGAAACAATCTTTTTCACATATAACCTTGCCAACTGGTCTAAGTTGAATCTGATTTTGATATGAAGGAAATGTGTGGATTTATTCAGTCGGTCAACGATAACCCATACTGCGTCGCAGCCTTTCTGAGTCGTCGGAAGGCCAACCATGAAATTCATTGTAATGTGTTCCCATTTCCATTCTAGGATTTCCAGGGGTTGTAGTAAACCACTCGGTCTCTGATGTTCTGCTTTCACTTTCTGACAGGTCAGAAACTTTGCAACACACTCAGCAACATCTCGTTTCAAATTCGGCCGCCAGAAGTGCTGTCAAAGATCCTGGTACATCTTGGTACTACCGGGGTGAATCGAATACCGTGAGCTATGAGCATCGCTCAAAATGTCATCCTTAATCTCTGGCACTGCCGGTACCCACACTCTGTTCTCAAATCTCAGTAGTCCCTCACTGTCTATCTTGAATCTCTGTTCGGTTCCTTCAGATATCTTTTTCTTTACCTTCTCACATTCTTCGTCCTGAAGTTGGGCTTGTTTAACTTTATCCAATAGAGTTGTACCAACTTGCATCTAAAATAACTTCTCGTCAATCTCCATCGGATACTTCACTTCCAATTCCAGCTTTTCCATTGCTAAAATTAGCTCTTCCTGAGCAGTCAACAATGTAAGAACCCGGATTTTCAGAAATTATTAAATAAGGATTTAATAAATAAAATTCTTAAACCGTGAGATGGGTTAGAATAAAAAGATATATATGTGATATGAGGTATGTGGTATTATATTACATAGGGTAATATGGACTATGTAATATGTGTTTTTGTGATTAATGAATATATTATTAATATATATTTGTTATTTATTTTAGAGACGATTCAATTAAGGTAAAGGAAGTGGATAAATTCCTATCGATATTAAATAATTTATAGAATTATTTTATCATAGTAAGTTGGTGACATTAAATATCCTTAATGTATAATCACCATATTCTTGTGTATGTGTACTAATAACTCGTATGTTTATAATATAGGTTATTAATAGCACTTAAGCTATCCGTGAATAGGTTTGGATAGTGAAGCATGAGTTAGTTAAGGAATTAACTAATAAGAATAAATATTGGTTAATTTAAGTTGAGAGTTATATTATGAAATAATATAATGTGAATATTGAACCTTAATTAACTATGGTAATATGGTACAAGGTTTAATTTACTTAAGTAAAAGAGTGAATTAATATATATGTTGAATATATGATTATAATTAGTACCTTCTAAATATTACTTAGAATGGTAATATGTGTGAAAGTCTAATGTACAAATAACGTTAATAGATATATATACGTTATTAAAGAGAAATGAAAATCATTATATCTTTAAATAAATATTTGCAAAAATTATTTTGGGAATAATTTATAGAAAAGAAAGAGAAATAATTATTATAAAGGATATTAAAATAAATTCTAATATTGAATTATTTTAATAAAGGAGGAAATATTATTTTTGAATAATAATATTACCCTATATGTTTTTGGTATGATGTAATAAGTGTGATTAATTAATATGGTAAATACATTAAAACATATTTGCTATATATAAATAAATTGATGGAAATAAATTACTATAATAGAAAATAAACTTATTACCTATTTTCTATATATAATGTATGTACATGTGCCATACATGTAATTATTTTAGTAGATATTATATTAAGAATAATATCTTGAGACAATAAGTAAATTATTTTCTAACAATGAATATCTTTATTTGGAGAAAACATAATATTTTATGTTATGGCAAAATACATAATTCCTAATGTATTTTCAAGAAAGTTTATTAATGAAAGAAAACTAAGTTATTTCAATATATTAAATAACTTAAGTTATTATTTTATCGTAGATTTTATAATAATTAATAGAGTAAATATTAATTATTGTAGTGTAAAGGTTATACATATAATTGTTCAAGGTAGCTAAATAATTTAGCATTAAAGTGCATGTGTCACACAAACCTTATATTAAAAGAATATTAAAGTGTGATGGGAGTGATAATAAGCTTAAGGTAAGCTTGTGAGATATGCCTAGTGTGGCAAAGTGGTGGAATAAACATTCATTAAATAAATTAATGAATGAATAATTAAAGGAATTAATTATTATTATTATGTGAATAAATTCCTATGTGCAATGATGTGTAATTATAAGTTATATAGTAGCTACATCTATATAACATTGAATGAAGTGTGACACTTCAAGAAAACTATATAATATAGGAAACTATATGATTAAGTGTAATAATAAAGTTACAATAATGGGGTGTGACACTACTCAATTAAAATATATTCGGTATTGTCAAATGTACATGGATTATATGATTGGGTGTATGTGTGACCCTATCATATCATATGGTAATAACATTAAGTTATTAGATATAAGCTTGCAAGTTAGTCCATGTGAGAGCAATAATGGTCAATTAAGTGGTTAGGGTACATGAATAGTGGTAGTTGGTGGGAGTTAGCCACCAACTTCCCTTTTGCCCTTTGGGTAATAACCATAGGAGAATAATAGCTTGATAATGAATAGATGCAATACATTGGTGTGTAGAGTTTGTTAATTCAATTACTATATTGTTGCTAAGAAAGCATATAATAAGAAATGTAATTACACCATGAGCATGTTATAAGGTGTAATGATGAGGAAGGACCATGAATAGTAGTAGTTGGTGGAGTTAGCCACCAACTCCTCTTTGACCATTGGGTATTACCCATAGGAGGGTAATAGATTGATTATAATAGAGAACATGTAAATTAGTAATGTAATGGTATTACTTTATGAACATATTATAAGATGTAACATTGAGTATAATATTATTTTAGGAGATTATATTATTATAAACTTGTGGACTATTAAGTACTAAGTTCACATAATTATGCCTTGTGTGACATAAATAATGAAGTTAAATCAAGTGGATTTAATTGGAAGTATTAGAAGAAAATGAATGGTTGATATTAATTATCATTATAATATTTGAGTATATTTGTGATAATAATTTTATGGAAAATGGTGGGATGATAGTACCCAACCATATTATATTTAGTCCAATTAGAATATTAACTTAACCTATGTACATGAGGTACATGATTATATATAGTAGTGTATATTCAAAATATGAGTATACAATAAAATAATATATCATGGATATATTATAAATAATTATTGAATTAATAAAATTTAATAATAAAGGAAACAATGTAATGTGATAATACCCGATAGAATTATATCCGGTAAGATGAGATATATATGGATGATATATGATACATTGTAATTAGAGATTTTATTTACAATTCATTCATAACCTAAGCTATATGTATGAATGTGTATATATGTATATATTATAACCTATGTGTTTATAAAATGAAATGTGATATAGCCTTGGTAAGTGGTGGACTATATAACATTAGTATGAGGTAATTGTAAGCAAGTTGCTGAGATTTAGTAGCATTGTCCCATATTAAGTGACAACTTTCTCTTCCTTTTCTCATTCACGTGAAATACTCAAGGCTATTCTACTCCCTACCATCTCAAAATCAGCAATCTAGCTAGCAATGATCAATGGGGAGTAGGGATCATGATGGGTTCTACCAACCATTCAACCACTCCACCTTAACCAACATACAAACCTTCAATCTCTTGGTTTGATTCAATGAAGGAATTCATTGACTGGTTCATAATTTTCCTATATATTTAGCTCTTCTCCTTCATGTTTTCATTTGCTGAGAATTGTTTAAGTTGGAATTGAGAGCATATAGAGAGTGGATACTTGTATACATATCAGAAGAGGAAGTGAGAATTAATAATTTCATTGCAGAGGTATAATCTCCTCCATGTCTCTTGTTCTTTATTTTGTTTCTAAGAATTCTTAATTCTTGAAATTTAGTATGGAATTTATGATTTTGTGAGCAAGTATTGATTGTTTGTTGTTATATAGACCTAGTAACATCTTAAAATACAATGTGGCATGTTTAGAATCAAGTTCGTGAAAGAATTTTTGAGGTTGGGCTAAGAAACTGCCGAAGCAGTAAAGCTTCTGGTTTGGAAACGGGTACGCGCGGCCGCGCGTCTCCTTAGTACAAATGGGGCGCGGCCGCGTCCTCTGCAGAAACTCTTGGTGATTTTGTGTTTTCTGGTTGGTTAAGCATACTAGTTAGACTCTAATAATTTCATAAAGGGGTCTGACATGTGTACTAAGGTTGTCATGCATATAGTGAGTTGTATTAGTTGGTTTAACATAATTTCCTAAAAGAAAACGTAAAGTTTTGAAAATGAGACTTGACGAATTTTGTGTTCTTTGAGTCGGACTTTTGAGACATGTGTAAGTGTCTTGGTTATGTGTATCAATAGGTATGAAGGTAGTTGTTAATCAGTTACCTTGGCTAATAGTAAACAATTATACCTTGTTGTAGTAGAGTTTTTAATGAAAACTTAAGGTTTTATAAACAAATTATGGCGTATATAAGTTATGTTTATATTCTGACTTTTTAAGCATGATTATATGGTTTAGATATGCATGATATGTGAGTCGAAGGTATTGAGCATACACTAGAACACATTGTTTAAATTGAAAATGATTTCAAATGACAAACTTAGAGTTTTTGAACATATATATAGGATGTCCACGTTCTGATCATTGAGCATGTATAGATGACTTATATATGTGTTCTAATACATGAGAATCATGACTACGAGGTACTTTTCATATACTTAGTTACCTTTGTTGACTTAAAGCGATTTTTATGAAAAGTTTAGAATGTGTAAGATGATAGCATCAAACACGGAGTGAGTTATATTATGATCATACGAGCATGTATATTAGGATTCATTATGCCTATAGACATGTTGACATAAGCATCATGTGATGAAACATGGATTTCACCTATGCACGCATATTCGAGAAAATGAATTTCAAAAGCATAGACTATGTGATTAAGTATACATGTGTAGTATAAGCACGAGCATGCCTACTTAATGTGTGTGTATAATATATATCAGAATGCATGATATGTTAGGACCAAACTAAGTTTATGAAATCTAAGTTCTGGTTCTGGCAGGGAGTCGCGCGGCCGCGCTATTCCCAAGCTAAATTGCCGCGCGGCCGCGCCGTGTTGCAGAGCTGCCAAGAACAGTTTTTTAACTGTCTGGTCCTAAGTTATTTTCCTTAAGGACCCTAAGGACCGAAATAGAATGGTTTATATAGAATAAGTATGAAGGTATGATGTTGTAACATCGTGGTTATCCTAAGATAGAGTGAAACGAAACCAAGATTAGAAAATGATATACGAATTGTTATTCTATTAAGAGCATATGAAATGTATGACTGATGGATGTAAATCCATGATTATATAACTGTGTAGGAATACACGAAGTGTAGATAGCTTTAAGCAGTTAAGTCGTAGTTGTTAAACTACGAATCAGGCAAGTCTTTCAGTTCCTATTTGATATATGAATTCAATAACTGTTAGTTGAATTATATTATGCTGTGATAATGTGAACTTATATATGAATTGTATATAAGATATAAATGAGATTGAAAGTTGATCTTTGATGATATACTTGTTATGTGAAAAGTAACATGCGTAGTAAATATAAATTGTTTATAAATGCATGAAATGAGTATAATGTTGTATGTTATGTGATGCATGAAAACTGTTAGAATTGCTGAGCTGTCGAGCTCACTCTTGCAAATAACCACTTTTGCAGGTTAAGGACTTACGATAAAGACTTCGTGCTTCTTGATTGATAAAGATAGATAGTATCGAATTGAAGAAGTACTATTTAGATTATTGCTTGAACCCTGTTTAGATTCTAGAAGTATTACTTGATAGTTGTTTACACTGTTTAATACAGGTTGTGTTGTAAAGATGTATTAGTTAATACATAGAGGATATCAAGTCGAGTTGTAAACGTTATACGATAACTCAAATATAATGAATCATATTTTATAATTGACTCAAGGGTTGTAATTGATTCAAGTTATGAAATCAATAAAAGATTTTATTCAAGGAGGATTGAAAAAGTTTAAATTATTCCGCATTTTAGTAACATCGAACATGATGTAAAGATGAGATCTTGGATATAAATAGAATTTATATTCTAAATTGTAATAATTAAAGATGTATTCTTTTAGTAATGAATAAAAGATATAATAGTTTGGCGTTAGTAGTATCGTGACTGCATCGAATTCGAGGTTTCGAAGGAACGTGGATTTGGGGGCATCACAAACAACATCAATTTCTCCCGACCCTTCCTGCTTAAGGCGTCAGCAACCACATTAGCCTTACCCGGATGGTATAAAATTTCGCAGTCATAGTCTTTAATTAGCTCTAGCCACCTTCTCTGGCGCATATTCAAGTCTTTCTGTGTAAAAATATATTTCAAACTTTTGTGGTCTGTATATATTTCACACTTCTCCCCATAAAGATAGTGTCTCCAAATTTTCAAAGCAAATACCACTACAGCTAACTCCAAGTCATGGGTCGGATACCCCTTCTCATAATCTTTTAATTATCGTGACGCATACACAATGACCCTGCCGTTTTGCATGAGCACACAGCCAAGTCCTTTGTGCGACGCATCACTATAAACCATAAAATTTCCTCTGTCGTCCGGAAGAGACAACATAGGTGCTGAACTCAACCTCCTCTTAAGCTCTTAGATGCTTTCCTCACACTTCTCCATCCAAACGAACTTCGTCGATTTCCTAGTCAAATTCGTCAGCGGAGTTGCGATCTTGGAAAAGTCCTGAATGAATCTTCTATAATAGCCCGCTAATCCAAGAAAACTTCTCACTTCCGACGGTGTTTTTGGCTGATCCCAGTTCATCACCGCTTCAACTTTAGAGGGATCTACCGAAATTCCGTCCTTGTCGATCACATGTCCAAGAAATTGTACTCTTTCAATCCAGAATTCACATTTCGAAAATTTGGCATACAACTTCTCTCTTCTCAACGCCTCTAATTTAACTTCAGATGTTCTACATGTTCTTCCTTGGTCTTCGAGTATACCAAAATGTCGTCGATAAAGACCACCACAAATTTGTCAAAAAACGGCTTGAACACTCCATTCATTAAGCCCATGAATGCTGCAGGAGCATTCGTCAGACCAAATGACATCACCAGAAATTCGTAGTGACCATATCGAGTCCTAAATGATGTCTTCGGGACATCCTCTGGCCTCACCTTCAGTTGATGATAACCACTCCTCAAGTCTATCTTCGAAAAGTATCTTGCTCCCTTCAATTGGTCAAACAGGTCGTCGATCCTCGGTAATGGATATCTATTCTTAATTTTGACCTTATTCAGTTCTCTGTAGTCGATGCAAACCCGCATCGTCCCATCCTTCTTCTTCACAAACAACACCGACGCTCCCCATGGCGATACGCTCGGTTGGATATACTTCTTGTCCAGTAACTCTTGCAGTTGTACCATTAACTCTTTCATCTCTACCGGAGCCATCCGGTATGGTGCTTTCGATATTGGAGCCGTCCCTAGCGCCAAATCAATCACGAACTCAACCTCTCTGTCTAGGTGGAAGTCCTGGAAGATTGTTCGAAAATACGTCTATGCAGTCCCTCACGACTGGTATATCTTCCACTTTTGGGTTTTCTTTACGACTATCGACTATGTAGGCTAACTATCCTACACAGCCTTGTCTTAACAACTTCCTGGCCTGCATCATCGTCAGACAACTCGCTTGTCTAGGCGATTTATTGCCATAAAACACAACCTTTGACGGGGTCATAAGGTTGATACACTTCTTCTGGCAATCAATTACAGCCCCATAATTGACCAGCCAATCCATTCCCAGAATAACATCGAATTCCCCAAGCCTAATCAGGATAAGATCTATGTTCATAATGTTACCCTTAATATCCACCCTACAATTCTTCTGTACGTACTTAATAGGGATCACTTCTCTATTCACAATCTCTATGTTCATGGGGTATTCTAACTCGTCCATAGGCAATTCTAAGTTCTTAGCAAAATCATCGGATATAAATGAACAAGTAGCACCCGAATCCAATAGTACATAAGCATTAACTTTATTAATCGGAATGATACCAGACACGACATCGTGAGACTGTACAACATCCTACACAGTCCTGTTGAAGGTCCTGGCGGTTGGTCGGTTGGTTGCGGTTGGTCCCGTGATAGTTAAAGCACTTCCACCGCTGTTTCCCCTGTTTCCTCCTGATCCTACCCCTCCAGATCCCTTCTTGGGACAGTCCCTTGCCAGATGGTCCTTTGAGCCGCAGGTGAAGCAGGCGCCCTTCTTTGGGTTAGGATAGTTAGGTGCTATGTGGCCTTCCTGACCACAATTGTAGAACACTCGTTTTCCCTTCATACAGACCCCCAGGTGAGCTTTCCAGCAAGTCAGACAAGCTTCGATCCTCTTCTTCTGACCTCCTTGCTGATTTCCAGTTGATGAGTTGTCTGTCCACCTCCTCTTCTGATTGTTACTTCTCCCCGTGCTGCTACCACTAACCTTGTTAACTCCTTCACCTTCATTCTTCTTCTTTTTCTGATCTTGGTTATACTTTGTAACAGCGTCACTCCCGCCTTCAGGGAGAATGGCCTTCTTTAACACTCCAGCAAACGTGTTCAATTAGAACATTGACACTTTGCTATACAACCAGGGCTTCAGGCCCTGTTCAAACCTCCTTGCCTTCCTCTGATCGGTGTGCACTTGATATGTGGCAAACCTAACCAACTCATTGAATTTCGCCGTATATTCCGGTACGGACATATTCCCCTGTTTCAGTCCCTGGAACTGGACCTCCATTTGATTCTGCGAGCTGGTTGAAAAGTACATCTCGAAGAACATCTCTTTGAACCTCTCTCAGGTAATCACACCTTCTCCTCCCTGGACCTTATTTTCTTGCCACCAATAACTAGCTTCGGATTTCAGCATGAACGTTGCGTAGGTGGTTTTCTGGTCTTATCTGACTCTGGCGACGTCGAAAACTTTTTCCATCTCCATGACCTAGGTTTAATCTTCTATCGGGTTCATGGTGCCTTTAAACTCTGGCGGTCCCATCGCCTTGAAGTCCTTGAACGTTGTGTTCGGTGGAGCTTGAGGTTGGTTGTTAAGCACTCCAGCAAGTAAGTTCGCCAATTGCTGAACAGGATTAGCATTGGCATCGTTGTTGTTGTTCGTTGACCCTTCTTGGGCCTGTTGACGGTTAGGTCGTCTCCTTGGCAGCATTTTTCTGTTAAAAAATACGCTTATTAGATCTTTATTCAATTCTCTAAATATCTAAGGCTTAACTTAAACATTTTGACATAATAAGTCAACACATTATCTCAAGTAAACTCTGATATTTTATTAAATCAAAAGTTTTAACATAATACGATAGCATCACTGCTATTTACATCAACTATCCCGAGATAAAGAATCTACAGGATTTAAAACATCAAAATATTCCTCTGTTTATAAACACATCGGAATTTACATTATTAACTACAAGATAGGTTATCACAAAATCAAATGCTCCTATCACTGCCAATTAAGGCGACGATCAGCTTTGCCACGCTCTTCTTCCATAATCCGGGACATCGTCCTTCGATCTAGCATATACGACGGTAGTCCTTCGAACTGAATTGGTTACCTCATAACCCGATCCTGGGCCTCATTAATTGCATATTGAAGCGTAGAGTACGTCTCCTCAAGCTTGGCCTTCTTCGCCCGACAGTTATCTCCTGCGAGATCTGCTCGTCGTGATTCCCTTACCCAGGCCTCCTCTGCTATGGCCAGCCTTGCTGATTTCTCTTTTAGTTCATTCTTCAATTCCTCCATTTCCTCTGACTTCTTCTCGGTTTGGCCCTTCTCGTGAGCCAAATCCCACTCTACATTTCCCAACCGTGTGTGAAGCGCCTCAACCTCTCCATCCCTCAGCTCGATGGTAGACTGTTGAGTAACTGACCGCTCCCTCAGCTCCTGAAAAGTCTCCCTCAGCTCCTGAATAGTATCACGTAACTCTATGTTACGGTCATACAGCTCGTCATACATCTCAGCACTGATAGAGCTCAGTGGGAACTCTTCAGGGTCTTCCTCCTCCTCTTCGGCTGCCTCAGCCTGAACCTCAATCTCCTCAATGTCTTCCTCAGAATTAAACACCGGCACATACACCTGACCAATGACTGTGATCAAGGGTGATGGCTCTCGTCGGACTAACTGCTCCCAGACTACGTGGATATCTTGGGGCTGCTCCTCTCTAGCCTCTAAGGGTACAAGGTCCCTGGACTGACTAGGTTCTCCAGCATCCGTCATCCTGACAAATAAAATTTTAAGTCTTAGTTATTACGTGATGCTAATCGTTACTCGAGTATATAAGTATAAGCACATAGCACATAACATAAGTTATTATCTTTCTTAGAACTCAATAAGAGTTATCATTACTATGTTCCCGATCTCTAAAAGGCTACTATCCTAAGGTCTTCCCCCACCTAAGGTTCATAACCTACAGCTCTGATACCAACCTGTGACACCCCCAAATTCGGGTACTTCAATTCCACGGGATTTGGTGTTCACTGTACAAATATCATCTATCTATCTACCCATAATAAATGCAAACCATGCAATAGATAGGAATAAATCCTCCCCTTATGGGGTTACAACATCTGAACAGAAATACATAATCAATCCCAGGTCATACTAACCTTAAATCTCAAATGCGGAAACATAAACCATAATTAAGTCTTACACAGCTGAATACAAGTCTGAAACATAAACATATGAAATAAACAACAAGTCTTCATCACTTGTTGACTTTGCCCTTGCCTTTGCTAGTAGAAGGCTCGTCGGACCTTTCGTTCTTAACTGCAATGTTATTATTACGCAAGAGTGAGCACGATTGCCCACAAGTATAATAATATGACAACAATATAATAACATGAGAGTGAATCAAAGACATCTGAATAAAGAAACTCAACTTTTGACTCAAGGATAAATAACAGAAATCAAAAGAACATCTGAGGGTCATAAGACCTCGAACTATGTCCTAGGTTGTAAAGTGTTAAACTTCAAACCTTTAACAGTCATAAAACTATGGACTCTACTTCTCATACTTAGGGGGATCAGCCCTTAGTACCATACTGTACACAATATCTCAACGCTAAAGCGTAAATAATCCCCTATACAGGGTTGTTCATCTCAGTTTGACATCAGAGTCTGCACCAAAGGAAGTTTGGTTTGGATAGGTTCAATAATAGTTCTAGAATTTAGAACGCTCATCAACTATGGACTAGTCGAATCAATAAGGGTTCGCTAGTCTTACAAGGTTCAGCAATAAACGATATTCAAATTGAATAATAACTTTGAATTTAGTAACTTGGTTGACATAAGAATAAGGAATAGAACGCTTATTCAATTTAAAGAGTTTAGATAAGGAACTTGCTTAATGATAATGAGTTAGGCATAGAATACTTGCTTAATCATAATAGAGTTAGGGTATAGAAACTTGCTCAAAGAAAGTTTAGGGTTAGAGAACTTGCAAAATATTAAACAAATTTAAAGATAGGAAACTTGCTCAATGTAAAAGTAAAGTTTGAGTTTAAGAAACTTGCCTCGTGCGTAAGCTATAATTACAATTCACGTTCCCCAATTAATCCTACATACCATTTAAAGTCACAATATCAATTAATTATAACAATACTAGCATCATGAGTATATTCTCTTTCATTTAACTCAACTCTAAATCTGATTATATCAACTATATACACAAACCTTAACTCTTAAACACATTATTAGACTTCACGAATAACGAGTTTAAGTACTCATTCAACTCATCAATTAATCACATAAAACCTTCATTGACATGTTACTAATCTATTTTAACATTTCATTATATGATTATTACATTTTCATGTTCATTAGATTAGGTTACAATTATATTTCCTGGACTTGAACAATTAAAATCTCATTTCTGGGCAAAATCTGCCAAGTGGAGCAGCTTCACCATTTGAACTAAAAATGGCGCTGCAGCACCACTGGCGCTGCAGCCCCAATCTTAGGCTTAAAGCTGGCGCTGCAGCCCCACTCTTAGGCTTAAAGTTGGCGCTGCAGCTCCACACGCCAGTTTCAAAATTTGTAGTTCGCGAATAACACAGAACAGAACCAAAATAGACCCAAAAACTTTGTTCAAACAATAAATTAATCATACCCATCAATTCTAGACTACACAGAAGTATAATCCAACACTTATAGCATGATTTTGACAACTTAAACAACTAAATTTAAACCCATAAATTTCATGTTTTTGCTATTTTTCAAAGTTTCGTCAATTTTCATGAAATCACACATTACAGATTCGTTATAACACCAAATCAGTCCGTTTAAGTTTCGTTCTTTTCGTTTTTACATGTACAAACATATTAAATCATCAATTTACAGTTTTACATGCAACTAAGGCATCAAATTTCATACATACAAGCCATATTCAAATATTTTTCACTGTAAACTCAAAACTTTCTTTTTAAACACAATCTAATGGATTAATTCAACCAAAATAGTTTATAAACATCATATAATGATTTATACATACTACCTAACATATATCAATCACTTTCTCATGTATTAGTCACAAAATTCATTTACAGAGAACTGAAACTAATTTTTCTATGAAAACTCAAGAACATGAGAAATAGAGATTATAACTTGGATTCTTACCCTTTGATTCTTGTTTAGATGATAGGAAACTCTTATTTGATTCTCCAAACCTTCTTCAATCTCAATCTCTCTCAAATTTCTCTCTCTTTTTCTCTCTGTGTTCTCTAACTTGTTTTCAAAAAGACTGATAATACTAATATAATTATACGTATAGACTTAACTGGCAGAACATGGGTAGTGGTTAAGTGCTTGGCCTTAACTGCTCCCATGTTCTTAAGGCCATGTTTGGTTTGTCACTTAAAAAACTCCTTTTCCATTTATTTTAATTAACTTACTATTATATAGTTAATTAATGTCACACCCAATTATTCAAATAATCCTATTTAAATAAAATATCATAATTCCACAATAATTCACATAGTCACATAATTAAAATTCTTGTTTATTAATTATGTCAAATCATTAAATCTCTAATTGATTATTAATTTAATTAGAATAACATTATGCTTATTTAAATAATTCGTTTAATCAAATAAGCTCAATTAAATACATACTTTGAATATAAAAATTCACCACATTAATTTAACTAATGTAACACATATAATTAAATTAATCTACCACAATTTCATCAATTAATTATTTAACTCAATAATTAAATCATCGAAAAATATTTATTTAATTCAATAAATATTCAAATTAAATTATAAAAATCTCGTTCGTCACAATCAAACTAGAGCGAAATAATAGGTTTCCTAATCACCTATTTCTTTGATAATTTTAGAGAACCAATGAAACAATAAGAAGGTCTCCCCAAATGAAGTCTTGTGTGAGATGTACGTATCATTTCGAATGCGATAGTCATGGGATTGAACGAAGAAAAAGGACTCTTAACTTTCTTTGATAATTCAAAACGATTTGGGCATCATTTTGAACGTGATAGTCATGGGAATGCTCGTTTTAATTCCAATAAAACTAAAACGAAGAAATAGTACTCCTAATCTCTAATTTCTTTGACAATTTGAGACAACCAATGAAAAAAATAAGATGGTCTTCCAACATGAAGACTTATGAGAGATGTACGCATTGTTTTGAATGCGATAGCTATGTGATTGCTTCTTTTGATGCTAATTAAACTAGAACGAAGTAATAGGACTCCTAATCACCTCTTTCTTCAATAATTTTTGTGACAACTCGAATTTTTAAAAATTATTATATTAAGAATTTAATAAATAAAATTATTATTACGAGATGTTTTGAGTTTGGATATGTGTTATATGTGGTGAAGTATATGATGTGGTGTGAATATAGAAGATATATATATATATATATATATATATATATATATATATTCATATGATGGAAGAATGAGGTTTAGTAGTTAATTTATTTTAACTATTAAAGAAGGAAAATGAAATTGTTTGAAAAGGGAAGTTAGTTAATTTAATTAAGTTAGAAGTTATATTATTGAATAATATAATTTGATTATATGCCTTGTGGCAATGAATTTATTATGAATTAAATCTCATAAATAATGTGAGTAATTCACTTAATTAAAATAGTGAATTAATGTAAATATATTGTTTTAATAAGATGAGAAAGTAATACATATTACCTATAAACATAAAATATTAATGTATTACAATTGTGAATCTCGTGAAGAGTAAAAATATTTACCGAATAAAATAAATATTTTAGTGGAATAGTTATGAAATTAAAATGAATATTTGATGAAAATCGTTACGGAATAATTTAATGAAAGTGTGATAATATTGATGGAAGGGAATATCCTAATTTAATTAAGTAATTAAATTAGAGATTTAGTAATTTGTTATATTGGCAAAATGGAAGTTATAATTATATTAAGGATTAATTTAATAATGGTTGTGACAAATAAAATATACGATGAGGAAGAAATTAAAATAAATTAAAAGGAGATTTGAAAGGGCTAGCCAAACATGGCCTTGTGGCTTTTGGATTTCCATAACCCCTAATTTAATTATATATTAAGTAATATAATAAGTATTAGTTAATATACGTATTATATGTCAGTGTAATTTTACGTTAAGTCCTATTCTAAGCCTAAACTAAGAGAAGAAAAGAGAAAGAGAGAAAACAGAGAAGAGAATGGGAGAAAAAAAGAGAAGAACTCTCTGTGAGAAGGATTGGAGATTCAAAGAAGGAAGAAGAAGAAGATTTCTCGTCCTCTAATCAAGTTTGAGAATAATCGAAGGTATTACTCTAGGGTTAAAACTCTAATTTATAGTTTCTCAAGTTCTTCATTTAGAAAACTATTTTGGTTGGATGAATTCAAGAGAAGTTGTGTATATATATGTATATGTTTATACATGGTGAATAATCTGATATATAGCTTCTATAATTATTTGCAAGTAATGAAATTCATGTATTTATGTTAAAGAAGAGGAATTTGGGTTTTGATGGTAATGTGTATATTTTGGTCTACTTTGACGCTAAAATTGGCTAAGAAAGCTTATAGTAATCTGCAAAATGATGATGTATTATGATACTACTCAAAAAAATGAAAACAACCCAAGTTGAACGAGCCAAAACGGATGTAAAACGAATTCGTAGTGATTGAATTCGCTAAATATATGTAAAACATGAAGAATTAGCATGAACACTGAATTGGAACCCTTAAAAGGAATTGTTAATGTTTTTGAAGTGCTATAATTATCATATAGATGAGTAGTTCAGTGTTTCACGAATCCATAGAGTCGAAAATGGACTCAATCATGTGTATAGCTTGATTTATGAAGATGGGACGGAGGAAAGGATTAGAAAATTCGCCAGAACCACAAATTGGAAAGAAGATTCGCGTAGCAGGCTGCCAGGGGCGCAGCTGTGTTTCCCCAAGACTGTTAGGGGCGCAGCTGCGCCGGGAACAGTGTTAGTCTGGGAGCGCAGCTGCGCCGAGAACAGTGTTAGTCTGGGACTTTTTTGACCTCCTGTGGTAAAAGAGCCATAAATTTTTCATACGAACTCCGATTGAGGTGATTCTAGATGATTCGGAACTAGCACGAGTGGACCTACAACTTTCGTTCTTTAAGTTTTTTAATTTGAGGTCAGTAGCAGGGATCAAAACGGTCATTTGTAGGACTGATGTGTTTTTGGAGGCAATCGGGGGGGTGTCGAGCATGCGTGTATGCACATGTAATGCTCCCGACCATGTAAAATGATGTTGTAACTTCCATAACATGACTATTATGTATTATAATGATACTTAGCATTAACCTTGAGTATTAGACAATTCGTATGGGCGTACTAAGCGTGCGCAAATGCGTGTCGTTTGGGCGTTCGAATAGGCAAGTTTGACGTACGGACGTGTAAGCGTCGCAGCGCCGTAACGAACGAGTGTGTATGACCTTGTTTAATATTATGTTTTCAATGAGAATGAAACATTATAAAGTAATGTAACCCAATATAGTAGCATGCAAAGCACATGCAAAAGAGGCGAGTTAGGCGTGTGACGTATAAATGTCGAAACGCCGTGTAATGTGGTAATACACTTAAATAGTGTTTCGATTCTAATGTAACAAACATTATTCTATATGAAAAGTGGTTAATATAAAACCAATAGGTGGTCCTAGTAGGACTTGGACACTTGAATGAATTACAATCAAATTGAATGTTATGTATTGATAATAGGAAGGGTTATGAGATGTAGAGTAAAGTTTATATTACAACTAATATGCATTGCTATGTGACTAATAATTGATGTGCATGATTATATAATTATGTAGGGCACGTGAAGTGCAGATAGCTGTAAGCTGTTAAACTGTTATTGGTAAACAACGATCAAGGCAAGTCTTTCAGTTCCTATTTTCTACGTGCACTTGATGACGAACTGTTTAAATTGTTTTGCAAAGAGCATGATATGTTGTATATATGTTGTAAGCATGAAATGTTAAAGTCAATTTATGACTACATTGATTGATTAAAGAATGTTGATTGAGTAAGGAACTCAATCTTTATATTTGTTATGTGATGTAAAACATGTATGCCATGTACTTTAATTATTATGAGATGTATGTTGAGCATGTATTTATGTGTTATGTGATGCATGAAAGCTGTTAGATCTTACTGAGCTGTTGAGCTCATTCTTGCAAATAATCACTTTTGCAGATTAAGGATTCAAGGTAACGCCCAACTTGAAAGAAATGAATCAGATGTAATGCATGAAGATTTATATACTTTGGCTGAATTGTTATTATTTTGGACCCTGTTTAAGGTTTCAGATAATGTATTTGATAATGTATGATGGTTAACAGATGTTGAGTTATAAAGTTTAAGTTTTACCAATGTATAAGGGTTATTGAACGTGGTTGTAAATTTTAGTTTATAATAACTCTGACGAAGCGATTCATGAAATAAAGTTGAATCAAAGTTACGTAATGATAAAGGTTGAGATTCAGGGATAATAAAGAAAGAATAATATAAAAGTTTTAAATATTCAATATTTTTAGTGATTGTATCATTGATTAATGATGTAAAGTCTTAATAAGGATGTATTGTTAACGAATTTTGGGGTCGTTACAGTTGGTATCAGAGCTGATAGGTTATACACCTTAGGTAAGAGTACCTTAGGCTATGACCTTAGTAAGGTGTATAACCTTAGAGAATGAGAAGTTAGGTTACGTATAACGAAAAGGTGATTCCTTTCACATACGTAGAAGTATATGATGAGTTAAGTCCTATAAATGTTATAAGAAGAAGGTGAGAATAACGAGGAATAAAACTCGAATAAAATGTTGAACTTTATGAACGAAGTTAGAAATTCTTAAAAGAAGAGTTAATAAATAAACAAGAAGGTTCAAAGAAGAATCTTGAAGAGATATGAAGATGAGAATCAGGAGTTACCTAACTCCAATAATAAAGATGACGAATAATGATGAATAGACGAAGTCTATAAGATTAAATCATAATGAGGTCATGATATAACATGATGAAAGGAAAAGATAAAAAGTTTTAAAACAAAACGATAATGAGATAAGAAAGAATCATAAGGGAGATGATTAGAGAATAAGATCACGACGTGATCTTTTGAAGTTGAAAGACAGATGGTCTGTAATGATTGAATAGTTATAGTTTGATGCTATAACGAGAATGTACTATGATATAGTACGAGGTTAACTCACGAGAAGTTATAAATAATGAGATGCGAAAAAATCGTATAGAGTAAAGAGCAAGTTATGAGCAAGATAGAGTTAGGTGGGATTTCAATTAAAGAATCATGTGATGACTGAGTTGTACAAACCTTTGTATGGGCGAGGATTTTGTGCTTGCACTTAGTTTATCACATTGATAATCATTGGAATGTTGGTGTCGCGCTATCAATGTATATATGATGAAAAGGTGATTCTTTTCTCATGTGTATATTTGATAGTTAGAGACTATTAAGATTAGTAAGATGTTATTAGGATTAACTGCGAGTTTTTAAAACTCATGCGTATGGTAAGTTTATGACTCATAATCATATGATATGTTTAGGAACTCCTCGGCGAATGGACACCTATGGTCTGACTAGGAAGTTCTTAAACTTATATCATTGTGGAAAGTTCCTGACTTCCAAAGTGTGGAAAGTTTGATGAACTATACTGGGAATAGAAAGGTTATGGTGTAGGAAGCATTGATGTTGTTTAAGGTTGATAAAATGATTAAGTAATGATGGAGTAAAGATTTAATTGATCGAGAAAGTTTTATATTCTAAATCTCCTAGCTTTGCTAGATTTTTGAAATTTATTGACTTCGTGCTGATGTTGCATTTCTGTTTTCTTGAAAAACATTGGATAAAATAATGAAACCAACGAATTTTTTTAAAATAGTGCTATTATTCGCATGTTTACGCTAATTGCTTCAGCTAGACAAAAATAATTTTAAATTTTCAAAATGTATTTTATGTGTTCTATACATCATTTGATATGGTGTAAAGATAATAATCGAGGAAGTTATCAATGCAGTTAAACCTAGTGTTGGATGTGATCGTATGATCGTCAGCCCACTATGGTATGATGTAGTATGACGACGTCATGTAATGACGAAATCCTCAACGTACCATTATTACGGTACGGTATCAGGATATTATGAAAAGATTCTTTTATTTTTAGTTTCCTTAAACAATAAAAAAAGGGGATTTATTTACTTTTAGTTTCTTTAAATGAAAAAAAATTGAGTTGGTTAAAGATATATATATATATATATATATATATATATATATCGATTGATGTCCGAGTTATTGCTAGAAGTCTATGCTACTTGATTCAGCTAAAAGAATATTGAAAGATGTTCATGAAATTCAAGCGTTCTTTGTCAAACTATACCAAACCAAATTATTTTGGTCTGGATTCAAATGTTAAGAAGCTGAGGTGAACAACCCTGTAAAAGGAGACATGTTATCGGAGACAATGGTTTCGAAAGTAACGCATATAGTCGTTACGATGTTAAGATGTAATACTTTGTGCACAACGTAGGGGTACGATAGGCTGATCACCTAAAGTACTTGCAGAGAGTGTTTTCAGTCTGTGTGATTGCTAAACATTCTGTTAAAGATGGTTTACAGTGGTGATGCACTATTAAACCTAGAGAAGAGTTCAAGGTCTGATGACCCTTCAGCATGAATTGGAATCTTTTAAATTCCTGTTATTCATATCGCTTTCCAATTATTGAGTAATTGTGGAAGATTCTTATTATTCTGAAGGTGAAGGTGGCAAGAATGATATTCCTTAGAAAGAAATAGTTGTAGAACACAACAAGTTAGTGAATAAGATTAACGTAAAATCTACTTTGATAGATTGAATGAATGAAGATTAATAAAAATTTCAAGGGCGAAATTCTTAGAAGAAGGGGTGAATGTGAAAACCCGAATACTTATAAGATAGTGAATTATGAAGTATATGTCTTCGACGAGTAAAGTATATGGTAATGATCCTTAGAAAGGAAATGAACGAGTTAGAGAATATATAATATTTGAAACATAATTGTGTTTAATTGAATGTTATGAAATAAAACCTAAAATTTGTTGAAGAACGGAATGTAATAGAATATATATGTATAACCTATATTAAGGTAATGTGTTGAAGTTATTCAACGATAAATGTTTTTAAAGAGATTTGATGAAAACCTGAGTAAGGTAGGGTTTTGGTGATTCCGAGGACGGAATCCTTATAAGGAGGGAAGGATGTGACAACCCGAATTTTCAAAAATTATTATAATAAGAATTTAATAAATAAAATTCTTATTACGAGATGTTTTGAGTTTGGATATGTGTTATATGTGGTGAAGTATATGATGTGGTGTGAATATAGAAGATAATATATATATATATATATATATATATATTCATATGATGGAAGAATGAGGTTTAGTAGTTAATTTATTTTAACTATTAAAGAATGAAAATAAAATTGTTTGAAAAGGGAAGTAAGTTAATTTAATTAAGTTGGAAGTTATATTATTGAATAATATAATTTGATTATATGCCTTGTGGCAATGAATTTATTATGAAGTAAATCTTATAAATAATGTGAGTAATTCACTTAATTAAAATAGTGAATTAATATAAATATATTATTTTAATAAGATGAGAAAGTAATACATATTACCTATAAATGTAAAATGTTAATGTATTACAATTGTGAATCTCATGAATAGTTAAAATATTTATCGAATAAAATAAATATTTTAGTGGAATAGTTATGAAATTAAAATGAATATTTGATGAAAATCGTTACGGAATAATTTAATGAAAGTGTGATAATATTGATGGAAGGGAATATCCTAATTTAATTAAGTAATTAAATTAGAGATTTAGTAATTTGTTATATTGGCAAAATGGAAGTTATAATTATATTGAGGATTAATTTAATAATGGTTGTGACAAATAAAATATACGATAAGGAAGGAATTAAAATAAATTAAAAGGAGATTTGAAGGGGCTAGCCAAACATGGCCTTGTGGCTTTTGAATTTCCATAACCCCTAATTTAATTATATATTAAGTAATATAATAAGTATTAGTTAATATACGTATTATATGTCAGTGTAATTTTACGTTAAGTCCTATTCTAAGCCTAAACTAAGAGAAGAAAAGAGAAAGGGAGAAAACAGAGAAGAGAATGGGAGAAAAAAAGAGAAGAACTCTCTGTGAGAAGGATAGGAGATTCAAAGAAGGAAGAAGAAGAAGATTTCTCGTCCTCTAATCAAGTTTGAGAATAATCGAAGGTATTACTCTAGGGTTAAAACTCTAATTTATAGTTTCTCAAGTTCTTCATTTAGAAAGCTATTTTGGTTGGGTGAATTCAAGAGATGTTGTGTATATATATGTATATGTTTATACATGGGTCTGTATAATCTGATATATAGCTTCTATAATTATTTGTAAGTAATCAAATTCATGTATTTATGTTAAAGAAGAGGAATTTGGGTTTTGATGGTAATGTGTATGTTTTGGTCTACTTTGAGGCTAAAATTGGCTAAGAAAGCTTGTAGTAATCTGCAAATTGATGATGTATTATGATAGTACTCAAAAAAACTGAAAACAACCCAAGTTGAACGAGTCAAAACGGATGTAAAACGAATTCGTAGTGATTGAATTCGCTAAATATATGTAAAATATGAAGAATTAGCATGCACACTGAATTGGAACCCTTAAAAGGAATTGTTAATGTTTTTGAAGTGTTATAATTATCATATAGATGAGTAGTTCAGTGTTTCATGAATCCATAGAGTCAAAAACGGACTCAATCGGATGTGTATAGCTTGATTTATGAAGATGGGAAGGAGAAAAGGGTTAGAAAATTCACCAGAACCACAAATTGGAAAGAAGATTCGCGTAGCACGCTGCCAGGGGCGCAGCTGCGCTACCCCCAAGGCTGTTTGGGGTGCAGCTGTGCCGGGAACAGTGTTAGTCTGGGACTATTTTGACCTCCTGTGGTAAAATAGCCATAACGTTTTCATACGAAATCTGATTGAGGCGATTAAAGATGATTCAAAACGAGCACGAGTGGACCTACAACTATTCGTTCTTTAAATTTTTTAATTTGAGGTCAATAGCAGGGGCAAAATGATCATTTATAGGACTGATGTGTTTTTGGAGGCAATCGGGGGGCGTCGGGCATGCACGTATGCACATGTAATGCTCCCGACCATGTAAAATAATGTTGTAACTTCCATAACATGACTATTATGTATTATAATGATACTTAGCATTAACCTTGAGTATTAGACAATTCGTATGAGCATGCTAAGCGTGCAAAAATGCATGTCGTTTGGGCGTTCGAATAGGCAAGTTTGACGTACGGACGTGCCAGCGTCGCAGCGCCGTAACGAACGAGTGTGTATGACCTTGTTTAATATTATGTTTTCAATAAGAATGAAACATTATAGAGTAATGTAACCCAATATAGGAGCATGCAAAGCACATGCAAAAGAGGCGAGTTAGGCGTGTGACGTATAAACGTCGAAACGCCGTGTAATGTGGTAATACACTTAAATAGTGTTTCGATTCTAATGTAACGAACATTATTATATATGAAATGTGGTTAGTATAAAATCAATAGGTAGTCCTAGTAGGACTTAAACACTTGAATGAATTACAATCAAATTGAATGTTATGTATTGATTAGAAAGGGTTATGAGATGTAGAGTAAAGTTTATATTACAACTAATATGCATTGCTATGTGACTAATAATTGATGTACATGATTATATAATTGTGTAGGGCACGTGAAGTGCAGATAGCTGTAAGCTGTTAAACTGTTATTGGTAAACAACGATCAAGGCAAGTCTTTCAGTTCCTATTTTCTACGTGCACTTGATTACAAACTGTTTAAATTGTTTTGCAAAGAGTATGATATGTTGTATATATGTTGTAAGCATGAAATGTTATAGTCAATTTATGACTACATTGATTGATTAAAGAATGTTGATTGAGTAAGGAACTCAATCTTTATATTTGTTATGTGATGTAAAGCATGTATGCCATGTACTTTAATTATTATGAGATGTATGTTGAGCATGTATTTATATGTTATGTGATTCATGAAAGCTGTTAGATCTTGCTGAGCTGTCGAGATCATTCTTGCAAATAATCACTTTTGCAGATTAAGGATTCAAGATAACGCTATGTGCTACTTGAAAGAAATGAATCAGATGTAATGCATGAAGATTTATATACTTTGGCTGAATTGTTATTATTTTGGACCATCTTTAAGGTTTCAGATAATGTATGATGGTTAACAAATGTTGAGTTATAATGTTTAAATTTTACCAATGTATAAGGGTTATTGAACGTGGTTGTAAGTTTTAGTTTATAATAACTCTGACGAAGCGATTCATGAAATAAAGTTGAATCAAAGTTTTGTAATGATAAAGGTTGAGATTCAGGGATAATAAAGAAGAAATAATATAAAAGTTTTAAATATTCTGTATTTTTAGTAATTGTATCATTGATTAGTGATGAAAAGTCTGAATAAGGATGCATTGTTAACGACCGATGTCGAGAGTTGTATTGTATGAATTTTGGGGTCGTTACAATTTTAGAGAACCAATGAAACAATTAAAATGTCTCCATAAAAGAAGACTTATGTGAGATGTGTGCATCGTTTTGAACGTGATAGTCATGGGATTTCTCCTTTTGATGCTAATCAAACTAGAACGAACTAATAGGACTCCTAATCACCTCTTTCTTTGACAATTTAAAAACCAATGAAACAATTAAAATGTCTCTCCCTAAAAGAAGACTTGTGCAATGTACGCATTGTTTTGAATGCGATAGTCCTGGGATTGCTCCTTTTGATTCCAATCTAACTACAATGGAGAAATAAGACACATAATCACCTCCTTCTTTGACAATTGCAGAGAACCAATGAAATAATTAAAAGCTCTCCCTAAATGAAGACTTATGTGATATGTACGCATCGTTTTGAACATGATAGTCATGGGATTACTCCTTTTGATGCTAATCAAACTAGAGCGAACTAATAAGAATCCTAATCTCCTCTTTCTTTGAGAAATTGAGAGAACTAATGAAACATTAAAAATATCTCCCTAAATGAAGACTTGTGTGAGATGTGCGCATCATTTTGAACGAGATATAATGTTATTCCTTCAATGTGATTTACGCATCGTTTTGATCGCGATAGTCATGGGATTGCTCCTTTTGATGCTGATCAAACTAGAACGGACTAATAGGACTCATAATTACCTCTTTCTTTGACAAATTGAGAGAACCAATGAAATAATAAAAATATCTCCCTAAATGAAGACTTGTGTGAGATGTGCGCATCATTTTGAATGCGATAGTAATGGGATTGCTCCTTTTGATGCCAATCAAACTAGAATGAAGAAATAGAACTCGTAACCATCTCATTCTTTGATAATTTGAGAGAACCTATGAAACAATTAGAAGGACTCCTTAAATGAAGACTTGTGTGAAATGTACGCATCATTTTGAACGTAATAGTCATGTGATTGCTCCTTTTGATGTCAAACTAGAATGAAGCAAAATGACTCTTAATCATCTCTGTGACACCCCCAAATCCGAGTCCCTTCGAACCTCGCGATCCGGTTCACCACGATACTACTATCGTCAAAATATTCTATCTTTTATTCATAACTTAAAGAATATAACTTTGCTTTATTACAATTTAGAATATAAATTCCTTCCATATCCAGGATCCGTATAATAACCCGAAACTTTTATAAGTTTCAATCTTGGTCATTTACCAATCCTGACTTTACATCATATTTGATATAACAAAAATGCAGAATAACTTAAACTTTTTCAATTTCCTTTGAATAAAATCTTTTATTGATTTCATAACTTGAATCAATTACATATCCTTGAATCAAATATATAGTGATTCATTCTATTCAAATTACTGTACAAGATTTTACATCTCGATTCGATATCCTCTATGTATTAACTAATACATCTTTACAACACGACTAGTGTTAAACATCGTAAACAACTATCAAGTACCTCTCCTAGAACCTAAACATGGTTCAACCAATAATCTAAATAGTAATCTTCGTTGCGATGCTATTTAACTTTATCAATCAAGAAGCTCGTAATCTTTATCGTGAGTCCTTAACCTACAAAAATGGTTATTTGCAAGAGTGAGCTCGACAGCTTTGCAATTCTAACAGTTTTCATACATCACATAGCATATAATATCATGCTCAGTTCATGCATTCATAATCATTTAAACATACTACGCATGTTACTTCTCACATAACAGGCATAGAGATTAACTTCACAATATATCATCAAAGATCAACTTTCAAATATCATACATATTCCATATGCATTTCATATCAACATTCTCATAGCATAATATAATTCAACTAACAATTATCGAATTCATATAACAAATAAGAATTGAAAGACTTGCCTGATTCGTAGTTTATCAACTACGACTTAACTTCTTAAAGCTATCTGCGCTTCGTGTATTCCTACACAGATATATAATCATGGATTCATACTCATCAGTCATACATTTCATACGCTCTTAATATAATAACAAATATCGTTTCCTAACTTGGTTTCATTTTTTTACTTGAACTTAGGATAACCATGAGACTAGCTCATTCTACTATCATATTTATCTAAACAATCTTGTTTCTATCTTGTAGTCCTTAAGGACAACATATAACCATAACTTAAGACCATGCAGTTAACAAACTACTCTTGGTCACTCTGCAGAACGGCGTGGCCGCGCTGCATTTAAGCTTGGGAGTGGCGCGGCCGCGCTACTCCCTGCCAAAACCAGACTTGAGTATTTCATTGGACAGTTTAGTCTCTAGTCCTAACACGTGTTCTGATACATATTATACATCAAGTTGACTGTGATCTTTCTTAAAGTTCACATTCAAACTACTTAGCTCCATATTGACTTATTTCAATCAATAAGGCTTAACGACTTTCTTTAACAAGATTAAATGTTATAAGTTTTCAAACCATGTATTGGTACGCATGCTCATATATATCTATCTTATTTACATAGGCATAGTATAGAGAATTACTTGAAAACTCATGTTAAACCATGTTTGAATAGTCTAATTCATGCTTAGCTACATGGTGGACACACTCGACACATTCTAGAGGCATAAAGTGGCCTAGCATACATGCTTGAAAAGTTAGAATACATTTTACACAATGTTCAAGACTATTAGTTCTCAAAACTTCTGAGTTTTCTTTCAAAATATTTTTAAACCAAGCTATATCGATCTAGTATATGCAAGGTAACTTTAAAACTACATTTCATGCACGTTGATATGCGTACATAGGGTACAAGGTCAGAACTCAAAGGACACCAAATTCATCAACTTCTGTTTCTCAAAAACTTTAAGTTTTCTTTTAGAAAATCATGTTAAACCAAATAATACCATTCACTACATGCATGACAATCTTAGTACACATGCCAGACTCCTTTATACACTTATTGAAGTCTAGCTAGCATGCTCATTATGTTAGATTACAGCATAAATGGAATTTCCAAGACTACACTGGTTTAACAAGGGGAAGTGGCGCGGCCGCGCCACTTTGGTTCAGCGTCAGAGAAGGTTCTACTTCTGCAAAATTCCCATGAACTAATTGTCTAACACATCAATGTAGCATGCTTTAGACCAACTATACAACTCTATACTCATACACATAACTCATATAACACAATGGTATTCATTATCAACTCAATTTCCAAGAATCTAATAACTTTCTAAGAATTTATCAACTTAGAAATTTAAGAACATAATATAGGAGTTATACCTCATGAAGCTTGCATTTACACCACTATATCCCATTTCAGATTCTATATTATCCACACACTCTCTATATAACCCTTATCAAACATCTAGCAACTCCAATTTGTGAGGGGGAGCTTCTAATTTATAGAAAAATCATTACCCATACCAAGGCTTTGCCCAACATTTGAATTCAATGGAAAGAGGGAGAAGCCAATGGGCAAGAAGGAGTTGGTGGAGAGCACTATTGAGACCACTCCCCCACCATTATTTTCATAGCCATCATCTCTTCCTTGCTAGCCCTTCATGATTTCATAGAGTTTTGAGTTGGAAGAGATAGGTTAGGCCAATGCACTCACGTGAATGAAGAAGAGAGAATGGGACTCACAATTTGGGACAAGAGTTACAAACTCAGCACTTTAGTAAAAATGGGGACTAACACACTTAGGTTTTATTTCTTTTGGACAATATAAGTCACACTTAGATAACTTAATATTGCTACACCACATTAAGTTATAGGTATATATATATACACACATGTGTGTACACCCACATACATCAAGCATACCAATACATATAATAATGTACCTCATGTACATTATTTTAATCCACTAATAATTTAATTGGGCTAATTATAAAATAGTTGGGTATTACCATCCCACCATTTTTCATAAAATCATTATCTCAAGTACACCCAAATATTATAATAATAATTAATATCAATTATTTATTAACTTACCATTTATCTTCTTTTAATAATTATAGTTATACCTCCAATTGATTTAACTTTTAATACTCATGCTACACAAGGCCCAATTATGTAAGCTTAGTAATTAATAGACCTCAAGCTCACAAAATAATATTACTCTCAATGTCACATCTTATAATAAGTTCATGATATAATGTAATTAAATTACTTATTTATATGCTCCCATAACATATATACTTGCATTTAGCAAATAAACTAACAAGCTCTATACACCAATGCATGGTCTCTAATTATAGCCAAGCTATTACCCTCCTATGGACATTACCCAAGGGTCAAAGAAAAGTTGGTGGCTAACTCCACCAACTACTACTATTCATGGTCCTTCCTCATTATTTCCCCCACATGGCTCTAGCTTGAACTTCACCATGGTATAAAATTTTCAGCATTTGGGCATAGAATAGGGGTCATGAAAGGGGGTCTATTGCACCATATCACATATTTAATTCCCACCTTGTACACAAAGCTAGCATACAAGTTTTGATGCTCACATATGTAATTAAATACCTCCCTTATACGTCCATATACATATATGTATACATATGTCCATCAACTTATTTTATACATTATATAATCCATGTACTTTTGACAATGCCGAATATATTTTAATTGAGTATTGTCAAACCACATTACTATTAGCTTTATTATTTCACTTATACTTAATCATTGAAATAATTATTATCAATAATTATTAATTTAGTTTAATTTAATATCTTTCGTAAAGTACACATTAATGTACCACACATAACACATTGTCACATAAGTTCATTTACGCAACTCATTTGACTCATTTCACTTTACCATATGGTTTCCTATATTATATAGTTTTCTTGAAGTGTCACACTTCATTCCATATTATATAGATGTAGCTACTATATAACATATAATTACATATCATTGCACCTAGCAATTAATTCACATAATTATACTAATTAATTCCTTTAATTATTCATTCATTATTTAATGAATACTTATTCCATCACTTTGCCACACTAGGCATATCTCACAAGCTTACATTAAGTTTATTATCATTTTCATCACTTAATCATCTTATTCATCTCCACCACATTACTACTTATAAAATAGTATAGTAACTTAAGTTGTTTAGTACATTAAAATAACTTAGTTTTTTTTTATAATTTAACCCTCTTGGAGATACATTACTATTATAAAAATTATGTATTCCACCATGACATAAAACGTTTTTATTATAATTTGGAAACTAAAGGCGTTAATTATAATAAAAGAATTCACTCATTATCTCAAGATATTATTCTTAATATAATATCTATATTTCATTAAAATAATTACATGTACGGCACATGTATACATTATATATAGAAAATAAGTTTATTTCCTATTATGATAAATTGTTTCCATCAATTCCTTTACATATAGCAAATATGTCTTAATGTATTTACCATATTACTTAATCATTCATATTACCTCATACAAAGCTATATAAGGTAATATTATTATATAAAATAATATTCTCCCTTTTATTAAAATAACTCAATATTAGAAATTATTTTAATATACTTATACAACGTACAATAATTGTTTCTCTTTTCTATAAATTGTTCCAAAATAATTTCTTCAATCTATACATTTAACTATATCTCAAATATTAATTAATTCTCTAATCAATATTTATTTAAAGATTTTTTTTTCATTAAAGTTAAACTATAAATAAAAAAAGGAGAATACAAAACTCAAAGGAACCCCAATCGAAAATAGTAGACTTCATAGGACATGCCCTATAATGATTGTACTATTAATCTTAAGGTCAAAGCCAACAAGCTAGCATAAGATACCATGAAGGCTCAAATCCCAATTCAAAGCCCAATCCGAAACATTAAAACCGAAATTAAGAAATTACATCAAAGACCAATAGAGGGCCGCAAAAATAGACCATAATCAAACTTGAAGGCAATAACCAAAGGCCCACAACAAGATGCAATCCTCGAACCTGCTAAAGCCCATAAAAAAGAAACTTGCGGGCCCAAGGAGAAAAAAGGAGATCCACAAAACAATAAACCCTTGGACGAAATCGGATAACCAGACAGGAGACTCCATGGGCAAACCCGACCCATGATCGATAACACATTGCAGCAACCGAGCGGAACAAGCCATAAGAGAAATTTTCACCCCAACAAATCAGAAAATCCCCTCAATAACGAATTAGTCATCACAGCAAATAGAAGCCACAGATCAGAGAAGTCACAAACCAGCAACACAGCCCAAAAAGAGCAGCAAATCAGAAAAAGTAGAAAGTCACCCACATGGTCAAAGGGACAATTAAAACATACAAACCCATGCAGGGGGACTAGAATAATCAAGAAAACACAGCAGCAACCATAGGACCTGCTGCGGCCAACAGACCTTGCACTCCTTTGAAGCCAAACAACATCAACAACAGTAGCAAACAGCAGCCCATAACCAGCCCAATAAGATGCCTGCCTTTCCAAGATTTGCTAACATGGCCAGCCCAATAAAACATGGCATATCCTTAACTTTCTGGAATTTTTTAATGGAGTGAAGTTTACACTTTATAATCTATAAAATGGTGAGAGTAAGATGTCTAGTCGGGGTAGAACTTTTACCATGCATTCGAGCATTTCGTTCCTGCCAGATATGGTATACGGTGGCGGCAAGGCCAAGTTTAAGAATACCACATTGAATAGCACTATTTGGTCTAGAAATAATGAAATTTGTAATGTTAGACCAATATCTAGATAATCCTTTCCAGCCACAATACCGCATCACAGTAATAAGATGGAAATAGAAGGAACAGTTGAAAAATAAATGGTTGAAAGTTTCAGTGTGGGCATTGCTAGCATAAAAGGCAGAGAGTGTTGACTTCAAGCCCAAAGTTAGCAAGCCTATCATTTGTTTGCAAGCCCTTCTGAAAAGCAAGCCACAAGAAAAATGAATATCTTGGAGGGATGAAATTGTGCCAATCCACATTCTGCCCAAGACAACGGATGGACTTCCCAGTGGGTCGACGAAGAGATATCCAAAGACTTAAAGTTATCCCACATAATGGAGTCTTCTCTATCAGAATTACAGATAGTAGATTGATTAAAGTTTTTCCTAAACTCAATAACCGAATGGTGATTAGAGGAAGGAAGCTGCCATCTAGAGTTAACCACAATGCTACTGACCAGAGCAGAGGGCCCAAGACCAGAATTAGAAATAAGAGGTGAGTGATGGGAAAAGGTCAGAACTCTACCTGAAATCCAAGGGTCAAACCAAAGCTTGGTTAGGCAGCCATTGCCGATAGTGAAACGGATATGAAGCAAAGCTATTCTTCTGAGAGAGAGTACTTTCCTCCAAATCCAGGAGCAGTCGTTAGGCGCATCCATGCACCAGAAATGTTTGTCTTTTAGAGCATAAGTTTTGACCCATTTTGCCCACATGGAGGGGGAGGATGGGCTTATAATATTCCACAAATCCATAAGAATAGAGGCTTTAATTCATCTAACTTCTTAATGCCAAGACCACCTTCTGAGACTGGGAGAGAAACTTTGTTCCTGGAAACTTTAGCATCATGTTTCATAAGAGAGAGACCTTTCCATAAAAATCTACAGAAAGTGCTCTTTAAGTCATTTAGAGCTGCAGCAGGAAGAATGAAGTGTGAAGACCAGAAAGCTTGCATAGAGAATATAACAGACTTGATCAATTGAAGCCTACCCGCAAAGGAGAGAAATCTATTAGTCCAAGAGGTTATCCTGCTAGTAATTTTTTCAAGCAAAGGCTTGCAGTTAGCCAAACTAAGTTTAGAGGTTAGGAGAGGAACTCCAAGAAACTTTGTCGGATACGACCCCAGTTGGAACCTCAGGGAGAGGTAATAGCACTAGCAATATCAGGAGGAACATTGGAAAAGAAGCACATGCTTTTAGCTGCATTAAAGTACAGACCAAAAATGGAGGAGATGTGAGACCCCAAATCCGGGTCCCCAGAACCTCGGACCTGGTACGTTACGATATAAACATAAATTGTTTATACAATAACCTTTACACATAATTCCCAAGGTTTGAAACCTTAACTTAATACACATATTCATATTCTACATGACATACAATGTCATACTCCTCTAAAACTATTACAAGTTTAACCTGATCCAAATCCAATTCTGGAACTTGTCTTTGCCTTTACCTGTGTCCGAAGTTTCATTTTAATTTGAAATGGTTATCATGATATAGCAAGGGTGAGCAACAAATTTGCCAAGCAAGTTTAAATACAACACGGATATATCATGATTGAAAGAAAGAATAATAAGCTGACAATCTTTCAACAATATAGGAATTGTGAAAGAACATGAATCAATAATGCCGAATAGCCAACAATGAACATGAATAAATTCAACTGAACAATATGGTAATGAAGGAGATCAGCCTTTCATACCTGATGAACATATACAATATGCACAACGTGCGAATCAATAAATCATAGATGTGACATAATCAACAATGATTAATCACGAACATGCTTTACAATAACAACTCGAGTTCGAGTTAGGAAACTTGCTCAATAAAAGTATGGTTTAGGAACTTGCCTGTACCGTCGATTACTGCTATGCAATTTAAGTTAATCGCTTTATTGAAAAGACCTATCAGTTATAAGATTGATCTTTCAATTAGCATAACATACCTTATAAGTAAACTATCTAACATTTAAACACATAGTCAAATATTAGATAACCTTAACACTATACATACACAAGTCTAATCCTAGCACACATCGAGTCTTTAATAGTATTCAATATAGTATACTGAGTAGTCTCCCTAAAACAACTAACAAATTAGTTTTCGTCTCGTCTACACTGTTTTCACAGTGAGTTAGATCGGTTACTAATTCGTAAATACCTTCCCCATATGAAGGACTCGTTTAGCCCAGCTACTATACATCAACCATTAAAAAGTACGATTGCACTACCTTAGACTTAACACTTACAAGTTCATTTATAAGTTAATATTATAACTCGATAAATTATTTACTATTCAAGAGACTTAATATCTCATTTCAGTAAGCTGAAACCAAACTGTTTTCTATTACTGACATTTCAGTTTCCATTTCAGCAAGCTGAAACCAAACTATCTTCCTAACATTTTCATTTCAGCAAGCTGAAACCAAACTGTCTTCCTAACATTTTTATTTTCCATTTCAGCAACCCGAAATGTTCATTTCAGGAAGCTGAAATTCCTTTTTCACAAAAAATACCAAATCAATTTATTATTTTTCTATTCTTTGTCCAAACACATATACATATATTTCATACACAAAAAGTATTTTTCTGGAATTTTTCAACTCCCTTAAGTATTTTTCAAAAATCCATTTCTAGTTAATTCCTTAAGAAAATAGCTACCTCACGTTTAACTCCATAAATTCCCAACTCTTGGCGGGATCTTATACATGTTAACATGAGCTTACAGTTTAAATTTCGTGGCCATCGGAGTTATAGAACTCCGGTTATAGCATTTTTCGTCAGAAAAATCCAAATATTAAAATAGTCATAACTTGCTCAATTTAAGTCGGAATGAGCTCATTTTCGGACACAAGCTAGTTTATAACATATAATTTAATTTCCCAAAATATTGGAATTTATTTCATTAAATAAGTGGATGAAACTGCCCTTGGAAATCCCGGACAGCCTACTTTTTTGCTATTTTCAGTTTTGGCGTCCTTTGCTAATTTCAGTCCGCACGAAAATCTGTAACTCCTTTTTCAGTGATTCCACTTGAAAAAGTTAGAAGACTTATAAATCTAACTCCAGAAATTGACAACACATAAAAAATTTAAAATAGAATGAGAGATATGGTCGTTTTCATTTCATACTTCGTTTTTACAAAAATCTAATTTTTCTATCTTTGATGATTTCTAAGAAAACTTCCATAACTCACATAATAACCAACATAACCCATCATTAAAACATCATAACACATACTAATATCTCATATACCCATGGATCTACCATGATCCATGATCTAATACCTCAAATAATACCAAACACAAGATAAACACAATCAAGGCCAAGAAAAAGTAAGTTTTCTCACTTTTGAAAAACTTATTTCATATTTCTTAGTTTAGATCCAACTTTTAATCCATAAAAGAGTTCGATCTAAACTTGAAATACTATTAGACACATATAACTAAGGTTTTAAACCCCAAGATCATGACTTTATAAAGATCAAAACTTAAATCAACAAAGAGAAATTAAACAATAATAAGTAGGAATTTCTTTATACCTTAGCTTGATTCTCCTCTTCTTCTTCCTAAGATTGATTTAGGAATTTATGAAACTACTAAAACTTTCCTCATCTCTCCTCTCTACATGTCCGAACTCTCCTTTCTCTCTCTTGTTTCTCTTTTGTTCTTTCTATTTCTCTTTCTAGTTTAGCTTTAAGAAATAAAGATAAGATGAAATTGGTATATTTAATTTACTTAAATGATAAGTATAGATATATAATATATATCTATGTTTTATCTCCCTTATCTTGCTTCTCATCATTAAGTAAAGGTTTGCTTGTAAGAAAGAATAAAGGTGTTGGCTCCACCCATTAAATGACACCTCAAAAGTAACCTACCAACTAAAGTAAAGGTAATTATGATATTCCTCCCCCTTTCTCCTCCTCTCTTAACCGGCCATATAAGGCCTCCTTATCCATCCAATTTGTTTTTATTATAAGCTTATCTAATGACTAGAATACCCCTCCTTAAGTGGGCTTAAGCTTGGGCTTTGATTAATTCTTTTGGGCTTACTAATTTTATTATTTAGCTTATTAACTAAAATGCAATTGGACTTCCACCCATAAATAAATTGGGTCATTATAATACTTACCCCATACATAATATATTTGGCTATATTAACAACTTAATTGATATTAAATCAAATTAGCTACAAGTCCAATCCTTAAATAAACAATTGGGCTACTTATACAATTCATTGGGCCATAAAATCAACTTAGTTCCATACTCTCTAATTTTATCTCACCCTAATCATTTAGTTAGGGTTTCCATTCCCCTTCTTTGTAATTTAAATATTTACTCACGTATCTTTAGTTTCATAACCTAGTTAGACTTGCTTATGTTATAAAATCAATTATTTAATATGTACAAAATAAATCTCTTAGAGTATTTAATTACTCTACCTAACATATATATTAGGTTATTTTTCTTTATTCTTATTCAAATAGTAAATCTTATAGGTTCTTAAAAATTTTAAATCAACCAAAATTCTTCACAAAAATGTCAAATCCATACACTTATTTTCTGTCTAGGTCTATTATTTAACCTTAATTTAATCATTTAATATTTTAATAAATTGTCTAAATTCTCGGGTTGTCACAGGAGAAGTTATCAAGGCAGCCTTTCAAAATAGAGATAGACCGAAGGTTTCCTTGGCAGAAAAGGATGAGGTCATCAGCGAAACATATATGGGATAGCCGAATATTCTTGGTTTTCCAGTGAAATTTGAAACCAGACATTTCAGTCACCTTAGAAAGCATGAGGGAGAGGATTTCCATAACAATAAAAAATAAGCATGGGGAAAGAGGATCTCCTTGGTGAAGACCCTTTGCAACATTAAAATATCCATATAAGCCCCCGTTAACTTTAACCGAGTACGAAGCTGAAATTACACAAGCCTTAAACCAAAAGATAAACTTAGGGGGTGAATTTGAATAGTTTCAGGGCTTCAAAACTGAAATCCCAATAGACAGAATCAAAGGCTTTTAAGAGGTCAATTTTCAATGCACATCTAGCTGAACCCGAATCTCTATGATAGTTCCTAAAAAGTTCTTGAGCTAGTAGGATATTATCCCCAATACGTCCTCCCGGAACAAAAGCAGCTTGGAAGGGGGATATAATCCTAGGAAGAATGCCCTTAAGCCTATTGACCAGAATTTTGGAGATGCATTTATAAGTAGTGTTACAACAAGAAATTGGCCTAAAATCCTTCATTGATGAAGGGTTAGGCACTTTAGGGACCAGGGCAAGAGTAGTTGAATTTGTCCCTCTCAAAAGGCACCCACGCTGAAAAAAGGATTTGACAGCAAGAGAGAAGACCGGGCCAACAATGCCCCAACAAGATAAGAAGAAGTTAACATTAAAGCCATCAGGGCCCAGACTCTTATTTTGCTTCAAAGCTTTAAGTGTAAACAAGACATCCTCGTCATTAACATCTCTGTCAAGAGCAGCGGCATCCAAAGGGGAAATAGTATGCACAGGAGGAGAAGCCAGGCTTTAAAGATGAAAGGCACTAGAGCTGGAGGGAGATCCTAGAAGAGATTGAAAATGATTGACCGCAGCAAGTTGAACCTCATGTTGTCCACTCACGACATGCCCCTCAGAATTGACAATAGAAAGAATTTTGTTGTGATTCCATCTAGCTTTGACTTGGTTATGGAAGAAGTCAGAGTTCCTATCCTCTTCTTTGAGCCATTGGACTCTAGACTTTTGTTTCAGGAATAATTCCTCACTTCGGAGAGCAGCCCAGAGGCTATCTATTTGAGCTTTCTATAATTCCAGAAGAGAGAGATCAGATGGATCACGGGAAATAGCAATCTGGGTCGAGTGGAGAAGATCCCTAACCTGTTTCACATTTGAAGATAAGTTGCCATGATTTCTGTTTAGACAAATAAGAGCCCTCTTAACTGATCTAAGTTTACAAGCCAAAATCTGCAAAGGATCACCAAGCGCAGGGCAATTCCAAGCATTCCTAACCACATTATGAAAATTTTCAAGATTCACCATGAAATTAAAGAACTGGAAAGGCTTTGGAATACGAGGAAGCTTCAAACCAGTTTGAACAATAACAGGGCTATAGTAGGAGAGGTCCCGAGGAGCAAAAATGGCCTGAGAGAGGGAGAACTGGTGCAACCAATGAGAGTTAATCAATGCTCTATCCAGCTTTCTATATGTTGGATTCTGGAGATGTGATTCCCACCAAGTATGACAAGGGCCTATAGCACGAAGGTCAACCAAAGATATATTCTCAATACAGTTCATGAAGTCTTGCATACCACTATCCCAAACTTCATTACCCCCATTAAAACGGTTAAGTTGGAGATTTAGGGTTCGCACCCTTTTTACTTTTCTTCTTAGAAGACTAGCCATGATTAATTGGGTTTCGTGCTTTATGCTTTAAATCTCTACCTCTTTTCATCAACATGTTTCAATTTCTCAACAATGAGATTAGGGGGGGAGTAACATCAGAATCTGAGAATGCATCAGCAAGAGCCCCTGCTATTGGAGCTAATAAACTGAAGGGGTTAGAGACCGGGTCAGAAGTAGGGATAACAGCTCCTAAAGGGATTAGAGGATCAAATTTTAGCTTAGAGCCCTTTGCACCCTTAGCCACAACAGTCCAATTTTCATCAAGGACAAAGGGAGGCTAGACTAAGCTCGGAGAAGAGGGAGCATTAGGGGCAGGAATGAGGTCAGCAGCCAGAGAAATAGAAGCTGGAACAGGACCCTTTGGAACCCATCTAAAATTTGCATTAGGGCACCGAGTGAGCGAATGGCCAAAAAATTTGCAGAAGGAACAGAAAAAGGGTTTATTCTGGTAATCCACCTCGACCGAAACAACCTTTTCGTCAAAAGAGTCCTCATCAATCACACCACTTCTAGACAGTCCGGTAAATTTGAAGCAGAGGAAATTTCAATGCACACCTTATCATAGGACATAGGCTCTAATTTTTTTGTAAGTTTATCTGCAAAAAGGGGTTTACCAATACCACTCGCAAGGTAGCTCAAACCAGCGGGAGAGAGGTAAGATAAAGGGACATTATGAAATTTAACCCAAACTGGAGCTTTAGAGCAGGATTCAAACTGAAATTCCATACCTTTTTTCCACTGTTTGAGATAGAGGAGCTTATTTGATATATACCAAGGACCTAGAGCAAGAACATTATCTCGTTCCTGGGAATAAGAGAATTTGAAGACAAAAAATCCCTTATCCTGCGGTATACCCTTTGTAGACCATGCTTGTCCCAAAGCTTATGGAAATTTTCTTCTACCATCTTAAACGACAGTCTGGAGTTGAGAAAACTGCCTACCAGACAAGAGTTCCATAGAGAATTGCCCATCAAAAGGACCTCAGATGGAGGTCGAATTCGAATAGTCCCATTTTTCGATTCAGGGGGAAGAGGAGGAAAGTAATCCATCTTAAGACTGTGATTAGATTCACCTTTATCAACGACCTCACTCCGAGACTGCTTAGGAGACGGGACAGGACCCGGAGGAATAGGAGGACATGCACCCAATGTCTGTTGAGAAGAAGCCCCATTTCTACAGAGCATCACATTTAACCCAGAGGGGTCAGAGAATCCTTCTTTAGATTTTTTCAATCCAACATTACCTACTGGAGAGGGTGTCTTTGCAAAAGGTATTTTCGAGGCAAGGCCCAGATCCGAGCCCCTCCCAATGCCCAGCCCAGAGATCGGCGCTAAGATAAAACAGGTCGTGTTCATCCACTATCCTAGTAGATTTACCTTTATTTGCGAAATCATTCACATTTTGAATAAAGAACCCCTGTGCAATGATGAAATCCATAAGGGTGTTACTCTTTTTCCATTCATCAGCTGCATCTATCCGACCTTGCTGCGAAAGATGTTGAGCAGCTTTGAAAATTTTGGACATAGAAGGACCGAGCTGGGCCCCAACAAGAACATCTGCTACACTATTAGCCTCTGAGTCGGAAGATGAGTTCGCATCAACAGAGACCACAACAGGGGCTGCAATTGGGAGAGGGGCCGATTCAGCCATAGTTGAGTCATCAATGATGGGAGAATTAGGATTAGACACCCCCAACTCAGCAAACAAGTCTCTAGTGTTACTATTGACCAAATTTCCAGCCGAGAGATGAGAGAAATCGACCATGGTAAAAGAAAGAAAAAGGTAGAACATCCCCCAAGAGAAGCAAAAGGAAAAGAAGGAAAGAAAGAATGAGAGAGGAATGAGAAAAAGAAAGTGTGCAATACAAGAACAAAGACCAAAGAGATGGTCGGAAGTAGAGTCGGTAGGAAGAAATGGGGGAAAAACAAGAAGACGGTCGGAAAAGAAAAAAGAAGAAGATAGAAGACAGCAAAGTTAGGTGGGGGACGGAAAAATTAGGTGGGGAAAAAAGGTGGGCATGAAAAGTAAGAGAGAAGGCAGAGCAAATATCCTAGAGAGAGAAACATGATGATTCCTGATTTAAAGATATATTGGTTTAACAACGTATATATAAATATTTTATTGACGTCGTTCGCACATTAACAAAACACCATGCCAAGTAATATATAAAGGCATTTACTATAATCACATACTCCACACATGTGTTACACTATTTTTTTTGACACCTCCAAATTCGGGTACTTCAATTCCACGGGATTTGGTGTTCACTGTACAAATATCATCTATCTATCTACCTATAATTAGTGCAAACCATGCAATAGATAGAAATAAATCCTCCCCGTAAGGGGTTACAACATCTGAATAATAAATACAATCCCAGGTCAAACTAACCTTAAACATCTGTGCGGAAACATAAACAAATAAATAAGTCTTAAACAACATCAAGTCTTAACAATAAACATGCTTAAATTAAATAACAAGTCTTCAACACTTGTTAACTTTCTCCTTGCCTTTGCTAGTAGAAGGCTCGTCAGATCTTTCGTTCTTAAATGCAATATTGTTATTACGCAAGAGTGAGCACGATTGCCCACAAGTATAACAATATAATAACATGCGAGTGAATTAAAGACATTTGAATAAAGAAAACTCAACTTTTGACTCAAGAATGAATAACAAGAATCAAAAGAACATCTGAGGGTCATAAGACCTCGAACTATGTCCTAGGTGGTAAAGTGTTTATACTTTAAACCTTTAACAGTCATAAGACTATGGACTCTACTTCTCGTATTTAGGGGGATCAGCCCTTAGTACCATATTATGCACAATATATCAACGCTAAAGCGTAAATAATCTCTGATTACCTAGTTGTTCATCTCAGTTTGACATCAGATGTAACGACCCCAAAATCAGGACTATTTCTCTTTCTGATCTTATGAATTAATACTATCTTGTTCTAGCTTTTAAAACATTATTTAATGTTAAAATAGCTAAAAATGGGGCATAAATTTTTTTTTTCTTTTATTTCATTCATTCGTTCCCTGAATCTCAACCTTTACGATTCTCTTTTATAATAAAATCATATTTATTTAATGATTTCTCTAATCAGAGTTATATCAATATATATAACTCAATATTAATTCTTTCTTATATAGTACTGTTACTATATCACTTCATTTTTATAAAGTATTCATTGCAATAAATCTAAAACAAATATTCTTTATTGAATATTTTAAACTATACATAGTTATTGATTACATATATCAAAACTATCAATCATAGATTTCTACCATTTCTAATGTAAGGAAATGTATCCATTTCGTACATCCACCAATCTTCATCATCCATATAGCAAGTAATATTGCATAACATCGTTAACATGCAAAATATTTATGTTTGCAAGATTGAGCTCGACGGCCCAGCAAATTTAACAGTCTATCGTGTTTCACATAACACACGATTCTATATGCAACATACTTTCTTTACTATGCATATTCTACATGCATCAATAATTCTTCTACTAGTTATATCATTTATATAATATAATTTCATGCAATACATTTATATATGCCTTTTACGTCTCACGTTCTCATACAATACATGCTCTCACAGATCACATATAGCAATTGAGTTCCATAACCCAAATGACTTAGTCATATTTTGACTTTAACAATTTAATAAACATGGTATACAACTCACCATATAATCACATACAATCCACAAACATAACAGAACTAAAAAACTTGCCTTGAATCAGATTTGTAAGTCCAGTCCAGTCCGAAGGGAAGTTAGTCTAATTCCCCAAAGAAAGAGTAGCTTGTAGGATTGTGGTGGAGTAATCGCAATGGAAGAATAAGTGATTGAAAGTTTCTGGGCATTTATTGCATAGAGGACAGTTAAAGACCCGACCAGAGTAAGCTTTCGTGATGTCATTTGTTTGAGTCCGACCCAAAAAGCCGAGCTAAAGGGCAAAGGAATATCTTGGTACGTGAAGTTTGTTCCAAACAGTTTTATGCCAAGTCACAAGGTTCCGCTTATGTCTGATGCTATCCCAAATATCCTTAGCTTTAATGGTAGTAATATCCTTGAGGTTCCATAAAATGGAGTCATTAGAGCCCGTAGAGACTGCAGAACCAGAAATGGTATTGCGGAACAGGATGACGTCATGGTGATTTGAGTGGGGGAGGTACCAGTTAGAGTCACGTATGATGTCCTTCACTAGAGCGTTGCTGAGGATTCTAGAGTTTGCAAGCAGAGAGGTGGAAGGATTGAAAGCCAAATCATTAAACCACGGATCATAACATAGGCTGGTGGTGATGCCGGATCCAACCTTATAAACCAGATGGAGCAGAGCCATATGCCCCAGCTTTAGAATCTGTCGCCATATCCACGAACAGTCATTGGGTATGTCAATTTGCCAAATGGATTTACCGTTTAAGATTGTAGTCTAGACCCAATTTGCCTAAAGAGATTTGGGCTTAGCTTGCAGGATACGTGTGAGGTGCAGCAGAGTGAGAGATATGTTCCTGTCTAATAAGCATTTGATACCTAAACCTCCTTCATCGGGAGGGAGAGTGATTTGCCTCCATGAGACCTTTGCACCGTAGTGGCCCAAAGAAGATCCCTTTCACAAGAAACGACAGAGAATGGGTTGAATGGCTCGGATAACAGTTTTGGGAAGAAGGAAATGCGAGCTCCAAAAATGTTGAATGGCAAACAGTACAGACTTGATAAGTTAAAGTCTTCCCGAATAAGGCAGCACAGAAGTTGTCCAAGAGGTAACTCTGTGAGTAATTCTGTGGATTAAGGGGAGACAGACATGATTAATTCTTTCTTATATCGTACTGTTACTATATCACTTCATTTTTATAAAGTATTCATTGCAATAAATCTAAAACAAATATTCTTTATTGAATATTTTAAACTATACATAGTTATTGATTACATATATCAAAACTATCAATAATAGATTTCTACCATTTCTAATGTAAGGAAATTTGTATCCATTTCATACATCCACCAATCTTCATCATCCATATAGCAAGTAATATTGCATAACATCGTTAACCTGCAAAATATTTATGTTTGCAAGATTGAGCTCGACAGCCCAGCAAATTTAACAGTTTATCATGTTTCACATAACACACAATTCTATATACAATATGCTTTCTTTACTATGCATATTCTACATGCATCAATAATTCTTCTAATAGGCATATCATTTATACAATATAATTTCATGCAATACATTTATACATGCCTTTTACGTCTCACGTTCTCATACAATACATGCTCTCACAGATCACATATAGCAATTGAGTTCCATAACCCAATTGACTTAGTCATATTTTGACTTTAACAATTTAATAAACATGGTATACAACTCACCATATAATCACATACAATCCACAAACATAACAAAACTGAAAAACTTACCTTGATTGGAAATTACCGCAAAAATTTAATATAGCGTTACTCCACAATTCCCACAAAATTATTATTACATGCACACACATATTAGATAATTAAATATGTCACTAAATATGGATGTATATTCATCAAAAATAATTATTAGTTTTATACAAACTAACATTAATCATTCTTATTCAAAACAAATGTTAGTTTATTCAAAAACCTAATTCGTTTTAATCTTTTTAAGTCAAATAAATGCCCCTCACATTTTAACATGTAAATATTTTACATATCGAAGCTTAAATCATTTATATCCCACTTTAGGAATATCTTTTGCCTTTATTTGCGAATTTAGGTTCTAAACAGATATTATATATCTTTTATAGTAAAAACTTAGTTTACTATATTATTTCTTGATTTAAATAATTTTTATAACTTTTTGTCCACTCATGAGTTAACTCAGACCATTACCTCATATATAAACATTTTATCTCGCTAGCACATTCGCTTCATTTTTCGTTTTATGAATATTCGCATTCTCACTTTATGTATATATTAAATATTTAAATATATATATATCGTTAGGAAATTATTTATTCAAAATCTTCGTTTCGAATTCCGAAAACCATCGTTTCATTATTCTTAGGACCATTATATTATTTTTAACGGTTCCACGCTTTTTGTTTCACATTTTCACTACACACATATATATATATATATATATATATATATATATTTAACAGCGGACGAAAAGTTTAAACAAAACTTTAAACTTAAAACAATTTTGAAACATAAAGAAGATGACCGGTGAATCGGTAAAGTAATCACTTTCATTAATTATAAACATTTGGAAATAATTACATCGTATCTGGATCTATTTACAAAGGGAAGAAGAAGTACAGGAACTTCTTCTTCTTCTAACTAGAGAGAAGGTAGAGAGAAGGAGGAGAGAAGGAGGAGAGAACCTCAGATGAGGCTAAATGGTTTACATTTTTAAGCCTAAAGAAACTCTAACACTTGAGTTCCTTTAAATAGAACTAAAGTTACCGGTTTATATTTACCGAAGTAACTTTTACATTTACTTAAGGTTAAAAGTAAAAATATTTAACTAAAGTAAGAAACATTTAACTTAAGTTAAAAACATTTAACTTAGGTTAAAAGTAAATTACTTTTACATTTACTAAAGGTAAAGTAAAAACATTTAACTAAAATTAAAGTATTTACATTTACTTTTACTTAAGTAAATTACTTTTACTAAAGTAAAGTTGTCCTTTACTTTTGACTTTGTCGGATGCGTATATTGCATCTAATGATGACTGGAGCAACATCTGCTTTTGCTTTCGGCTGCTTTTGACTTTGTCGGACGCACTGATTGCATCTGGAGCATCCGATGACTGTGGGACCCTGGAGGGCCAGCGTCATCTGATTGTTGACTGTTGAGGTCCGGCTCCTTCCTCGCCGGTTGGTGCTGTTGATCTTCTTCTCAGAGAGATCACCATCCCCTATACTTCGACCCCAAAAAAAAAATCCAGGGATTCAATCCTTTTTCCCCCCAAAATTATGTTTAATTTTAAGAAAGGAGAAAAAATTTCACCGAAATTTTGGTCACCGACTGTTTCTTTCAAAAAATATTTATGTAAATTTTTTTAGAAAAACTGATCAGACTGTGTCTGATACAAGGATCACACGGCTGACTCTTGACTAACTGATGAACTCGATCTAAACAGTCTACTTCGTTTTAACTTTGTTCAAACCTAATCTCTAGATCTGTTGACATTCCACTTAAAGACATACCAAAGTCGCTTAAGTACATACCCTTCTTACCTTAAGCAGATGCATACCCTTGGATCTAGTGATTCCCTTTTTGCCTAAACTGCTCACACTCTTGAGACTTACAACGGCTCGACGGGACCTATGGCGATCCGGGGTGTTCTACGGTAAGAGCTTAGGTGACTTAAACTAGGTGCTCTAAGGACGGAGGAACAGAAATCTAAAGAAGAAGTAAAAACAAGGTTTTAAACTCAGACCTCTGTGTTTGACCAGGAGAACAAACAGTGACACCAAGAGACAACACCGCATGGCTCTGATACCAAAGAGACTAGGTGACTTCTTGAACATAGAAAGATCAAAAACTTTTGATTTTCAAGAAGGAAAGGGATTGCCAAATAAAGATTCTGACCTAGTTAAAAGTATTGATAAGTTAATAAAAAAAATTGGTTCAAGCTCAGGTGAAGCTAGTGGAACTGTTGCTATCATTGATCAGATCCAAGAATCTGACAATGAAAGTAATAGTGATTCAGAAGAAATTTCTGAAGTCGCTTCTATTCCTGATCTTACTGAACAATTAAATAAATTAACCTTTAATAACACTAGTATAACAAAAAATTGGTATTCTAGACCCACCCCTCCTCAATAGGAGGAGAAAAATCTAGATAATCAATTTTCTGTTTCGTCTAATAAAATTTATGAATGGAATATTGATGGTTTTAGTGAGCATCAGATTCTCACTAAAATGAACCATTTGTCTATGGTTGCCAATAGTTATATCACAGCTTTCAACAGTCTTACTCAGCCTGATATTGTTGAGATTTTAACAATTTTAACTAATGGTTTCACTGGTGTACTTCGCTCTTGGTGGGAGAAACACCTTGACGAAGATGCAAGGAATTCGATCATCCATGCTCGCCAGTTAGATGACAATGGTCAGCCTATCTTTCGTGAAGATATTGGCTTTGGTATTCTTGATGGTATTAATACGCTAATATTTACCATAATAAAACATTTTATAGGAACCCCTAGTAACATCACTGAAAGAATTCATGACCAGTTAAGTAATCTCACTTGTCCTACCTTAAGTGACTTTAGGTGGTACAAAGATGTTTTTATTTCCCGGGTTATGATGAGAAATGATAATAATAAACCTTTTTGGAAGGAAAAATTTGTTAATGGTCTCCCTAACTTGTTCGCTCACAAAGTTAGAGAAGAACTTAGTAAAACCCTTGGATATATCGATTATGATAACCTGATTTATGGTGATATAATCAGCTATATTCAAAAGATTGGTTTAAAATGTGTATTGATTTTAAAATAGCTAACCAAGCCGCTAAGGATAAAAAAAAAGCTAAATATGAGCTTGGTACATTTTGTGAACAATATATTTTGCCTCTTATTGCTCCCTCCCGTAGAAAGCATAGGAAAAAGTAAATTAAAAGTCACAAAAAATGCAAGCATCATAAGAAGCGTTCTAGTCAGTCTAATAACAAAGAAAGTTATTACGAAAAACCCAAGTCACGCAAGAAAACTCATGGTAAAAAATCTACTTCAAAGCCTAATGATAAGAGTAAAATTACATGTTACAATTGTGGTAAAAAGGGTCATTATAAAAATGAATATAAGTTAAAACAGAAATTAAGTCAGTTAAATATTTCTGCCGAAGATACTGAAAAGATTTTCGAGTTAATAAGAATTCAGACTGATAATGAGAATGAACACTCTGATATTCCTTATTCCTCGGGTAATGAAGAAAGTAGTCAAACTCTTAGTGATGATAATGTAGTCACCCTTTGTACTGATAATTGTAGATCTGATTGCTGTAAAACTATTAACGTCCTTAACAAAGAAGACCAAGAAAGCTCTTTGTTAATCGAGTTAATTAGTAAACTTACAGATGATGATTTAAAATTACAGTATATGAAACAATTAAAAGACTTATTTACTAAAAATAATTCGGGAAAGAGTAAGGTTATTAGAGGAAAAGATAAGCCTGTTATTAGCCTTAATAAAACCCTAGAAAGATTTAAAACTGCCGAGAAAGAAATTACTCTCTCAGATTTAAATCAAGAAGTCAACAAACTTAAGAAAGAAATTTCTGGTATTAAGACTAAAATTTCAGACTTAAGAAAAGATATGACCAATTTGGCCTCTAAAGGTTCAGAACTTCACGTTTTTGATTCTTCAGATAATGATGATCAACCTGAATCTTCAGGAGTCAAAGATGATGAATCTTTATTAATGGTTCAAGGTAATTCATTAAAAAGATTAAAGGACATTACCATTCAAAAATGGTATATTGTGGTTCGCTTAGTAATTGATGGAACTTTTGCATTGCAGCTTCCTGCTCTTGTTGATACAGGTGCTGATTTAAATTGCATTCAGGAAGGGTTAATCCCTACCAAGTTCTATAAGAAAACTAGTGAACGCCTTAATTCTGCTAATGGTAGTAGCATGGAAATAAAATATAAACTGCCTAAAGTTTATATTTGCCAAGATAATATGTGTTTTAAAACTTCTTTTGTTTTAATTCGCAACTTGACAGATAAAATAATTTAAGGACTGTCGTTTATATATTTATTGTACCCATTTACTACTAGTAACAATGGTTTAACAACTGAGCATCTTGGGCAGAATGTGGTATTTTAATTTATCACTCAGCGTAAAGAAAGAGACTTGAAATTCATTCAAGACGAATCTATTTCAAAGTCGCTCAATTTGTTAAATTGTAAATCTTCACAGTTAAAATATTTAAAACAAGAAATTAAATATAAGCAAGTTGAGGATCTTCTCCTACTTGATAAAATTCAAGATAAGATCGAAGAACTTCGGTTGTTTATGATTAAAAATTTGTGTGCTGATTCTCCCAATGCCTTCTGGCATCGTAGGAAACATGTGGTTAGACTACCTTATGCTAAGGAATTTAAGAAGCACCTAACTCCTACTAAGGCCAGACCTATCCAAATGAGTCATCAGCAGATGGAACTTTGTAAGCAAGAGATTAATGACTTGCTTGCAAAAGGCCTAATAAAACACAGTAAGTCTCCTTGGTCTTGCCCAGCCTTTTATGTTAACAATGAAGCTGAGAAAGAGAGAGGAGTCCCTCGCCTAGTTATTAATTATAAGCCTCTTAATAAGGTTCTTGAATGGATTAGGTATCCCCTTCCCAATAAAGAAGACCTTCTTAGTCGGCATAGTAATGCTACAATCTTTAGTAAATTTGACCTTAAGTCGGGTTTTTGGCAAGTCAGTATTCATCCTAGTGATAGGTATAAAACTGCCTTTACCACCCCCTTTGGTCACTATGAATGGGTTGTTCAAGCATTTGACTTGAAGAACGCTCCCAGTGAATTCCAAAATATTCTTAATGAAATTTTAAATCCTTTCAGTCATTTTATCATTGTATATATTGATGATATTCTGGTTTTTTCCAAGTCTATTGATGAACATTTCAAACATTTGAATTCGTTCTTCAAGGCTATTAAAGTCAATGGTTTGGTTCTTTCCCCAACCAAATGTAGTTTATTCCAAGTTAGAGTTAAATTCCTTGGTCATGATATTTATCGCGGTCTCGTTCGACCTATTCAAAGAGTCATCCAATTCGCTGATAAAATTACTGATAAAACTTAACTCCAGCGTTTTTTCGGGTCCCTTAATTACGTCGGTAAGTTTTATCAAAATTTGAGAAAAATCTGTAAACCTTTGTTCCTCCGTTTGCAGAAGAATCCTCCTCCCTGGACTGATGAGCATACTGCCATCGTCCAACAAGTCAAGAAATATGTTAAGGTTCTTCCTTGCCTTGGCATATCCAATGAGTCAGCCTTTAAAATTATTGAAACTGACACCTCCGAAATTGGCTTCGGTGGTATTTTGAAGCAGAAATTAACCCATGCTTCATCTGAGCAAATTGTTCGATTCCACTCTGGCGCGTGGAATCAAGCCCAATTAAATTATAGCACAATTAAAAAAGAAATTTTAGCTTTAGTTTTATGTATTAGTAAATTTCAAAATGATTTGTTAAATCAAAAATTTCTAGTTCGTATTGACTGTAAATCAGCCAAATACATTCTAGAAAAGGATGTTAAAAATATAGCTGCTAAGCATATTTTTGCCCGTTGGCAATCTATTTTAAGTATTTTTGATTTTGATATTGATTATATTAAAGGCAGTGATAATTCAGTTCCTGATTTTTTGACTCGGGAATTTATTAATTCAGGTACCCCTCAAATTCAAAATAAGTGTGAGAGGATTCAGTAAAAGTGTTCGGCGCCCTGGCCCTCCAGGCCCAGGCCCGCCTAGTCAGAAGCCCTTGGGAGCTGTAATCCCACACCCAGTTACCCCTCTTACTGTAGTTAATAGGTTTTCCCCTCTTGTTTCTGGAACAAAGCCCTATAGCTCGGCTCTGGTCCAGCCCCCTAAGATGATTGATCATTTTGCTTCTTCTAGTAATCCTCCTGCTGGTCAACGTACTCAATCAGAGTACATCCCTGTCTATTCCACCAATTTGTTTCATATTGAAAGATATATGAAATTAATTGATGATCCAGTTAAATTAGCTGCCCAGTTCTTCCCAACTGGTTGGCACTTTCTTCCCTTGACTCCTTATAAATCTCTTATGTATTATAAGGATGTCTTGCTTCAAACCCAGTCAATTCTTATTAAACCTATTTATGATAGAAATGATTCCTCGAAAATCATCTATCATTCGCTATATATTAAACAGATTATCACCATGCCAAACTGGGGTAATCATCCTTCTGATTTAAGACAGTTAGATGGTCATGATAGCCAGTTCTGCTATTATGATTACATGGAAGCTTGGAACAGGATTTTTCTGTTTCAAACTCCATCGTTTAGTCACTCGTGGTTCATACAATTTGACCACAAGTTCAAAAGTCAAATCCCTCATTGGTTTGTTTTACGGTGGGAACGTTTTGGTCTCATCTATAAAATTCTTCTAATTGAGCTCCAGTCTGTTCTTAATGTTTTTAGTTCTAGGGTTCCTGCTGTGCAATCTAATTGTTGAATTCCAGTAACTCTTCATTTCGTTAGTAAATATAAAATTCCATGGATTCTTAAATGGAACTATGGATTTTATTCTCCTGTTGCTAATGTTGCTTATCTTCAGTTATTTCATCTGAAAAGGATGTTGCCAGCTCTAATTCCAGTCAAATTACTTTCGTTACTCGAGAGTTTTCTGTTAAATGGTGGGATAAATTTGATCCTTATCGCATCGTTGGTAAAGTCCAGAAGGAGTTTCCCAATCCTTCTCCTATTCAAACGGTTCCTCCTCCAAAGGAATCATCCTCTAGTAAATCAAAATCCAAAAAATCTTCCTTTTCAAAGTTAGATTTTGTGGATATTGAGCATTGTTCAAACTCAGAGTTAAAACAGTTATCTAAACTAATTCAGAAACGAATGGATAAACTCAGTGAGGACTCAGTTCCTTCTGTCTGTTCATCTTCTTCGTCTCATTCCAGTCGTCATTCTGGTCACAGCGATCCGTACGGAAGCATCTCCCTTCAAGATGCTCAAGGACCCATTTGCCTAAAATGCCTACAGTAATTCTGGTCAGCTGCTTTGCAAGATACCCCTGCCCGCGCAGCCCGTGCTCCTTTGTCCAAAGTAGCCGAAAGCATGTGTTGAGTCATTTGTCGTCTTGTACGAGTCATGTCCTGTTTGTCGACCATCTGAGGTCGTTTAGTCAAAAGTTATTCTAGTTTTTGTATTATTGAGTCTGTATTTTATTAAAACGCGTCTGTAATAGTGAAAAGTTGTTTGTTACAGTTAAAAGTTGTAATAATGCTTTCATCTTTTGATAAAGCATTACTGTTGTTCAATAGTCAATCATGTTTTGTAATCATTGAGTTGTATTGGTTCTGCCTTTTCTCTTCCTATATAAGAGAGGCTCAGTCATTTGTATGAGGCAGGATTTGAATATCCAATAGAGAGCTTGGGAAGACTTAGATTCCTATCTAACTAATCTTCAGCACTCTTGCCTTCTTTCTTAGTAATGTTACATTCGGTAATTTACTTAAGTAAAAGTAAATGTAAATTTTTAGACAAGAGTAAATGTAAATACTTTAACTTTAGTTAAATATTTTTACTTTACCTTTAGTAAATGTAAAAGTAATTTACTTTTAACCTAAGTTAAATGTTTTTAACTTAAGTTAAATGTTTCTTACTTTAGTTAAATATTTTTACTTTTAACCTTAAGTAAATGTAAAAGTTACTTCGGTAAATATAAACTGGTAACTTTAGTTCTATTTAAAGGAACTCAAGTGTTAGAGTTTCTTTAGGCTTAAAAATATAAACCATTTAGCCTCATCTGAGGTTCTCTCCTCCTTCTCTCTAGTTAGAAGAAGAAGAAGTTCCTGTACTTCTTCTTCCCTTTGTAAATAGATCCAGATACGATGTAATCCTTTCCCAAATATTTATAATTAATGAAAGAGATTACTTTACCGATTCACCGGACATATTCATTAGTTTCTGTTGCTCCGTCCTTAGAGCACCTAGTTTAAGTCACCTAAGCTCTTACCGTAGAACACCCCAGATCGCCATAGGTCCCGTCGAGCCGTTGTAAGTCTCAAGAGTGTGAGCAGTTTAGGCAAAAAGGGAATCACTAGATCCAAGGGTATGCGTCTGCTTAAGGTAAAAAGGGTATGTACTTAAGCGACTTTGGTATGTCTTTAAGTGGAATGTCAACAGATCTAGATATTAGGTTTGAACAAAGTTAAAACGAAGTAGACTGTTTAGATCGAGTTCATCAGTTAGTCAAGAGTCAGCCGTGTGATCCTTGTATCAGACACAGTCTGATCAGTTTTTCTAAAAAAATTTACATAAAATTTTTTTGAAAGCAACAGTCGGTGACCAAAATTTCGGTGAAATTTTTTCTCCTTTCTTAAAATTAAACATAATTTTGGGGGGAAAAAGGATTGAATCCCTGGATTTTTTTTTGGGGTCGAAGTATAGGGGATGGTGATCTCTCTGAGAAGAAGATCAACAGCACCCACCGACGAGGAAGGAGCCGGACCTCAACAGTCAACAGTCAGACGACGCTGGCCCCCTAGGGTCCCACAGTCATCGGATGCTCCAGATGCAATCAGTGCGTCCGACAAAGTCAAAAGCAGCCGAAAGCAAAAGCAGATGCTGCTCCAGTCATCATCAGATGCAATCAACGCATCCGACAAAGTCAAAAGTAAAGGACAACTTTACTTTAGTAAAAGTAATTTACTTAAGTAAAAGTAAATGTAAATACTTTAACTTTAGTTAAATATTCTTAACTTTAGTTGAATGTTTTTACTTTTCCTTTAGTAAATGTAAAAGTAATTTACTTTTAACTTAAGTTAAATGTTTCTTACTTTAGTTAAATATTTTTACTTTTAACCTTAAGTAAATGTAAAAGTTACTTCGGTAAACCGGTAACTTTAGTTCTATTTAAAGGAACTCAAGTGTTAGAGTTTCTTTAGGCTTAAAAATGTAAATCATTTAGCCTCATCTGAGATTCTCTCCTCCTTCTCTCTACCTTCTCTCTAGTTAGAAGAAGAAGAAGTTCCTGTACTTCTTCTTCCCTTTGTAAATAGATCCAGATACGATGTAATCCTTTTCCAAATGTTTATAATTAATGAAAGAGATTACTTTACTGATTCACCAGTCATCTTCTTTATGTTTCAAAATTGTTTTAAGTTTAAAGTTTTGTTTAAACTTTTCGTCCGCTGTTAAATGGCATCAGAGCCATGCGGTGTTGTCTCTTGGTGTCACTGTTTGTTCTCCGGTCAAACACAGAGGTCTGAGTTTAAAACCTTGTTTTTACTTCTTCTTTAGATTTCTGTTGCTCCGTCCTTAGAGCACCTAGTTTAAGTCACCTAAGCTCTTACCGTAAAACACCCCGGATCGCCATAGGTCCCGTCGAGCCGTTGTAAGTCTCAAAAGTGTGAGCAGTTTAAGCAAAAAGGGAATCACTAGATCCAAGGGTATGCGTCTGCTTAAGGTTAGAAGGGTTTGTACTTAAGCGACTTTGGTATGTCTTTAAGTGGAATGTCAACAGATCTAGAGATTAGGTTTGAACAAAGTTAAAACGAAGTAGACTGTTTAGATAGAGTTCATCAGTTAGTCAAGAGTCAGCCGTGTGATCCTTGAATCAGACACAGTCTGTTCAGATTTTCTAAAAATTTTTACATAAATTTTTTTTGAAAGCAACAGTCGGTGACCAAAATTTCGGTGAAATTTTTTCTCCTTTCTTAAAATTAAACATAATTTTGGGGGGAAAAAGAATTGAATCCCTGGATTTTTTTTGGGGTCGAAGTATAGGGGATGGTAATCTCTCTGAGAAGAAGATCAACAGCACCCACCAGCGAGGAAGGAGCCGGACCTCAACAGTCAATAGTCAGACGACACTGGCCCCCCAGGGTCCCACAGTCATCGAATGCTCCAGATGCAATCAGTGAGTCTGACTAAGTCTAAAGCAGCCGAAAGCAAAAGTAGATGTTGCTCCAGTTATCATCAGATGCAATCAACGCATCCGACAAAGTCAAAAGTAAAGGACAACTTTACTTTAGTAAAAGTAATTTACTTAAGTAAAAGTAAATGTAAATACTTTAACTTTAGTTAAATATTTTTAACTTTAGTTAAATATTTTTACTTTACCTTTAGTAAATGTAAAAGTAATTTACTTTTAACCTAAGTTAAATATTTTTAACTTAAGTTAAATGTTTCTTACTTTAGTTAAATATTTTTACTTTTAACCTTAAGTAAATGTAAAAGTTACTTCGGTAAATATAAACCGGTAACTTTAGTTCTATTTAAAGGAACTCAAGTGTTAGAGTTTCTTCATGCTTAAAAATGTAAACCATTTAGCCTCATCTGAGGTTCTCTCCTCCTTCTCTCCTCATTCTCTCTAGTTAGAAGAAGAAGAAGTTCCTGTACTTCTTCTTCCCTTAGTAAATAGATCCAGATACGATGTAATCCTTTCCCAAATGTTTATAATTAATGAAAGAGATTACTTTACCGATTCACCGGCCATCTTCTTTATGTTTCAAAATTATTTTAAGTTTAAAGTTTTGTTTAAACTTTTCGTCCGCTGTTAAATGGTATCAGAGCCATGCGGTGTTGTCTCTTGGTGTCACTATTTGTTCTCCGGTCAAACACAGAGGTCTGAGTTTAAAACCTTGTTTTTACTTCTTCTTTAGATTTATGTTGCTCCGTCCTTAGAGCACCTAGTTTAAGTCACCTAAGCTCTTACCGTAGAACACCCCGGATCGCCATAGGTCCCGTCGAGCCGTTTTAAGTCTCAAGAGTGTGAGCAGTTTAGGAAAAAAGGGAATCACTAGATCCAAGGGTATGCGTCTACTTAAGGTAAGAAGGGTATGTACTTAAGCGACTTTGGAATGTCTTTAAGTGGAATGTCAACAGATCTAGAGATTAGGTTTGAACAAAGTTAAAATGAAGTAGACTGTTTAGATCGAGTTCATCAGTTAGTCAAGAGTCAGCCGTGTGATCCTTGTATCAGACAAAGTCTGATCAATTTTTCTAAAAAAATTTACATAAAAGTTTTTTGAAAGCAACAGTCGGTGACCAAAATTTTGGTGAAATTTTTTCTCCTTTCTTAAAATTAAACATAATTTTGGGGGGAAAAAGGATTGAATCCCTGGATTTTTTTTGGGTCGAAGTATAGGGGATGGTGATCTCATTGAGAAGAAGATCAACAGCACCCACCGGCGAGGAAGGAGCCGGACCTCAACAGTCAACAGTCAGACTACGCTGGCCCCCCAGGGTCCCACTGACATCGGATGCTCCAAATGCAATCAGTGCGTCCGACAAAGTCAAAAGCAGCCGAAAGCAAAAGCAGATGCTGCTCCAATAATCATCAGATGCAATCAACGCATCCGACAAAGTCAAAAGTAAAGGACAACTTTACTTTAGTAAAAGTAATTTACTTAAGTAAAAGTAAATGTAAATACTTTAACTTTAGTTAAATATTTTTAACTTTAGTTAAATATTTTTACTTTACCTTTAGTAAATGTAAAAGTAATTTACTTTTAACCTAAGTTAAATGTTTTTAACTTAAGTTAAATGTTTCTTACTTTAGTTAAATATTTTTACTTTTAACCTTAAGTAAATGTAAAAGTTACTTCGATAAATATAAACCGGTAACTTTAGTTCTATTTAAAGGAACTCAAGTGTTAGAGTTTCTTCATGCTTAAAAATGTAAACCATTTAGCCTCATCTGAGGTTCTCTCCTCCTTCTCTTTACCTTCTCTCTAGTTAGAAGAAGAAGAAGTTCCTGTACTTCTTCTTCCCCTTGTAAATAGATCCAGATACGATGTAATCCTTTTCCAAATATTTATAATTAATGAAAGAGATTACTTTACCGATTCACCGGTCATCTTCTTTATGTTTCAAAATTATTTTAAGTTTAAAGTTTTGTTTAAACTTTTCGTCCGCTGTTAAATGGTATCAGAGCCATGCGGGTTTGTCTCTTGGTGTCACTGTTTGTTCTCCGGTCAAACACAGAGGTCTGAGTTGAAAACCTTATTTTTACTTCTTCTTTAGATTTCTGTTGCTTCGTCCTTAGAGCACCTAGTTTAAGTCACCTAAGCTCTGTTGGGTTTGTATGTAACGCAATCATGCAATCAAATCACATAAATAGGGCGGAAGCGTAAAAAACTAGGTTTTCAAAATTTATACAAACCCATAACCATGATCATGCTTTGTGCTTGTTATCAATAACAGAAAAGAGAGAACATGGAATTATACCTTTGAAGATCTAAGCTTCCTCAGGTACAAGTTCTACTCCTTTGATTCCTCTGATAGTGGCTCCTTCCCTTGATCAATGTCAGCCACCCAAATGTTTGGCCTCTAACGGTGATCCACCAAGGAAGATGAAGAACTCAAGAAGATGGGTTATTGGCTTAACCCTTGTTTCTATCTCTATAGAATATGTGTACTCCCAACTCTTGGAAAATTTCACGTCCCTTATTTCTGATATAAGACTCTCTTATATAGATATTAGGTTAACCCTCCTAATCCAATTAGAATAAGGTTTTATTTAATTAATTTATATCCTAATCTTTATTAGGATTGAGAGAGAGTACTGATATTATATTAATTCCTAAACTCCTTTAGAATTAAAATAATAATAATAATATTAATATTAATAAGACTCCTCTTATTAATTTATATTTAATATTTCTAAAATATTAAATAATAAATATTAAGCTATTTAATTTATTCTATCATCATAGATTAAATTAATTATACTTAATGCATTATTACTATCATGCCATTTTCTTCTTAAATAATTCTTCTTCCTTTTATGATGTGACCCTTTAGGTTCTCCATATTAAACCGGTTGTGAATAAATCAATTAGAACAATTCTAATCTTATTTAAATAAATAAATTAAACTAATAATCTATTTAAATAAATAACATTTATTCTACAATAGGGATAAGCCTCCCTAGCGATCAACGACTTTCCAGATAATGTAGATTTCAACATTAATCATAAAAGAACCCGTGAGTTAATAATTACCGTACAATTCAATCCTTCCACCATACAATGTCCCAATTAAATATAAGACATGGATTTACTGTCAAGTCTTAATTTATTTAATCATATGTATTTCGATTAGAAAATGCACAACTCCAAATAATGCAAATTAGAAACCTCTTTCTAATTTCATTCTACCTTGGCCAAGGATTCCTGGGTTGTCATTTAACGAATCACATAGGACATATCTCCTCTTTTACTAGAGGTGGTAGATTCTTTATTGATCATTCATTATCTCCATATGTAACTCATTACACCCAAGCATACCCTATATATGCCTTAAAAGGCCTTAAAGAATTAGTCAAAGTATAATTTGTTACATACAAGATACTATGATGATCTCAAGTCCAAGGATCACATATACTACTATCACATTAGGAATTCCTATTGACAGGCGAGTAAAACTCCATTAGGTATTCCATAGCGAGTCACGTTCAGTGAACTTATTCTCCAATAAGCAACAACATACTTGCTTTAGTGTCTCCACACAAATGACCATGAGATCAGTCATCCTCATCCAATGAGAAAGCAACATATGTACCAATCTATCCGGATTTACTAATCCCCTTTTTAGTAATCCCACGATTGGGAACTATTTTAGTTTTAAAGTTTTCTAAGAATTTAGATCTCATTAGCATGATCAACATCATGATTCTAAAAGCATTGCTTAAAACTATGGGTTATTTACATATTATAAAAATAGCACCATGTAGATAATTAAATGCCTTTAATAAATAAATATTTTATTAATAAATAAATAAGATTGTTTTCAAAGTATGTGCTTTATCATCATACATGATTGGCTTGTATGCACACTACTATCAATCTCCCACTTGCACTAAAGCCAATCGCCATGGTATCTCATACCCATCTTCTCTAAGTGACGATCAAACTGCTGTTGTGTTAAAGCTTTAGTAAATGGATCTGCAATGTTGTCTTGAGAGTCTACACGCTCCAAGGTGACGTCTCCTCTTTCAATGATCTCCCTGATCAAGTGAAATCGCCGCAACACGTGTTTAGATTTCTGATGAGACCTGGGTTCCTTAGCCTGTGCAACCGCTCCGGTGTTGTCACAGTATACGGGAACTGCTTCTCCAATGCTAGGAACCACACCAAGTTCAGTTATGAACTTCTTCATCCAAACAGCTTCCTTTGCAGCTTCACTTGCAGCTATATACTCTGCCTCTGTCACTGAATCAGCAACCGTTTGCTGCTTGGAACTCTTCCAACTCACTGCACCTCCGTTCAAGGTAAACACATACCCTGAAACAGATTTACTGTCATCTTGGTCTGTTTGAAAAATTGAGTCCGTGAATCCCTTGAGTTTTAATTCAGACCCACCGTAGACAAGAAAAATATCTTTAGTCCTTCTCAAGTACTTTAGGATATTTTTCACTGCCTTCCAGTGCTCTTCTCCTGGATTCGACTGGTATCTGCTTGTTACACTAAGTGCGTGAGCAACATCCGGTCTAGTACATATCATACCGTACATGATAGATCCTATTGCAGAAGCATAAGGGATCTTACTCATACGGTCTCTCTCCTCAGGTGTCTATGGGGCCTGTTTCTTGGAGAGATTTATTCCATGGCTCATCGGCATGAGACCTCTTTTGGAATCTTCCATGCTAAACCTCTTTAGCATCGTATCAATGTACGTTCCTTGGGATAAGCCGAGCATCCTTTTAGATCTATCTCTATAGATCTTTATCCCCAAAATATAGGATACTTCACCCAAGTCCTTCATGGAGAAGTTTTTAGATAACCAGATTTTAATGGATTGTAACATAGGAATGTCATTCCCTATCAGTAATATATCATCAACATATAATACAAGGAATGATACTGCGCTCCCACTAACCTTCTTGTATACACATGGTTCATCCTCGTTTTTGATAAAATCAAACTCTTTGATTGTCTCATCAAAATGAATGTTCCATCTACCAGAAGCTTGCTTCAACCCATAAATGGATCGTTGTAGCTTACAGACTTGATTTGTTCCAACTTTTGAAATAAATCCCTCTGGTTGTGTCATATACACATCCTCCTCAAGTTTCCTATTGAGGAAGGCCGTTTTCACGTCCATCTGCCAGATCTCATAGTCGTTGTAAGCTGCAATCGCAAGCAAAATCCGAATGGACTTGAGCATGGCTACTGGTGAGAAGGTTTCATCATAGTCAACTCCTTGTCTTTGTTTGAAACCTTTTGCAACCAGTCGGGCCTTATAGGTCTCTACCTTTCCGTCTGCTCCAGTCTTTTTCTTAAAAACCCATTTACACCCAGTAGGTTTAATACCTTCAGGTGGTGAAACCAAAGACCATACTTTGTTTTCATACATGTAGTCCATTTCGGATTTCATGGCTTCAAGCCATTTCCCTGAGTCTTTATTACTCATAGCCTGTTCCTAATTCAATGGATCATCATCATTCATGATGTGTACCTCATCGTCATCCTCTATAACGAATCCATACCTCTCAGGTATCTTCGGTACTCTTCCAGATTTACGAACATGGTGTGGTACAGTAGGTTCTTCTACTTGGTTAGGTACCTGACTTTGGTCCGTGGTAACTTGTGGTTCTTGAACTTCTTCAAGATATATCTTACTCCCACTGACCCCTTCATGGATAAACTCTTTCTCCAAGAAGGTAGCATGTTTCACAACAAACACCTTTTGATCAGTTGGATGATAGAAATAATACCCTATGGTTTCTTTAGGGTATCCCACAAATCTACACTTATCGGATTTAGTCTGTAGCTTATCATTTTCAAACTTTTTGACATAAGTTGGACAACCCCAAGTCTTAACATGCTTAAGATTTGGTTTCCTCCCTTTCCACATCACATATGGAGTCTTTGGGGCGGATTTGGTAGGTACCTTGTTAAGTAGGTATGCAGCCGTTTCTAGGGCATATCCCCAGAAGAAAATTGGAAGGTCGGTAAAACTCATCATGGATCGAACCATGTCCAACAGTGTTCGATTTCTCCTTTCAGATACTCCATTTAACTGTGGTGTACCTGGAGGAGTCCATTGTGAGATTATACCATTTTCTCTGAGACAATTGAGAAACTCACTGCTTAAGTATTCTCCACCTCGATCTGATCGAAGTATCTTAATACTCTTGCCCGTTTGTTTCTCTACTTCACTTCTGAACTCTTTGAACTTTTCAAATAATTCTGATTTGTATTTCATTAAATACATATATCCAAATCTTGAGTGATCATCAGTGAAAGTAATAAAATAAGAATACCCACCCCGTGCACTTGTTGTCATAGGTCCACAAACGTCTGTGTGAATCAATGCCAACAACTCTGCAACTCTCTCCCCTTTTCCACTAAAAGGAGATTTAGTCATTTTACCCATGAGACAAGATTCACAAGTTGGATATGATTCATAATCAGATAGCTCGAGGAGCCCATCTTTATGTAACTTAGATAATCTTGTTTCATTGATATGACCGAGTCTACAGTGCCATATATAGGTATAATTAATATCATCTCTTTTCCTTTTCTTAATTTGTTCAATTTGAAATATATTTTCTTGCAAGTCAAGTGTATAAAGTCCATTTCACAAATTTTCAATACCATATAAAACATCGTCTTTATAAATAGAACAACCATTGTTCTTTATAATAACGTCAAAACCTTCCATATCCAATACAGAAATTGAAATAATGTTTTTAATAATATTCGGAAGATAATAACAATTATTAAGATAAATGGATTTGCCCGAAGGCATTGCTAAACAATAAGTTCCTACAGTTAATGCAGCAACTTTTGCTCCATTTCCCACTCGTAGGATCACCTCATCTTTGTTCAGCTTTCTACTTCTGACCAGTCCCTGCACAGTATTACATATGTGAGAACCACAGCCGGTATCCAATACCCAAGTAGAATTATGACTTTTAGAAAAATTAATTTCAATCATAAACAAACCTTGATTGGAAGTCGAAGCTTCTCCAAGCTTCTTCTCTGCTAGAAACTTCTTGCAGTTCCTCTTCCAATGTCCCGGCTCATTGCAATGAAAGCACATTCCTTTAGCTGGTTCAGGTTTCTTTTGCTCCTTTTCTTTCCCTTTTCCCTTAGCTTTCTTAGATTTCTTCTTTTCAGAAGACACCTTGGGCCTCTTCCTTTTATTGGAAGAATCCACCATCAAGACATGGTTCTTCTTGGATGAGAAGTGACCTTCTGCAGTTTTCAGCATGTTAAGCAGCTCAGGTAAGCTGACATCTAGCTTATTCATGTGAAAATTAACCACAAACTGCGAGAAGGTCTCAGGGAGTGACTGCAAGACCAAGTCTTGACTCAACTCCCCATCCATGACGAGCCCAAGCTGTCCAAGGCGTTCAATCAAATTGATTACCTTCAGAACATGAGTCTCGACTGTAGTGCCCTCGGTCATCCGAGATCGGAAGAGCTCCTTAGATATCTCATATCTAGCAGTCCTACTCTGTTCACCATACAACTCCTTGAGGTGAAGCAGCATAGCAGGAGCATCCATTTTTTCGTGCTGACGCTGAAGCTCGTTATTCATGGATGCGAGCATGATGCATTGAGCCACAGATGCATCATCTTGCCACTTATTGAAAGTGGCAATCTCTTCCTCAGAGGCTGTTTCTGAAACAGATTCAGGGATAGTGGAATTTAGGACATAAGAATCTTTTCAGCAGTGAGAACAATTCTTAGATTTCTTAGCCAGTCCTCATAATTCGGGCCGGTAAGCTTATTTGCATCAAGTATGCTTCGTAGTGAGATTAGTGATTTTGACATTTTTAAAATTCTGCATGTGAAAAGACAACATTTTAGCAAACATTCATTTTATTAACTTTGCATACCAAAATAAATTTAGGTCTTTATTTTAAATTGGTATCTCCCACTATTTTCATCAAACTATATTACCCTCACTCATATAGTTAGGCAACATCTAATTAAAGATTTGCTAGTGAGATTAAGGATCCCATTTCAAATGTATATAACCTTGTGGATAGCACAACAAGCGATATATAAATAAATAGGTAGACAACTCTTGCCAATTACATCACCATGTAACTTCTTTTATTTTGCCTCTTAAATCATAATGGTCATGTGTGTGCACATCCGAACTAAAATGATTTAAGTTAAGTCCAGCCTAGTACTTCCATAAATTCAAAAAGAAAAATTTTCGTCCTTGTGGATAGCACAACAAGACTAGATCGTTCAATTTTCTTGATAAGCATCAAATGTGATTAATTAACATCTTAAATATTCAATACTCGCCTTGTGGATAGCACAACAAACTCATATTAAATATTTAATACTCTATTAACTAATCATGTTAGAAGGCGACGTTCGATATTCCTAAATATCATTTGAACGCTTCAGACTTAATATTATTTCTTTGAGGGGTTTGTTATTATTTGTCTCATCTTTTAAGCGCGCATGCACATATATATATAAAATACGCGTCATTTTATTAAACATGCGAAGCATGTTTGTATAAAATATAATATATATAATATTTAGCATGCGATATAGAATACTATATTCTACCCGGATTGATTATGGACTTTTATTCTAGTTTGGTTCACTAGAGCCACCAAGTGAACCAAAAGGTCAGACCTAGGAGTGCAAGGATTTAAATTTTAAATGTAACTATTACATTTAAACCCGGGCTCCATACAAACGGGTCTTCACGCGCTCCTTGCTCCTTGGTCTCCAATTTCTTCAAAATAATTCTAACTATCTCTATTACATTAACTATTTTAAAATTAAATAGAAACCTTGATCAGCAGTCAAGGGGAAGTACATAGAAAGGAGATAGAATTTACATCGAGAATAAAACTAGAGAAGACGAGGTACGCAGACCCCATTTTATAAAACCCATACATTCAAGCATTCATCCAAAATAAAATCCAATCACATTGGTCATAGTCCATAATCAACCCCATTTATTATCATACACATCAACATATGCATTAATAAATATCCATTCATCTCATGAATAACAATGCTATTCCATATATGGATCGATGTTATTTAATGGACAAAAGTTGTGCTAAATTTTATTTTTGAAACAAAATAAACTCTTTTATTTTAATCAAAAATAAATCCAAATTAAACTCCTTTAATTTTAGCATTCTGAAATCATATTTCAGATAAAATAAACTTCTTTATTTTAAAACTTTATCAATTAAATAAACAGTTTACTTAATTAATTAAAATTAATTTTAGGGTCTGTCCAGGTACCGGCGCAGCTGCGCCAGTAATGAACTGGGCATCTGTGCAGGTAGACGGAAGCAGCAGTTTTTGCAGATCGGCGCAGCTGCGCCAGTAATGAACTGGGAGGCTGCGCAGCTGCGCAGTTCGCCGCAGAAACTTGCAGAAAACGATTTTTGTCCAGAAAAACGATCCAATTCTCACATCAATTCATACATGGAATTATAAAATTGATAATTAGCACAAAGTTAAGCTCTGATACCACTGTTGGGTTTGTATGTAACGCAATCATGCAATCAAATCACATAAATAGGGCGGAAGCGTAAAAAACTAGGTTTTCAAAATTTATACAAACCCATAACCATGATCATGCTTTGTGCTTGTTATCAATAACAGAAAAGAGAGAACATGGAATTATACCTTTGAAGATCTAAGCTTCCTCAGGTACAAGTTCTACTCCTTTGATTCCTCTGATAGTGGCTCCTTCCCTTGATCAATGTCAGCCACCCAAATGTTTGGCCTCTAACGGTGATCCACCAAGGAAGATGAAGAACTCAAGAAGATGGGTTATTGGCTTAACCCTTGTTTCTATCTCTATAGAATATGTGTACTTCCAACTCTTGGAAAATTTCACGTCCCTTATTTCTGATATAAGACTCTCTTATATAGATATTAGGTTAACCCTCCTAATCCAATTAGAATAGGGTTTTATTTAATTAATTTATATCCTAATCTTTATTAGGATTGAGAGAGAGTACTGATATTATATTAATTCCTAAACTCCTTTAGAATTAAAATAATAATAATAATAATAATATTAATAAGACTCCTCTTATTAATTTATATTTAATATTTCTAAAATATTAAATAATAAACATTAAGCTATTTAATTTATTCTATCATCATAGATTAAATTAATTATACTTAATGCATTATTACTATCATGCCATTTTCTTCTTAAATAATTCTTCTTCCTTTTATGGTGTGACCCTTTAGGTTCTCATATTAAACCGGTTGTGAATAAATCAATTAGAACAATTCTAATCTTATTTAAATAAATAAATTAAACTAATAATCTATTTAAATAAATAACATTTATTCTACAATAGGGATAAGCCTCCCTAGCGATCAACGACTTTCCAGATAATATAGATTTCAACATTAATCATAAAAGAACCTGTGAGTTAATAGTTACCGTACAATTCAATCCTTCCACCATACAATGTCCCAATTAAATATAAGACATGGATTTACTGTCAAGTCTTAATTTATTTAATCATATGTATTTCGATTAGAAAATGCACAACTCCAAATAATGCAAATTAGAAACCTCTTTCTAATTTCATTCTACCTTGGCCAAGGATTCCTGGGTTGTCATTTAACGAATCACATAGGACATATCTCCACTTTTACTAGAGGTGGTAGATTCTTTATTGATCATTCATTATCTCCATATGTAACTCATTATACCCAAGCATACCCTATATATGCCTTAAAAGGCCTTAAGGAATTAGTCAAAGTATAATTTGTTACATACAAGATACTATGATGATCTCAAGTCCCAGGATCACATGTACTACTATCACATTAGGAATTCCTATTGACAGGCAAGTAAAACTCCATTAGGTATTCCATAGCGAGTCACGTTCAGTGAACTTATTCTCCAATAAGCACCTACATACTTACTTTAGTGTCTCCACACAAATGACCATGAGATCAGTCATCCTCATCCAATGAGCAAGCAACATATGTACCAATCTATCCGGATTTACTAATCTCCTTTTTAGTAATCCCACGATTGGGAACTATTTTAGTTTTAAAGCTTTCTAAGAATTTAGATCTCATTAGCATGATCAACATCATGATTCTAAAAGCATTGCTTAAAACTATGGGTTATTTACATATTATAAAAATAGCACCATGTAGATAATTAAATGCCTTTAATAAATAAATATTTTATTAATAAATAAATAAGATTGTTTACAAAGTATGTGCTTTATCATCATACATGATTGACTTGTATGCACACTACTATCAAGCTCTTACCGTAGAACACCCCGGATCGCCATAGGTCCCGTCGAGCCGTTGTAAGTCTCAAGAGAGTAAGCAGTTTAGGCAAAAAGGGAATCACTAGATCCAAGGGTATGCGTCTGCTTAAGGTAAGAAGGGTTTGTACTTAAGCGACTTTGGTATGTCTTTAAGTGGAATGTCAACAGATCTAGAGATTAGGTTTGAACAAAGTTAAAACGAAGTAGACTGTTTAGATCGAGTTCATCAGTTAGTCAAGTGTCAGCCGTGTGATCCTTGCATCAGACACAGTCTGATCAGTTTTTCTAAGAATTTTTACATAAATTTTTTTTGAAAGCAACAGTTGGTGACCAAAATTTCGGTGAAATTTTTTCTCCTTTCTTAAAATTAACATAATTTTGGGGGGAAAAAGGATTGAATCCCTGGATTTTTTTTGGGTCGAAGTATAGGGGATGGTGATCTCTCTGAGAAGAAGATCAACAGCACCCACCGACGAGAAAGGAGCCGGACCTCAACAGTCAACAGTCAGACGACGCTAGCCCCCTAGGGTCCCACAGTCATCGGATGCTCCAGATGTAATCAGTGAGTTCGACAAAGTCAAAAGCAGCCGAAAGCAAAAGCAGATGTTGCTCCAGTCATCATCAGATGCAATCAACGCATCCGACAAAGTCAAAAGTAAAGGATAACTTTACTTTAGTAAAAGTAATTTACTTAAGTAAAAGTAAATGTAAATACTTTAACTTTAGTTAAATGTTGTTAACTTTAGTTAAATATTTTTACTTTACCTTTAGTAACTGTAAAAGTAATTTACTTTTAACCTAAGTTAAATGTTTTTAACTTAAGTTAAATGTTTCTTACTTTAGTTAAATCTTTTTACTTTTAACCTTAAGTAAATGTAAAATTTACTTCGGTAAATATAAACCGGTAACTTTAGTTCTATTTAAAGGAACTCAAGTGTTAGAGTTTCTTTAGGCTTAAAAATGTAAACCATTTAGGTTCATCTGAGGTTCTCTCCTCCTTCTCTCCTCCTTCTCTCTACCTTCTCTCTAGTTAGAAGAAGAAGAAGTTCCTGTACTTCTTCTTCCCTTTGTAAATAGATCCAGATACGATGTAATTATTTCCCAAATGTTTATAATTAATGAAAGAGATTACTTTACAGATTCACCGGTCATCTTTTTTATGTTTCAAAATTGTTTTAAGTTTAAAGTTTTGTTTAAACTTTTCGTCCTATTTAAATATATAGATATATATATATATATATATATATATATTAAATATACATATATATACCGCTATATAAATTTTAGCTCAAAAATCTCATTTTGAACTCCGAAAACATCAAAATATCATTTTTATGATTAATACAAATTTTTACAGGTCTCTCGCTCTTCATTGCACCATAAAATAATTTTATAGGCAACATTGGTTTTTATTTCGTTTAAATATGTACATTTATATTTATTACATATTTTTATTGCTTTATTTATGCCCGAAAGAAAATTTCTCGGCATAAAATATTATTTTTAGTCAAATCTTGTCCCGTAGGACATTATTAGATTTATTATAACTTATTATGTCGCCAGAACGCGATTCGAAACGTCGAACGTCAAAATCGCTCTGCGTGTCGACGCTCGGCGTTGCCCAATTTTAAGTTCTGACATACATATTCGCTCATTTTTAATTTTCAAATCATAAGTCGTATAATAGAAATTTTTCGAGCATGTTATAGACCTCATGTCATAGTATTTTAGAAAAATTTTAAACTTTGAAAACGGATCACGAAAGCTCATCAAAATTGCGCTTAAAAATGATGTCAGAACACATTTCCAACCCAACGCCGCGCTGCCGCAGGCGGGCGCTGGCGCGCTTGGCGGCGTGCTGAAATCTGCTCGACTTCTTATCAACGCAGCCACTTCGCGATTTTCGTACGCGCTGTTCGTTTATCGGATTAATCTGATTTTTGGATATGTTATAATTGGCATATCAAAGTATTTTTAAAAAATATCACCACTGATATTTGGGTATTTTACGATGTCCAAATAATGCGCCCAATATGGTTGTTCGCACTAGTTTTTCAACTTTGCGTTTTATGTTCAAAACTCGCCGTAATTCGAATTAACCCAATTTGCTTACCAACTAAGTCTCTATTAACATAATAAGACTTGTTCCAATTGTCGGCTTCGTTAAATTCCTATTTTTAGTCACGTTAGTTCTTTAAGGCCATTTATCGAACATATAACGTGCATTATTTTTGTTCGACTCGATTTCTTATTAATTTGTTAGCGATTTTTACCACAAATCCATCGTTATACATCCCACAATCCATACCTAGCCACCAAATCTCTAAAATCCATCATTCCATTAATAATTTAAGCATAAAATTGACTAAAATGATTTTTTTTAGTAAACTTAAGCTTACTAACAAAACTTAATTTTGTTCTTTAGCTTATAAATCAATTCCAATCACATAATCCATATACATAAATCAAATATGGATTAGCGACAAAGAAATTCCATAAATAATTTCATCATAAGCCACAAAACTACCAAAAATCTCATGTTTAGCATTAAAATTATATATTTTATAATTTCAATTTAACTAAAAGTTAAATAAGGAATTTATACCTTCAGCTCCATAACTCCATTATTCCAAGCTAGTTATCTTCTCTAGTTATCTATATCTTGATTCCACTTTGCTCAAGCTCTCTCTCTAACTCTCCATTTCTTCACTTAACCATTTTTGAACTTATAAAATTTCCAAAAAATTTGGGAGAGGAAAGGCTTCGGTTAGGGAGAGAAGATGGGAGACTTTCTACAATTTTCTCAAGTCAAAAACTTGGTGCCCAAGATGAATTATGGAGTATGCTATACTCCTCTCTTCCTCCTTCTCATTCATGATTTGGAAAAAATAAAACCAAGCTTGGGAACTAAGGTTGCAATAGTAACCTTGTTAATTGAAGAATTAAACCAACTTACTTACTTAAATAATTAAACCAATTATTCTATTTAAGTCTTTATTAAGTAACTTAATTACCCAATACTTGGTAACTTAATTTTATTTATTAAGTTACTACATAACCCACTCATAAAATATTTACACCCTCTTGGAAGTATATAAAATATATATCATCATTAATATATAAACTATATATTCCATAAATAAAACATAATATAAAATGTTTTTATTACATTTTCATCTTATATATGCAAAAATAATTGTGTTATTATAATTTTCTATATAAAAAAAATTACTCAATTACTTAAGATATTATATTAAATATAATATTCTTTCCTCATTAAAATAATTCCATGCAAGAATTAATTTTAATGCTCTTGGATAAAGTATAAAAATATTATATACCTACCATCTTCTTGCTTCATTACACAAATTTCTCAACAATTTCATTTCCTCGCATAATGAATATATATAAATATTATAAATATAATTATTACAAATACTCCAAGTAATACTCATATACTTCCATCACATCTAGAAAATAATTAATAAATTTATTCTCTCACATTATAAATTGAATTATGTCAATTTATTTACATATATTATTAAAATAATATTCTCTCTTTATTAAAATAATTTAATGATAGAATTTATTTTAATATCTTTTAATTAAAGTATACCATAATATTTGTATACTTAAACTAATTATTTTCTTTTCCTTTCTATAAATTGTTTTCAACAATTTAACTGCAGTAAATATTATAATATAGTCACTACATTAAAACATGTATACATTACACTCAATAATATAATATATGATTTCTTTAATAAAATTGTGGTTATACATTAAGTATATTTAATGCCACCAATTATCACATTAAAATAATAAATTATTTTAATTTTACCCATCTCATTTCCTTTAATAAATTGCTCCTACAATTTATTTATAAGTAATAAATATATACTTCTAATATATTTATTAACATAAACATCACATATTGCATAGTACTTACTCACATATGTAATAATATCCCTCAACATATCATTTAATAAGAATTTTATTTATTAAATTTTTATTTTAATAATTCTCAAAAATTCGGGCTCTTACATCAGAGTCCGCACCAAAGGAAGTTTGATTTGGATAAGCTCAATGAAAGTTCTAGAATTTAGAACGCCCATCAACTATGGACTAGTCGAATCAACTAGGGTTCACTAGTCTTACAAGGTTCAACAATAAATTGATAACCAAATTAAATAATGAATCTCAAGAGATATACAATCGAATAAGTATTACATAACTGAAATCTTGATTTAAAAGAATTATAACATCTAATATGAAATCTTGAACTTGAACAATTAAGAACAAGAACTTACTCGATACAGAACACAAGTCTAAGACTTGATCAATGAACAATTTAGAATTTCAGGAACTTGCTCAATAAAAGTAAGGTTTAAAAACTTGCTTAATAACAATAAGTTAGGGATAGGATACTTGCCTCTTGCACAAGCTACAACTAATTCACGTTCCTTTTTAAATCCTACATATCAATACATTCATAATACCCATTAATCATAAGTTCGATATACTCATTGAGTCACAACATTGGTCTTTGAACACGTTATTAGACTTTACAATTAACGGTTTAAGTTATGAAATTAACTTACTAATTATTCACATAATGTAAGTTATTACCATCTTATTATATGTTTAACATGTCTTCATGTTCATTACATTAGGTTTTAAAACACGTCTTTGAAACTTAAACACTTAGAAAAAATTCTGAAATTTGCAGGTAGGGCGCGGCCGTGCTCCAATTACTTTTAGGAGCGGCGCGAGCGCGCTCCAAGTGCGCCTTGAAGCGGCGCGGCCGAGCTGCGACGCAGACTCAGTTTCTGCCGTTCGCGAAGAACACACAGAACAGCCCAGTAAAAACCCAAATCAAACTAACACGATGATTTTAAATGCTACCCACGAAGTATAGACCTCACAGAAACATCACACAATGCCTTTAGCATGATTCTAACACTTTAAATCACATAATTACTTGAACTTAAACATCTAATTTCAATGTTTTCCATATTTTGTAAAACTTTGAGAAAAGACATGAATTTCAACGTTATAGACTCGTTAATACACCGAATTAGTCCGTTGAAATTCTGTTTTGTTCGTTTAAACATGTATAACTATATTCAGTCGTCAATTTTAATTCAAACATATGATTAAAGCATTTAATCTACCCATATGGGTTATTCATATAACATTTATACTCTGCAATCCATGAAATACCAATATAATGAAAATTCCATGGTATGATCACTGTAAATTCATGTATACATGATATAACACATGATATTAACATATACAGATATCTATATGATCATATCTTACTTTAATTATCAAAATAGTTCTTTAACAGAGAATTTTTAAAAAGACGTAAATGAAAACTCTGTAACTTTTGAAAACCCAATTAAACATAATTACGTAGTTTTAGTCACTGTAAATTATGTGTTTATGGTTTAAAACACGTTATGAACATATATTAACACACATCCATATGATCAACAATTGCCAAATTTCTCATTCACAGAGAACTCAGAATATATGTTAATGGAGGAAACATAGTACGTGAAATAAAAATTGGGATGAAGGACTTACCCTTGCAATCTCTCTGAAGATGATATAAACTTAAATTCTCCAACTTCTCTCTCTTAATCTTTCAATTCTCTCTCAATTACTCTGATATGAATATACGATATATGTCTGATATAGATATAGGCTAATAAGATATACATATATAACATGTACATAATGGTGAATTAGTGGCGTTAGTTAATCCGTAATGGGTTAACTGGTGCAACTTCCCTTAGGGTCTTGTTTGGTTATTCCTTTATTCTCCTTTTTTTTCTTTATTTTAATAAACTTACTATTATATAGTTAATCGTCACACTTCTAATTAATCAATTAATTTTATTTAAATCAATTAAATAAAATAGAATAGTTTCACATTAAATCACATAGTCACATAATTAAAATTCTTATTTATTAATTATGCCAAATTATTAAATCTCTAATTAATTAATTAATTAGAATAACATTATGCTTACCAATTAATTCATTTAATCAAATAAGCTCAATTAAATACATACTTTGAATATAATATAAAAATTCTCCACATTAATTTAACTAATGTAACACATATAATTAAATTAATCTACCACAATTCTATCAATTAATTATTCAACCCAATAATTAAATCATCAAAAAATATTTATTTATTTCAATAAATATTTAAATTAAATTACAAAAATCTTGTTCATCACATCTTTCTCCCCTTAAAAGGATTCTGTCCCCAGAATCACGATTTAATTAAATTCGTAATGGGTTAACTGGTATAACTCCCCTTAGGGCCTTGTTTCGCTATTCTTTTATTATCCTTTTTTTCTTTATTTTAATAAACTTACTATTATATAGTTAATCGTCACACTTCTAATTAATCAATTAATTTTATTTAAATTAATTAAATAAAGTAGAATAGTTTCACATTAAATCACATAGTCACATAATTAAAATTCTTATTTATTAATTATGCCAAATTATTAAATCTCTAATTAATTACTAAATTAATTAGAATAACATTATGCTTACCAATTAATTCACTTAATCAAATAAGCTCAATTAAATACATACTTTGAATATAATAAAAAAATTCTCCATATTAATTTAACTAATGTAACACATATAATTAAATTAATCTACCACAATTCTATCAATTAATTATTCAACTCAATAATTAAATCATCAAAAAATATTTATTTATTTCAATAAATATTTAAATTAAATTACAAAAATCTTGTTCGTCACATCTTTCCCCCCTTAAAAGGATTCTGTCCCCAGAATCACGGTTCAATAAAATTCGTCCCGTTACATTCTCCCCCCTACAAAGATTTTGTCCCCAGAATCGCTTACACATAAATTAAAAAAATAAGTGTGGGTAATTCTTCATCATATGCTCTTCGAGTTCCCACGTAGCTTCTTCAGTGTCGTGGTTCCTCTAAATTACCTTAACAGAATGTATAAATTTATTTCTAAGAACTTGCTCTTTCATGTCAACAATCTGAACAGGAATTTCTTCATAGGATAAATCTTTCTCAAATTGTAGGGGTTCATACTCAATCACGTGTTTGTAATCAGGTTTGTAGGGTCGTAAAACTGAAACATGGAAGACGTTGTGGACATTCTCGAGCACCGGAGGTAAGGCTACCTCATACGTAACTTCTCCAATCCTTCGCAGTACCTCAAAGGGTCCAATGAACCTCGGGCTCAATGTTCCCTTCTTTTCGAGTCTGATCTTTCCTTTCCAGGGAGAGACTTTCAAAAACACATAGCTACCGATTCAAACTCAACATTTTTACGGTGTGGATCGGCGTATTTCTTTTGCCTATCCTGAGCTGCTATCAGTCTTGTTCGAATCACTTTGACTATCTCTGCTATCTGCTGTACCAGTTCTGGACCTAGTAATTATCTTTCGCCAGCTTCATCCCAGTATAGCGGAGTTCTGCATTTTCTTTCGTACAACGCTTCGTAAGGCGGCATGCCAATACTAGCGTGGTAACTATTGTTGTAGCCAATTCTACAAGCGGTAGGTGATCCTTCCAATTTCTTTTGAAATCCATGATGCACACTTTCAACATATCCTCTAAAGTCTAGATCGTTCTTTTGCTCTGCCCATCTGTCTGACGGTGATATGTCGTACTCATTCTCAACTATGTTCCCATACATTCCTGTAGTCGCTTCCAGAAGTTCGATGTGAAGCGCGGATCTTGGTCGGAAATAATTGACACCAGAACTCCGTGCCTCAAAACAATCTCTTTCACATACAACCTTGCCAACTGGTCTAAGTTGAATCTGATTCTGATCGGAATGAAGTGTGCGGATTTCGTCAGTCGGTCAACGATAACCCATACTACGCATCGTAGCCTCTCTGAGTCGTCGGGAGGCCAACCACGAAATCCATAGTAATATGTTCCCATTTCCAGTATGGAATCTCTAAAGGTTTTAGCAAACTACTCGGCCTCTGATATTTTGGTTTCACTTTCTGACATGTCAGACACTTTGCAACACACTCTGCAACATCTCATTTCAAATTCGACCACCAGAAATGTTGTCGAAGATCCTGGTACATCTTGTTACTACCGAGGTGAATCGAATATCGTGAGCTATGATCGCTCAAAATGTCTTCTTTAATCTCTGGCACTGACGGTACCCAAACTCTGGTCTCAAATCTCAGCAGTCCCTCACTGTCTATCTTGAATCTCAGTTCAGTTCCTTCAGATATCTTCTTCCTTACCTTCTCACATTCTTCGTCCTGAAGTTGAGCTTCCTTAACCTTATTCAGCAAAGTTGTACCAGCTTGCACCTGGAACAACTTTTCGTCAGTCTCCATCGGATACTTAACTTCCAATTCCAGCTTCTCCATTGCTGAAATTAGCTCCTCCTGAGCGATCAACATCATCAATTTCTCCCGACCCTTTCTGCTTAAGGCGTCGACAACCACATTTGCCTTACCCGAATGGTATAAGATCTCGCAGCCGTAGTCCTTAATTAACTCCAGCCACCTTTTCTGGCGCATATTCAAGTCCTTTTGTGTAAAAATATATTTCAGACTTTTGTGGTCTGTATATATTTCACACTTCTCCCCATAGAGATAGTGTCTCCAGATCTTCAAAGCAAATACCACAGCAGCTAACTCCAAGTCATGGGTCGAATACCCCTTCTCATAGTCCTTCAATTGTCGTGATGCATATGCAATGACCCTGCCATTTTGGATGAGCACACAGCCAAGTCCTTTATACGGCACATCATTATAAACCACAAAATTTCATGTGTCATCCGGAAGAGATAACACAGTTGCTAAACTCAACCTTTTCTTAAGCTCTTGGAAGCTTTCCTCACACTTCTCTGTCCAAACGAATTTCATCGATTTCTTAGTCAAATTCGTCAGTGGAGTTGCGATCTTGGAAAAGTGCTGAATGAATCTTCTATAATAACTCGCCAATCCAAGAAAATTTATCACTTCCGACGGCGTTTTTGGCTGATCCCAGTTCATCACATCTTCGACTTTAGAGGGATCTACCGAAATTCCGTCCTTATCAATCACATGTCCAAGAAATTGCAATCTTTCAATCCAGAATTCACATTTCAAAAATTTGGCGTACAACTTCTCCCTTCTCAACGCCTCTAGTGTTACTTTCAAATGCTCTACATGTTCTTCCTTGGTCTTCGAGTATACCAAAATGTCATCGATAAACACCACCACGAATTTGTCCAAAAACGGCTTGAACACTCCATTCATTAAGCCCATAAATGCTGTAGGAGCATTCGTTAGACCAAATGACATTACCAGAAATTTGTAGTGACCATATCGAGTCCTAAATGCTGTCTTTGGAACATCCTCTGGCTTCACCTTCAGCTAATGATAACCACTTCTCAGGTCAATCTTTGAAAAGTATCTTGCTCCCTTCAATTGATCAAATAGGTCGTCGATCCTCGGTAATGGATATCTATTCTTAATCGTGACCTTATTCAATTCTCTGTAATCGATGCAGAGCCGCATCGTCCCGTCCTTCTTCTTCACAAATAACATCGGTGCTCCCCACGACGATACGCTCGGTTGTATGTACTTCTTATTCAGTAGCTCTTGCAGTTGTACCATCAATTCCTTCATCTCTACCGGAGCCATCCGGTACGGTGCCTTCGATATTGGAGCCGTTCTTGGCACCAAATCAATCACAAGCTCAACCTTTCTGTCTGGCGAAAGTTGTTACATCCCGGATTTTTTGAGTTTGAGTATGTGTATATGTGTTATATATTGTGAAATATGTGATTTGGTGTGAAGAGAATTTTATATATTAATTTTAATATTTATTGAATTAAATAAAAATTTTAATTTATTTATTTATTGAGTTAAATAAATAAATTATGTGATGGTTATGGAGTAATTTAATTAAGTGTAATATATTAATTATTTAATTTAATTAATATATAATAATTTTATGTTATAGTTCTAATTTAATTGAGATAATTAAATTAGATGAAGTTATATGATAATTGTTGCATGAAATCATAATTAGCGAGTAATTATAATGTGACAATTTTTATGTGATTAATCGATGTTAACTTTTAATTAATCAAATTTTTATGATAAGATTTAATTAATTAAAGTATAACATTAAGAATATTTGTTAAAGGATTTATTAAAAGAATATAAAGGGTTTTTAAATTAGTTTTACCCAAACAAGGCCCTTAAAACTGTTTTTAAAAGATTTTACCAGACAAGGCCTTAACTACAAAAAAATTTATTTTTAAAAATAATGTTGTTTTGCCAAACAAGCCTTAGGGCTTTTAAAATTCAATTTGTAACTTATTTATATTAATTGCAATTATGGTATTAATTGGGTGGTTTAAATATTTGGGAGTTATATATTATATAATTATATATATAATATATATCATATTAGTTATATGTTTAAACTACGTTAGTTAGAAAGACAAAAAGATTAGTCAGTTAGAACAAAGAGCAAAAGGGTTAGTCTGTGTTAGAAAGAAGTACAGAGAACCTAGAGTTAGAGAGAAAAGAGAAGAAGAAGAGAGAAAGAAGAAAGAGGAAGAAGAGGGAAGGGAAGCTTGAGATAGCATCATCCTCTTCGTTCCAATAAGAAAAGCAAAGGGTATAATTTCCAACTTTAGAGTTTTAAAGTTGTTTTACGTTCTTCAAAGTTTTAGTTTTATGTAAATATAAATCTTCATGAAAACTTATGATTTTGGGGGTATATATGTTATATGGTGTTCATAACATGAAATTCTATATGTGAATTGTGATAATATATGCTTATAATTGAATTGTATGATGGTTTAGTTGGTTAATTCATGAATATATGATGAACATGAGGAATTCATGTTCATCAAAAGTCATAGTGAAATAATTTTATAGTTGGCTTATTTGAAATCAAAATTTGTGATTTGATTGTGTGAATTGAGTTTAGATGATGATAACATGTTTATAAACGAATTTAAATATGTTTTGAATTGTGTATTTTGATTTAGAAATAAACTTACAGTGTTCAATTTTATCAAGAACATTGAAAAATAGTTTTTATCCAAATTTTTCAAAATTAAGAGTTTTGATTATGTGTATTGATGATTTCATATGTTAAAACATGTTAGAAGCTTAGAATTTATGTTTTCTAAAAAGTTTATACGAGTTGTGTTGACTGGAATTGAAAATTGATGTGGAGAAATAAGCCAAATTGACTTTTTCTCTACATAGTTCGCGTAGCAGTCTTTGTTCGCTGTAGGGGGCCCGCCCCGGTGGGCATATCAAGCCTAATACCCCAGCCCCGGTGGGGGGTATGCAGAAAAGAAAATATTTTAATTTTTGTGAAATTTTGTGGTATCATGAAAAGTTAACCTAATGTGGTAAACTTGATTACATGATAAGTATATATTAAAATGCTATATGAATAGTGATGATTATGTTAATAAAATATATAATGTGTAATTATAATTTGAAATAATTATAATTAAAGTGAAGGTTTAATTTAAATTATAATTTGTTAAATTATAATGAATATAGTTTGATTAATTTTAAATCAAAGTAAATGTTTAACTTAAGTTATAATTTGTTTAATTATGATTTAATATGTAATTATAATTTGAAATAATTATAATTAAGGTGAATGTGTAATTTAAATTATAATTTATTTAATTATAATTTAATGAGTGCATGAATTTAAATTGATTATTTATAATCTAAGTAATTGTTTAATTTAAATTCTAATATGTTTAAATTATAAGTTAATGCATAATGTAGTTCGATTAATTATAAATTATTTAATTATAATTTGATTTATTATTATTAAGGTAATGGTTTAAATTAAATTATAAATTATTTAATTATAATTTGATTAACATAAGATGTAATTATAATTTGATTAATTATAATTAAAGTGGATGTTTAAATTATAATTTGTTTAATTATAATTTAATATGAGTATGTAATTATTAATTGATTAAATTATGTGAGAAGTAATATGATTATGTGATGTGATTAATTATGTGATATTAATTATTAACTTAATAGTTAAAGAGGAATGAGTTAACTTAGATTGGTTAACTAACTATGAGAAGTAATTATGTGATAATTAATTTATATTGTTACTTATACATATAATTTGACAGTGTGTGTCAAATAAATGGAAGAGAATTATGAAGTGTAAAGTAGAATTTACTTAAACGTTTGCTAAGCGTTGCTAAGTGACTAATAGTTGATGTGTATGGTAATACGTTATGTAGGATTCATGAAGCAGATAATTATAAGCTGTTTTCGGTAATTGATAATCTACGAGCCAGTCAAGTCTTTCAGTTCCTATTTTCTATGTGAACCTGATGATGAACTGTTTTAAATTGTATTGTAAAGAGCATGATATGTTATGTATGTTGTAAGCATGAAATGTTAAAGTCAATTTATGACTATATTGATTGATTAAAGAATGTTGATTGAGTAAGGAACTCAATCTTTATATTTGTTATGTGAGTTAAAGCATGTATGCTATGTTACTTTAATGATTATGAGATGTATGTTGAGCATGTTATTATGTGCTATGTGATGCATGAAAACTGTTAGATCTTGCTGAGTTGTCGAGCTCACTCTTGCAAATAATAATTTTTGCAGGTCAAGGATGCAAGGTAATGATATGTGCTAGTTTAATGTTAGAGATCAATAGTAATGCAAGGAGATTACTTATTTTAGATGAGAATTTCATTTAATGTTTTATTTGTAACTTAATTGTTAAGTTGTAAGTTGAGCTATCCGATGTATAGTGGATATGACTTTGTGATGTAAGATTTTAGATAGCAATTTTGATGTAGCGATTCATGTAATAGAATTGAATCAAAGACATGTAATGATAAAGGTTGTGATTCAGGGGAATAAAGAAATAATTATATAAAAGTTTTAAATATTCCGCATTTACAGTGATTTTAATATCGAATAATGATGTAAAGTTAGAATAAAGTGGTATTGTTAACGATCGAGAATGAGAATTATACTGTATGAATTTTGGGGTCGTTACAGAAGTCTTGGAAGATCATTCGAAAATACGTCTATGAAGTCCCTCACGACTGGTATATCTCCCAATTTCGGGTTCTCTTTACGACTATCGACTATGTAAGCTAAATATCCTACACAGCCTTGTCTTAACAACTTCCTGGCCTGCATCATCGTTAGACAACTCGCTTGTCTAGGCGACTTGCTGCCATAAAACACAACCTTTGACGGAGTCATAAGGTTAATACATTTATTCTGGCAATCAATTACAGCTCCATAATTGAATAGCCAATCCATTCCCAAAATAACATCGAATTCCCCAAGTCTAATCGGGATAAGATCTACATTCATAACGTTAACCTTAATATCCACCCTACAGTTCTTGTGTACGTACTTAACAGGGATCACTTCTCTATTCGCAATCTCTATGTTCATGGGGTATTCTAACTCGTCCTTAGGCAATTCTAAGTTCTTAGCAAAGTCATCCGATATAAATGAGCAAGTAGCACCCGAATCAAATAGTACATAAGCATTAACTTTATTGATCGGAATGATACCTGACACCACATCGCGAGACTGCACCGCATCCTACACTGTCATGTTGCACGTCCTGGCAGTCGGTCGGTTGGTTGCGGTTGGTCCCGTGATAGTTAGAGCACTGCCCCCGCTGCCTCCTCTGTTCCCTCCTGATCCTGCCCCTCCAGATCCCTTCTTGGGATAGCCCTTTACCAGATGGTCCTTCGACCCACATGTGAAACAGGCGCCCTTCTTTGGGTTAGGACAGTTAAGTGCTATGTGGCCTTCCTGACCACAATTGTAGCACACTCGTTTTCCCTTCATATAAACCCCCAGGTGTGCTTTTTCGCAGGTCGGACATGCTTCCATTCTCTTCTTCTGACCTCCTTGCTGATTTCCAGTTAACGAGTTATCAGTCCACCCCCTTTTCTGATTGTTATTTCCTCCCGTGTTGCTGCCACTAGCTTTGGTATTTACTTCACTTTCACTCTTCTTCTTTTTCTGATCTTGGTTATACCTAGTTACCGCATCGCTTCCACCTTCAGCTAGTATGGCCTTCTCCAGCACCCCAGCAAAAGTGTTCAATTGAAACATTAACACTTTGCCATACAACCAAGGCTTGAGACCCTGCTCAAACCTCCTTGCCTTCCTCTCATCGGTGTGCACTTGATACGTGGCAAACCTAGCCAACTCGTTGAATTTCGTTGCATAGTCTAGTACGGACATATTCCTCTGCTTCAGCTCCAGAAACTGGACCTCCATTTGGTTCTTCGAGCTTGTCGTGAAAGACATCTCAAAGAACATCTCCTTGAACCTTTCCCAGGTAATCACACCTTCTCCTCTCCAGACCTTATTTGTTTGCCACCAATAACTGACTTCTGATTTTAGCATGAACGTTGCGTAGGCGGTTTTCTGGTCCTCTTTGACTCTGGCGACGTCAAAAACTTTTTCCATCTCCATAACCCAAGTTTGAGCTTCTATCGGGTTCATGGAGCCTTTAAACTCTAGCGGTCCCACCGCCTTGAAGTCCTTGAATGTAGTATTTGGTGGATCTTGTGGTTGATTGTTAATCGCTCCAGCCAATAAGTTCACCAACTGTTGAACGGGGTTAGCATTGGCGTTATTATTGTACTTTGTTGTCCCCCTCTTGGGCCGGTTGACGCTTAGATTGTCTTCTTGGCGGCATTTTTCTGTTAAGAAATACGCTTATTAGATCTTTATTCAATTCTCTAAATATTTAAAACTTAACTTTAACATTTAGACACCATCACTTAACACATAACATCTCAATTAACTCTGATATTTTATTTAATCAAAAGTTTTAACAAAATACGATAGCATCACTGCTATTTACATCAACTATCCCGAGATAAAGAATCTACAAGATTTAAAACATCAAAATATTCCTCTGTTTATAAGCATATCAGAATTTATATTATTAACTACCAGACAGGTTTTCACATAATCAAAATGTTCCTATTACTGCCTACTAAGGCGACGAACAGCTTTGCCTAGCTCTTCTTCCATAATACGGGACATCGTCTTACGATCTAGCACGTATAACGGTAGACCTTCGAACTGAATAGGATATCTCATAACCTGATCTTGGGCCTCATCAATAGCATTCTGAAGCGTATAGTGCGTTTCCTCAAGTTTGGCCTTCTTTTCCCGACAGTTATCTTCTACAAGATCTGCACGTCGTGAATCTCTCACCCAGGCCTCCTCCGCTATGGCAAGCCTTGCTGATTTCTCTTTCAATTTATTCTTCAATTCCTCTATTTCCTCTGACTTCTGTTTGTTTTGGCCCTTCTCATGAACCAAATCCCACTCTACGTTTCCCAGACGTGTGTGAAGAGCCTCAACCTCCCCATCTTTCTGTTCGATGGTAGACTGTTGAGTAACCGTCAGCTCCCTCAGCTCCTGAACAGTATCTCGTAACTCTATGTTACGGTCATACAGTTCGTCGTACATCTTGGCACTGATAGAGTTCGGTGGAAACTCTTCAAGGTCTTCCTCCTCCTCTTCGGCTGCCTCAGCCTGAACCTCAACCTCCTCACGGTCTTCCTCAGAGTCCTCCTCTGAGTCAAACACCGGCACATGCTCCTGACCCACGACGGTGATCAAAGGAGATGGCTCTCGTCGAACTAACTGATCCCAGACTGTGTGGATGTCTCGGGGCTCCTTCTCACTAGCCTCTCAGGGTACAATGTCCCTAGGCTGACTAGGTTCTCCAGCATCCGTCATCCTGACAAATCAAATTTTTAGTCTTAGTTATTACATGATGCTAATCGATACTCGAGTACATAAGTATAAACACATAACACATAAGGTAAGTTATTATCTTCCTTAGAACTCGATAAGAGTTATCATTACAACATTCTCGAAGGCTACTATCCTAAGATTTTCCCCCACCTAAGGTTCATAACCTATAGCTTTGATACCAACCTGTGACACCCCCAAATCCGAGTACTTCAATTCCACGGGATTTGGTGTTCACTGTACAAATATCATCTATATATCTACCCATAATAAGTGCAAACCATGCAATAGATATAAATAAATCCTCCCCTTAAGGGGTTACAACATTTGAATAATAAATACAATCCCAGGTCAAGCTAACCTTAAACATCTGTGCGGAAACATAAACAAATAAATAAGTCTTAAACAACATCAAGTCTTAACAATAAACATTCTTAAATTAAATAACAAGTCTTCAAAACTTGTTAACTTTTCCCTTGCATTTGCTAGTGAAAGGCTCGTCAGATCTTTCGTTATTAACTGCAATGTTATTAAAGAGTGAGAACGATTGCCCACAAGTATAACAATATAACAACAATATAATAACTTGCGAGTGAATCAAAGACATCTGAATAAAGAAAACTCGACTTTTGACTCAAGAATGAATAACAAGAATCAAAAGAACATTTGAGGGTCATAAGACCTCGAAATATGTCCTAGGTTGTAAAGTGTTTATACTTTAAACCTTTAACAGTCATAAGACTATGGACTTTACTTCTCGTACTTAGGGGGGATCAGCCTTTAGTACCATATTGTGCACAATATCTAAACGCTAAAGCCTAAATAATCCCCGATTAAAGGGTTGTTCATCTCAGTTTGACATCAGAGTCCACATCAAATGAAGTTTGGTTTGGATAAGCTCAATAAAAGTTCTAAAATTTAGAACGCTCATCAACTATGGACTAGTCGAATCAACAAGGTTCACTAGTCTTACAAGGTTCAACAATAAATTGATAACCAAATTGAATAATGAATCCCAAGAGATGTACAATCAAATAAGTATTGCATAACTGAAATCTTGCTTTAAAAGAATTATAACATCTAATATGAAATCTTGAACTTGAACAATTAAGAATAGGAACTTAGTCGATATAGAACACAAGTCTAAGACTTGATTAATAAATAATTTAGAATTTAAGGAACTTGATAAATAAAAGTAAGGTTTAGAAACTTGCTTAACAATAAGTTAGGGATAGGATACTTGCCTCTTGCACAAGCTACAACTAATTCACATTCCTTTTTAAATCCTACATATCAATACATTCATAATATCCATTAATCATAAGTTTGATATACTCATTGAATCACAACATTGGTCTTTGAACACGTTATTAGACTTTACAATTAACGGTTTAAGTTATAAAATTAACTTATTAATTATTTACATAATGTAAGCTATTTCCATCTTATTATATGCTTAACATGTCTTCATGTTCATTACATTAGGTTTTAAAACACATCATTGAAACTTGAACACTTTGAAAAATTCTAAAATTTTGCAGGTAGGGCGCGGCCGCGCTCCAATTACTCCTTGGAGTGGCGCAGGTGCGCTGCACGGTGCGGGAGCGCTCCAAGTGTGCCTTGAAGAGGCACGACCACGCTGAATTGCAGACTCAGTTTCTGCAGTTTGCGAAGAACACACAGAACAACCCAATAAATCCCAAATCAAACTAACACGATGATTTTAAATGCTACCCATGAAGCATAGACCTCAGAAAAACATCACACAATGCCTTTAGCATGATTCTAACACTTTAAATCACATAATTGCTCGAATTTAAACATCTAATTTCACTGTTTTCCATATTTTGTAAAACTTTGAGAAAAGACATGAATTTCAACGTTACAGACTCGTTAATACACCAAATTCGTCTGTTGAAATTCTGTTTTGTTCATTTAAACATGTATAACTATATTCAATCATCAATTTTAATTCAAACATATGATTAAAGCATTTAATCTACCCATATGGGTTATTCATACAACATTTATACTCTGTAATCCATGAAATACCAATATAATGAAAATTCCATGGTATGATCACTGTAAATTCATGTATACATGATATTAACATATAAAGATATCTATATGATCATATCTTACTTTAATTATCAAAATAGTTCTTTAATAGAGAATTTTTAAAAAGACGTAAATGAAAACTATGTAACTTTTGAAAACCCAATTAAACATAATTACGTAGTTTTAGTCATTGTAAATTATGTGTATATGGTTTAAAACACGTTATGAACATATATTAACACACATCCATATGATCAACAATTGCCAAATTTCCTATTCACAGAGAACTCAGAATATATGTTAATGGAGGAAACATAGTACGTGAAATAAAAATTGGGATGAAAGACTTACCCTTGCAATCTCTGTGAAGATGATATAAACTTAAATTCTCCAACTTCTCTCTCTTAATCTTTCAATTCTCTCTCAATTACTCTGATATGAATATACGATATATGTCTGATATAAATATAGGCTAATAAGATATACGTATATAACATGTACTTAATGGTGAGTTAGTGGCGTCTGTTAATCCGTAATGGGTTAACTGGTGCAACTCCCCTTAGGGGCCTTGTTTGGCTATTCCTTTATTCTCCTTTTTTTATATTTTAATAAACTTACTATTATATAGTTAATCGTCACACTTCTAATTAATCAATTAATTTTATTTAAATCAATTAAATAAAATAGAATAGTTTCACATTAAATCACAGTCACATAATTAAAATTCTTATTTATTAATTATGCCAAATCATTAAATCTCTAATTAATTACTAAATTAATTAGAATAATATTATGCTTACCAATTAATTCATTTAATTAAATAAGCTCAATTAAATACATACTTTGAATATAATATAAAAATTCTCCACATTAATTTAACTAATGTAACACATATAATTAAATTAATCTACCACAATTCTATCAATTAATTATTCAACTAAATAATTAAATCATCAAAAAATATTTATTTATTTTAATAAATATTTAAATTAAAGTACAAAAATCTTGTTCGTCATATAAACCCCTTACTATATCACCATAGTTAATTAAAATTTTAACATTCAAATTATATTATTTCATAATATAACTTTAATTTAAATTAACCAACATTTATACTTATTAGTTAATTCCCTTAACTAATTCATGCTTTACTATCTCAATCCATCTATGGATAGCTTAAGCACTAAGAATAACCTATATTTCAATCATACTAGTTACTAGTATATATATTCAAGAAAATGGTGACTATTCATCAAAGATATTTAATGTCACCAACTTACTATGATAAAATATTTTTATAAATTATTTAATGTCGATAGATAAATCTTATCCATCTTCTTACTAATTTATCTCTACAATTTATAACAAATATATAATATTGATATATATTTATTAAACACAAAATTACTTATTACATAGCTCATATTACCCTATGTAACACAATACTACATACCTCGTAATGCATATATATTCTTATTTGAACTCATCTTATGCGTTAAGAATTTTATTTACTAAATTCTTATTTAAATAATTTCTGAAAATTCAGGTTCTTACATCCTCTCCCCCTTATAAGGATTCCGTTCTCGGAATCTGCAAAACCTTCTCTACTCAGTGCTATTTCGATATTACATATTCTTTTGAATAATTTTATCCATTCTCTTATTGGAAGTTTTATTATTAAAACTTGTTCAAATGCATTCTTCCATTTTCTCCTTTCTAAGGAAAATCTACTTACTACATTCATCCTCCAGAAGAATAAAAATCTTCCACGATTTTTCAATAATCGGGAAGTAGTATGAATAACTCAGATTCCAAATTATAATGAGGGGGTCACAAGACCGTGAACTTTTCTTCAGGTTTACTAATGTTTCAACACAATTCTTCACACTGCAAACCAAAGTGTTTATCATTCACAAAGACTGAAAGCACCCTCCATGCGTACTCTAGGTGGCCGTCCTATTGTACCACTATGTTGGGCCACAACGTAGTGTTTTGTAACGACTATATGCGTTATGTTCTGAACCATTGTCCCAGAAAACATGTCCCCTTTATAGGGTTGGTCACCTCGCCTTTTCAACATCTAAACCCGCACTAGAGAAATCTAGTTTGGTATAAATACACAATAATGCTTGAATTCCATAACTATTCTTTAACAGTCGTCTAGCCGAATCAAATAGCTTAAACTCTTATCAACAATTCGGACATTAATCGAATCCAATCCACTTAATTGATAGTTCAAACGAAAACCAGAAATTCTTTTATGACATCATGATACCGTACCACCTCAGTCGTACGTTGAAGATTCTGTCATTTTATGACTTTATCCTACTACATCATTCCATAACGTACGAACGATCTTACGATCACTCCGGACACTAGGTTTGATTGCATTGAAGACTCCATCGTTTACCACTCTACACCATATCAAATGATGCGTATATGTTCAAAATATATTTTGAAAGATTTTCAAATCATGTTTGTCTTAGCCAAAACAAATAGCATAGACATATGAATAACGGTATTATTTTTAAAACTCATTGGTTCAGTCATCTGACCCAATTTTTTCTTAAGAAAACCGAAGTGTAAACACTAGCACGAAGTCAATAATTTTGAAAATCTAGCGTAGCTAGAAGATTTAGAAAAATCCAAATTTCTCCATCAACTACAATCTTTTACTCCATTGCTTCATCATTTTATCAATCTTTTATACCATCAATGCTTACTATTGTTGGGTTTGTACGAAATAGTGACGCAATCAAATTGCAAAAATTAGCGGAAGCATGGTATATCAGAGTTTAAAAAATTTCTACAAAACCATTACCCGGATCATCCTTTATGCAAATTATTAATTTAAAACGATAAATAAGAAGTTATGGAATCATACCCTTGTAGAACGAAGCTTCCACAGGTACTAGTTCAACTCCTTGTTCTTCGTGATCTCCTTGAATTTCCGGGTTAGATTCCTTCCTTTGATCAACGTTAGCCACCCAAGTGTTTGGCCTCTAGAGGTGATCCACCAAGGAAGATGAATTATCAAGAAGGAGGGTGTTTAGCTTAACCTTAGTTTTCTATCCTCTATAGAAAAGGAGTACTCTCCAACAATTGGAATTGCATCATCTAATATCTATTATAAGACTTCTCTTATATAGACATTGGTCAACCCTTCTAATCCTATTAGACATGGGATTTCTTTTAATTAATTAAACTCCTTTAATTAATTTAGGCTTCCCACCACATGGGAATAATTAATTAAATTCATTTAATTAATTTATCTCCTAATCTTATTAGGAATAAATGAGAGTACTAAATATTAAATTAATTACTAAACTCCTTTAGAAATTAAAATAATAATAATTGTAATAATATTAATAAGACTCCTCTTATTAATTTATATTTAATATTTCCAAAATATTAAATAATAAACATTAAGCTATTTAATTTATTCTATCACCATAGATTAAATTAATTATACTTAATGCATTATTACGATTATGCCATTACCTTCTTAAATAATTATTCTTCCTTTTATGGTGTGACCCTTTAGGTTCTCCATATTAAACCGGTTGTGAATAAATCAATTAAAACAATTTTAATCTTATTTAAATAAATAAATTAAACTAATAATCTATTTAAATAAATAATATTTATTCTACAATAGGGATAAGCCTCCCTAGCGATCAACGACTTTCCAGATAATATAGATTTCAACATTAATCATAAAAGAACCTGTGAGTTAATAGTTACCATACAATTCAATCCTTCCACCATACAATGTCCCAATTAAATATAAGACATGGATTTACTGTCAAGTCTTATTTTATTTAATTATATGTATTTCGATTAGAAAATGCACAACTCTAAATAATGCAAATTAGAAACTCCTTTCTAATTTTATTTCACCTTGGCCAAGGATTCCTGGGTTGTCATTTAACAAATCACATAGGACATATCTCCTCTTTTACTAGAGGTGGTAGATTCTTTATTGATCATTCATTATCTCCATATGTAACTCATTATACCCAAGCATACCCTATATATGCCTTAAAAGGTCTTAAGGAATAAGTCAAAGTATAATTTGTTACATACAAGATACTATGATGATCTCAAGTCCAAGGATTACTTGTACTACTATCACATTAGGAATTCCTATTGACAGGCGAGTAAATCTCCATAAGGTATTCCATAGCGAGTCACGTTCAGTGAACTTATTCTCCAATAAGCACTTACATACTTGCTTTAGTGTCTCCACACAAATGATCATGAGATCAATCATCCTCATCCAATGAGCAAGCAACATATGTACCAATCTATCCGAATTTACTAATCCCCTTTTTAGTAATCCCACGATTGGGAACTATTTAAGTTTTAAAACTTTCTAAGAATTTAGATCTCATTAGCATGATCATCATCATGATTCTAAAAGCATTGCTTAAAACTATGGGTTATTTACATATTATAAAAACAGCAACATGTAGATAATTAAATGCCTTTAATAAATAAATATTTTATTAATAAATAAATAAGATTGTTTACAAAGTACGTGCTTTATCATCATACATGATTGGCTTGTATGCACACTACTATCAATCTCCCACTTGCACTAAAGCCAATCGCCATGGTATCTCATACCCATCTTCTCTAAGTGACGATCAAACTGCTGTTGTGTTAAAGCTTTAGTAAATGGATCTGCAATGTTGTCTTGAGAGTATACACGCTCCAAGGTGACGTCTCCTCTTTCAATGATCTCCCTGATCAAATGAAATCGCAGCAACACGTGTTTAGATTTCTGATGAGACCTCGGTTCCTTAGCCTGTGCAACTGCTCCTGTGTTGTCACAGTAAATGGGAACTGCTTCTCCAATGCTAGGAACCACACCAAGTTCAGTTATGAACTTCTTCATCCAAACAGCTTCCTTTGCAGCTTCACTTGCAGCTATATACTCTGCCTCTGTCACTGAATCAGCAACTGTTTGCTGCTTGGAACTCTTCCAACTCACTGCGCCTCCGTTCAAGGTAAAAACATACCCCGAAACAGATTTACTGTCATCTTGGTCCGTTTGAAAACTTGAGTCTATGAAGCCTTCGAGTTTTAATTCAGACCCACCGTAGACAAGAAAAATATCCTTAGTCCTTCTCAAGTATTTTAGGATATTCTTCACTACCTTCCAGTGCTCTTCTCCTGGATTCGACTGGTATCTGCTCATTACACTAAGTGAATGAGCAACATCCGGTCTAGTACATATCATACCGTACATGATAGATCCTATTGCAGAAGCATAAGGGATCTTACTCATTCGGTCTCTCTCCTCAGGTGTCTTTGGGGCCTGTTTCTTGGAGAGATGTATTCCATGGCTCATCGGCATGAGACCTCTTTTGGAATCTTCCATGCTAAATCTCTTTAGCATTGCATCAATGTACGTTCCTTGGGATAAACCAAGCATCCTTTTAGATCTATCTCTATAGATCTTTATCCCCAAAATATAGGATGCTTCTCCCAAGTCCTTCATGGAGAAGTGTTTAGATAACCAGATCTTAATTGATTGTAGCATAGGAATGTCATTCCCTATCAGTAATATATCATCAACATATAATACAAGGAATGAAACTGCGCTCCCACTAACCTTCTTGTACACACATGGTTCATCGTCATTTTTGATAAAATCAAACTCTTTGATTGTCTCATCAAAACGAATGTTCCATCTACGAGAAGCTTGCTTCAATCCATAAATGGATCGTTGCAGCTTACAGACTTGATTTATTCCAACCTTTGAAACAAATCCCTCTGGCTGTGTCATATACACATCCTCCTCAAATTTCCCATTGAGGAAGGCCGTTTTCACGTCCATCTGCCAGATCTCATAGTCGTTATAAGCTGCAATCGCAAGCAAAATCCGAATGGACTTGAGCATAGCTACTGGTGAAAAGGTTTCATCATAATCAACTCCTTGTCTTTGTTTGAAACCTTTTGCAACCAGTCGGGCCTTATAGGTCTCCACCTTGCCGTCCGCTCCAGTCTTTCTTTTAAAGACCCATTTACACCCAATAGGCTTAATGCCTTCAGGTGGTGAAACCAAAGTCCATACTTTGTTTTCATACATGGAGTCCATTTCGGATTTCATGGCTTCAAGCCATTTCCCTGAGTCTTTATTACTCATGGCCTGTTCGTAATTCAATGGATCATCATCATTCATGATGCGTACCTCATCGTCATCCTCTATAACGAATCCATACCTCTCAGGTATCTTTGGTACTCTTCCAGATTTACGAACAGGGTGTGGTATAGTAGGTTCTTCTACTTGGTCAGGTACCTGACTTTGATCCGTGGTAATTTGTGGTTCTTGAGCTTCTTCAAGATATATCTTACTCCCACTGACCCCTTCATGGATAAACTCCTTTTCCAAGAAGGCAGCATGTTTCGCAACAAACACCTTTTGATCAGTTGGATGATAGAAATAATACCCTACAGTTTCTTTAGGGTATCCCACAAATCTACACTTTTCGGATTTAGTTTGTAGCTTATCATGTTCAAACTTTTTGACATAAGCTGGACAACCCCAAGTCTTAACATGCTTAAGATTTGGTTTCCTCCCCTTCCACATCTCATATGGAGTCTTTGGGGCGGATTTGGTAGGTACCTTGTTAAGTAGGTATGCAGCCGTTTCTAGGGCATATCCCCAGAAGGAAATTGGAAGGTCGGTAAAACTCATCATGGATCGAACCATGTCTAACAGTGTTCGATTTCTCCTTTCAGATACTCCATTTAACTGTGGTGTACCTGGAGGAGTCCATTGTGAGATTATACCATTTTCTTTGAGACAATAGAGAAACTCATCGCTTAAGTATTCTCCCCCTCGATCTGATCGAAGTATCTTTATACTCTTGCCCGTTTGTTTCTCTACTTCACTTCTGAACTCTTTGAACTTTTCAAATGATTCTGACTTGTATTTCATTAAATACACATATCCAAATCTTGAGTGATCATCAGTGAAAGTAATAAAATAAGAATACCCACCCCGTGCACTTGTTGTCATAGGCCCACAAACGTCTGTGTGAATCAATGTCAACAACTCTGTAACTCTTTCTCCTCTTCCACTAAAAGGAGATTTAGTCATTTTACCCATGAGACAAGATTCACAAGTTGGATATGATTCATAATCGGATAGCTCGCGGAGCCCATCTTTATGCAACTTGGATAATCTTGTTTCATTGATATGACCGAGTCTACAGTGCCACATGTAGGTATAATTAATATCATCTCTTTTCCTTTTCTTAGTTTGTTCAATTTGAAATATATTTTCTTGTAAGTCAAGTGTATAAAGTCCATTTCGCAAATTTCCAATACCATATAAAACATCGTCTTTATAAATAGAACAACTATTGTTCTTTATAACAACGTTAAATCCTTCCATATCCAATACAGAAATTGAAATAATGTTTTTAATAATATTCGAAACATAATAACAATTATTAAGATAAATGGACTTGCCCGAAGGCATTGCTAAATAATAAGTTCCTACAGCTAATGCAGCAACCTTTGCTCCATTCCCTACTCGTAGGATCACCTCATCATTGTTCAGCTTTCTACTTCTGACCAGTCCCTTCACATTATTACATATGTGAGAACCACAGCCGGTATCCAATACCCAAGTAGAATTTTGACTTTCTGAAAAATTAATTTCAATCATGAACAAACCTTGATTGGAAGTCGAAGCTTCTCCAAGCTTCTTGTCTGCCAGAAACTTCTTGTAGTTTTTCTTCCAATGACCCGGCTCGTTGCAATGGAAGCACATTCCTTTGCTAGCTGGATCAGATTTCTTTTGTTCCTTTATGTTCACTTTGCCCTTGGTCATCCGAGATCGGAAGAGCTCCTTAGATATCTCATATCTAACAGTCCTACTTTGTTCACCATACAACTCCTTGAGGTGAATCAACATAGTAGGAGCATCCATGTTTTCTTGCTGACGCTGAAGCTCGTTATTCATGGATGCGAGCATGATGCATTGAGCTACAGATGCATCATCTTGCCACTTTACAATGGTGGCAATCTCTTCCTCAGAGGTTGTTTCTAGAACAGTTCCAGGGACATGTGAGTTTAGGACATAAGAAATCTTTTCAGCAGTGAGAACTATTCTCAGATTTCTTAGCCAGTCCGTATAATTCGGCCCGGTAAGCTTATTAGCATCAAGTATGCTTCGCAGTGAAATTAGTGATTTTGACATTTTTAAAATTCTGCATGTGAAAAATAACATTTTAGCAAACATTCATTTTATTAATTTTGCATACCAAAATAAATTTAGGTCTTTATTTTAAATTGGTATCTCCCACTATTTTTATCAAACTATATTACCCTCACTTATATAGTTCGGCAACATCTAATTAAAAATTTGCTAGTGAGAATAAGGATCCCATTTCAAATGTATATAACCTTGTGGATAGCACAACAAGCGATATACAAATAAATAGGTAGACAACTCTTGTCAATTACATCACCATTTAATTCCTTTTATTTTGTCTCTTAAATCATAATGGTCAAGTGTGTGCACATCCGAACTAAAATAATTTAAGTTAAGTCCAGCCTAGCACTTTCATAAATTCAAAAAAGAAAAATGTTCGTCCTTGTGGATAGCACAACAAGACTAGATCGTTCAATTTTCTTGATAAGCATCAAATGTGATTAATTAACATCTTAAATACGCAATACTCGCCTTGTGGATAGCACAACAAGCTCATATTAAATATCTAATACTCTATTAATTTATCATGCTAGAAGGCGACGTTCGATATTCCAAATATCATTTGAACACTTCGGACTTAATATTATTTCTTTGAGGGGTTTGTTATTATTAGTCTCATCTTTGTTTAGCGCGCATGCACATATATATATAAAATACGCGTCATTTTATTAAACATGCGAAGCATGTTTGCATAAAATATAATATATATAATATTTAGCATGCAATATAGAATACTATATTCTACCCGGATTGATTATGGACTTTTATTCTAGTTTGGTTCACTAGAGCCACCAAGTGAACCAAAAGGTCAAACCTAGGGGTGCAAGAATTTAAATTTAAACGTAACTATTACATTTAAACCCGGGCTCCATACAAACGGGTCTTCACGCGCTCCTTGCTTCTTGGTCTCTAATTTTTAAAGATAATTCTAACTATTTCTATTACATTAAACTATTTAATTTAAATAGAAACCTTGATCAACAGTCAAGGAAAAGTACATAGGAGGGAGATAGAATTTTACATCAAGAAAAAAAAATTAGAGAAGACGAGGTACGCAGACCCCATTTAATAAAACTCATTCATTCAAGCATTCAACTAAAATAAAATCCAATCACATTGGTCAAATAGTCCATAATCAATCCCCATTTATTTTTCATACATATCACCATATATATCAATAAATAAATATTCATCTCATGAATTAAAACATTCCATATATATATGAGTATCATTTAATGGGCAATTTTAAATTGCATGAAATCCAATTTCAAGATTAAAATAAACTCTTTATTTTAATTATAAAATTATTTAGAATATAATATATAAATATATCATATTTATTTTTTTTTTAAAAAGTCACATTCTTTTATTAAAAGAGTCCTGCAGGTTTATTAAAAAAGTCCTTTCCTGATGGGTCACCTTCTTTTTGGAGTAAGAAAGAGACAACACCTTTTCTTTGCAGAATTCAAGATTAGCACCAAAAAAAATTGTGATTCGTCCCAAAAAAAAGTCTCTTTTTTTTTTTCCTTAAAAAATATAATTTTATACAATAAAATTATGCCCAATAAATTATTTTAAATACATACCCATATGTATATGAAATCAAAAATAAATTAATAATTGCATAAAGATTTGGCTCTGATGCCACTGTTGGGTTTGTACGAAATAGTGACGCAATCAAATTGCAAAAATTAGCGGAAGCATGGTATATCAGAGTTTAAAAAATTTCTACAAAACCATTACCCGGATCATCCTTTATGCAAATTATTAATTTAAAACGATAAATAAGAAGTTATGGAATCATACCCTTGTAGAACGAAGCTTCCACATGTACTAGTTCAACTCCTTGTTCTTCGTGATCTCCTTGAATTTCCGGGTTAGATTCCTTCCTTTGATCAACGTTAGCCACCCAAGTGTTTGGCCTCTAGAGGTGATCCACCAAGGAAGATGAATTATCAAGAAGGAGGGTGTTTAGCTTAACCTTAGTTTTCTATCCTCTATAGAAAAGGAGTACTCTCCAACAATTGGAATTGCATCATCTAATATCTATTATAAGACTTCTCTTATATAGACATTGGTCAACCCTTCTAATCCTATTAGACATGGGATTTCTTTTAATTAATTAAACTCCTTTAATTAATTTAGGCTTCCCACCACATGGGAATAATTAATTAAATTCATTTAATTAATTTATCTCCTAATCTTATTAGGAATAAATGAGAGTACTAAATATTAAATTAATTACTAAACTCCTTTAGAAATTAAAATAATAATAATTGTAATAATATTAATAAGACTCCTCTTATTAATTTATATTTAATATTTCCAAAATATTAAATAATAAACATTAAGCTATTTAATTTATTCTATCACCATAGATTAAATTAATTATACTTAATGCATTATTACGATTATGCCATTACCTTCTTAAATAATTATTCTTCCTTTTATGGTGTGACCCTTTAGGTTCTCCATATTAAACCGGTTGTGAATAAATCAATTAAAACAATTTTAATCTTATTTAAATAAATAAATTAAACTAATAATCTATTTAAATAAATAATATTTATTCTACAATAGGGATAAGCCTCCCTAGCGATCAACGACTTTCCAGATAATATAGATTTCAACATTAATCATAAAAGAACCTGTGAGTTAATAGTTACCATACAATTCAATCCTTCCACCATACAATGTCCCAATTAAATATAAGACATGGATTTACTATCAAGTCTTATTTTATTTAATTATATGTATTTCGATTAGAAAATGCACAACTCCAAATAATGCAAATTAGAAACTCCTTTCTAATTTCATTTCACCTTGGCCAAGGATTCCTGGGTTGTCATTTAACAAATCACATAGGACATATCTCCTCTTTTACTAGAGGTGGTAGATTCTTTATTGATCATTCATTATCTCCATATGTAACTCATTATACCCAAGCATACCCTATATATGCCTTAAAAGGTCTTAAGGAATAAGTCAAAGTATAATTTGTTACATACAAGATACTATGATGATCTCAAGTCCAAGGATTACTTGTACTACTATCACATTAGGAATTCCTATTGACAGGCGAGTAAATCTCCATAAGGTATTCCATAGCGAGTCACGTTCAGTGAACTTATTCTCCAATAAGCACTTACATACTTGCTTTAGTGTCTCCACACAAATGATCATGAGATCAATCATCCTCATCCAATGAGCAAGCAACATATGTACCAATCTATCCGAATTTACTAATCCCCTTTTTAGTAATCCCACGATTGGGAACTATTTAAGTTTTAAAACTTTCTAAGAATTTAGATCTCATTAGCATGATCATCATCATGATTCTAAAAGCATTGCTTAAAACTATGGGTTATTTACATATTATAAAAACAGCAACATGTAGATAATTAAATGCCTTTAATAAATAAATATTTTATTAATAAATAAATAAGATTGTTTACAAAGTACGTGCTTTATCATCATACATGATTGGCTTGTATGCACACTACTATCAACTATATCAAAACTCTTAATTCTTGATATATAATATATTTATTCCCAGTATAGTTCATCGAACTTACCACACCATGGAAGTTCAGGAACTTACCACAATAATAAGATTTTAGGAACTTGTCTCAGCAATACGTAGTCCAAGAACCAATTGGGGACTGTCCATATGCTTAGGGGCTCAAAAATTCATATGATTATGAGTCACAAACTTATCATAGGCATGAGTCTTAAGAACTCGCACCTAATCTTAGTATTATCTAATTTTAATCTTAGAAATCTCTATCTATCAAAATAAACATGAGAAAAGAATCACCTTTTCGCCATATGTATAATGATAGCGCGACACCAACATTCCAACGATTATCAATGTGATGCACTCAGCGCAAGCACAAACCTCTGCCCACACAAAGGTTTGCACAACTAAGCCATCACATGAGTTCTCAATGGAAATCTAATGCTTAACTCTATCTTACTCTTAACTTGCTCTTGCTCGTTACAAATTTTCTATATTTTATCGTATACAACTCCTCATGAGTTCATCTCGTACCATTTCATAATACATTCTCTTATAGCATCAAGCTATACACACTTAGTCGTTACAGGCTATCTATCATTTCATAGCTCAATTCGATCACGTCGTGATCATCGATTTACCTTAGGGTTCTTTCCCTATTATCAACTAAACTCCATCTGAGTTCATTCTTATTATCTTTGTCATATTCATCTTATAGACATCGTCTTAACATTTTTATTACCAAAGTTAGGAAACTCCTGATTCTCATTCTCTAAATTCTTCAAGATTCTTCTTTGAATCTTTGCTTATATATATTTTAAATCTTTTCTTTCCCTATCTCAGGTTATAGCCTAAGGTATTCTTACCTAAGGTTTATAACCTACAGCTTTGATACCAACCTGTGACGCACCCAAATCCGGGTCCCTTCGAACCTCGCGATCTGGTTCGCCACGATACTACTATCGTCAAATTATTCTATCTTTTATTCATAACTTAAAGAATATAACTTTGCTTTATTACAATTTAGAATATAAATTCCTTCCATATCCAGGATCCGTATAATAACCCCAAACCTTTATAAGTTCCAATATTGGTCATTTACCAATCCTGACTTTACATCATATTTGATATAACAAAAATGCGGAATGACTTAAACTTTTTCAATCTCCTTTGAATAAAATCTTTTATTGATTTCATAACTTGAATCAATTACATATCCTTGAATCAAATATATAGTGATTCATTCTATTTGAATTACTGTATAAGATTTTACATCTCGATTCGATATCCTCTATGTATTAACTAATACATCTTTACAACACGACTAGTGTTAAACATCGTAAACAACTATCAAGTACCTCTCCTAGAACCTAAACATGGTTCAAGAAATAATCTAAATAGTAATCTTCGTTGCGATGCTATTTAACTTTATCAATCAAGAAGCACGTAATCTTTATAGTGAATCCTTAACCTGCAAAAATGGTTAAGCAATTCTAACAGTTTTCATAGCATATAATATCATGCTCAGTTCATGTATCCATAATCATTTAAACATACTACGCATGTTACTTCTCACATAACAGGCATAGAGATTAACTTCACAATATATCATCAAAGATCAACTTTCAAATATCATACATATTCCATATGCATTTCATATCAACATTCTCATAGCATAATATAATTCAACTAACAGTTATCAAATTCATATAACATATAAGAACTGAAAGACTTGCCTGATTCGTAGTTTATCAACTACGACTTAACTGCTTAAAGCTATCTGCGCTTTGTGTATTCCTACACAGTTATATAATCATGGATTCATACTCATCAGTCATACATTTTATACGCTCTTAATATAAGAACAAATATCGTTTCCTAACTTAGTTTCATTTTTTAACTTGAACTTAGGATAACCATGAGACTAGCTCATTCTACTATCGCATTCAAAACGATGAGTAAATCTCACATAAGTTTTTTTTATGAAGACCTTTTAATTGTTTTATTGGTTCTCTAAAATTGTCAAAGAAAGAGGTGATTAGGTGTCATATTACTTAGTTCTAGTTTAATTAGCATCAAAAGGAGCAATCCCATGGCTATCACGTTCAAAACAATGCGTACATCTCTCACAAGTCTTCATGTCGGAAGATCTTCTTATTTTTTTCATTGGTTGTCTCAAATTGTCAAAGAAATAGGAGATTAGGAGTCCTATCACGTTTAAAATGATACACGAATCTCAAATAAGTCTTCATTTAGGGAGATTGTCTAAGAAAGGGGTGATTAGTAGTTCTATAACTTCGTTTTAGTTTGATTAGCATCAAAAAGAGCAATCCTAAGTTTATCACGTTAAAAACGATGAGTACATCCTTACACAAGTCTTCTTTTAGGGAAACCTTCTAATTGTTTCATAGGTGCTCTCAAATTGTCAAAGAATAAGGTGATTACGAGTTCTATTACTTCGTTCAAGTTAGATTGGCATAAAAAGAAGCAATCCGATGACTATCGCATTCGAAACGGTACGTACATCTCACACAAGACTTCATTTAGGGAGACCTTCTTATTGTTTCATTGCTTTTCTAAAATTGTCAAAGAAATAGGTGATTAGGAATTCTATTAGTTCGTTTTAGTTTGATTAGCATCAAAAGGAGTAATTTTATTGTTATCGCTTTCAAAACGATGCGTACATCTCACACAAGTCTTCATATTGGAAGATCTTCTTATTTTTTTCATTGGTTATTACAAATTGTCAAAGAAATAGGAGATTAGGAGTCCTATTTATTCGTTTTAGTTTTATTGGCATCAAAACGAGCAATCTCATGACTATCACGTTCAAAACGATGTGCAAATCTCAAACAAGTCTTCATTTAGGGAGACATTTTTTTATTGTTTTATTGGTTCTGTCAAATTGTCAAAGAAAGGGGTGATTAGTAGTTCTATAACTTCGTTCTAGTTTGATTAGTATCAAAAGGAGCAATCATACGATTATCACGTTTAAAACGATGCGTACATCCTTACACAAGTCTTCATTTAGGAAGACCTTCTAATTGTTTCATAGGTTCTCTCAAATTGTCAAAGAATGTGGTGATTACGAGTTCTATTACTTCGTTCAAGTTAGATTGGCATCAAAAGGAGCAATCCGATGACTATCGCATTTGAAACGATACGTACATCTCACACAAGACTTCATTTAGGGAGACCTTCTTATTGTTTCATTGGTTCTCTAAAATTGTCAAGGAAATAGGTGATTAGAAATTCTATTAGTTCGTTCTAGTTTGATTAGCATCAAAAGGAGTAATTTCATTGCTATCGCTTTCAAAACGATGCGTACATCTCACACAAGTCTTCATGTAGCTAACCTTCTTATTATTTCATTGGTTGTCTCAAATTGTCAAATAAAGTTAAGAGTCCTTTTTCTTCGTTCTAGATTTATTTGCATTAAAAGGAGGAATGCCATATAACTATCTCGTTTAAAATGATGCATACATCTCACCCAAGTCCTTTATATATGGAGACATTTTTATTGTTTCATTGGATCTATTAAATTGTTAAAGAAAATGGTGATTAAGATTCCTATTACTTCGTTCTAGTTTGATTAGCATCAAAAGGAGCAATCACATGACTATCACGTTCAAAACGATGCGTACATCTCACTCAAGTCTTCATTTAAAGAGACCTTCTAATTGTTTCATAGGTTCTCTCAAATTTTCTAAGAATGAGGTGGTTACGAGTCTTATTTTTTCGTTCTAGTTTGATTGGTATTAGAAGGAGCAATCCCATTACTTTCGCGTTCAAAATGATGCGCACATCTCACACAAGTCTTCTTTTAGGGAGATTTTTTTATTGTTTCATTGGTTCTCTCAATTTGTCAAAGAAAGAGTTGATTATGAGTCCTATTAGTCCGTTCTAGTTTGATTAGCATCAAAAAGAGCAATCCCATGACTATCGCGTTCAAAACGATGCGTAAATCTCACACAAGTTTTCTTTTATGAAAACCTTTTAATTGTTTCGTTAGTTCTCTAAAATTGTCAAAGAAAGAGGTGATTAGGAGTCATATTACTTAGTTCTAGTTTAATTAGCATCAAAAGGAGCAATCCCATGGCTATCTCATTTGAAACGATACGTGCATCTCACACATGACTTCATTTAGGGAGACCTTCTTATCGTTTCATTGGTTTTATAAAATTGTCAAAGAAATAGGTGATTAGGAATCCTATTGTTTGTTCTGGTTTGATTAGAATTAAAAGGTGTAATTCTATGGCTATCGCTTTCAAAACGATGCGTACATCTCACACAAGTCTTCATGCAGGTAGACTTTCTTATTGTTTCATTGGTTGTCTCAAATTGTGAAAGAAAGTTAAGAGTCCTATTTGGTCGTTCTAGATTTATTTGCATTAACAGTAGCAATGCCATAACTATCCCGTTTAAAATGATGCGTACATCTCACACAAGTCTTCATATAGGGAGGCATTTTTGTTGTTTCATTGGATCTGTTAAATTATTGAAGAAAAAGTTGATTAAGAGTCCTATTACTTCATTCAAGATTGATTAGCATCAAAAGGAGCAATCACATGACTATCACGTTAAAAACGATGCGTACATCTCACACAAGTCTTCTTTTAAGGAGACCTTCTAATTGTTTCATAGGTTCTCTCAAATTTTCAAAGAATGAGGTGGTTACAAGTCCTATTTCTTCGTTCTAGTTTGATTGGCATCAAAAGGAGCAATCCCATTACTATCGCGTTCAAAATGATGCGCACATCTCACACAAGTCTTCATTTAGGGAGATATTTCTATTGTTTCATTTGTTCACTAAATTTTTCAAAGAAAGAGGTGATTAGGATTCCTATTAGTTCGTTCTAGTTTGATTAGCATCAAAAGGATTAATCACATGACTATCGTGTTCAAAACGATGCGTACATCTCACATAAGTCTTCATTTAGGGAGAGGTTCTATTTGTTTCATTGGTTCTCTCCAATTGTCAAAGAATGAGGTTATTACGAGTTCTATTTCTCCATTCTAGTTAAATTGGAATCAAAAGGTGCAATCTCATGACTATCACGTTCAAAACGATGCGTACATCTCACACAAGTCTTCTTTTAGGAAGACCTTCTTATTGTTTCATTAGTTCTCTAAAATTGTCAAAGAATGAGGTGATTATGATTTGATTAGCATCAAAAGGAGCAATCCCATGACTATCACGTTCAAAACGATGCGTACATCGCACACAAGTCTTCTTTTATGGAGACCTTTAAATTGTTTCATTGGTTCTCTAAAATTGTCGAAGAAGTAATCCCAAGACTATCGCGTTCAAAACGATGCGTAAATCTCATACAAGTTTTCTTTTATGAAGACCTTTTAATTGTTTCAATGGTTCACTAAAATTGTCAAAGAAATAGGTTATTAGGAGTCATATTACTTAGTTCTAGGTTAATTAGCATCAAAAGGAGCAATCCCATGACTATCTCATTTGAAACGATACGTGCATCTCACACGAGTCTTCATATTGGAAGATCTTCTTATTTTTTTAATTGGTTGTCTCAAATTGTCAGAGAAATAGGAGATTAGGAGTCCTATTTATTCGTTTTAGTTTTATTGGCATCAAAACGAGCAATCTCATGACTATCACGTTTAAAACTATGCGAAAATCTCAAACAAGTCTTCATTTAGGGAGACATTTTTTTATTGTTTTATTGGTTCTGTCAAATTGTCAAAGAAAGGGGTGATTAGTAGTTCTATAACTTCGTTCTAGTTTGATTAGCATCAAAGGAGCAATCCTATGATTATCACGTTCAAAATGATGCGTACTTCCTTACACAAGTCTTCATTTAGGGAGACCTTCTAATTGTTTCATAAGTTCTCTCAAATTGTCAAAGAATGAGGTGATTACGAGTTCTATTACTTCGTTCAAGTTAGATTGGCATCAAAAGCAGCAATCCGATGACTATCGCATTCGAAACGATACGTACATCTCACACAAGACTTCATTTACGGAGACCTTCTTATTGTTTCATTGGTTTTCTAAAAGTGTCAAAGAAATAGGTGATTAGGAATTCTATTAGTTTGTTCTAGTTTGATTAGCATCAAAAGGAGTAATTTCATTGCTATCGCTTTGAAAACGATGCGTACATCTCACACAAGTCTTCATGTTGCTAACTTTCTTATTGTTTCATTGGTTGTCTCAAATTGTCAAATAAAGTTAAGAGTCCTTTTTCTTCGTTCTAGATTTGTTTGCATTAAAAAGAGCAATGCCATATAACTATCCCGTTTAAAATGATGCGTACATCTCACCCAATTCCTTCATATATGGAGTCATTTATATTGTTTAATTGGATCTATTAAATTGTTTAAAAAAAGGTGATTAAGAGTCCTATTACTTCGTTCTAGTTTGATTAGCATCAAAAGGAGCAATCACATGACTATCAGGTTCAAAACGATGCGTACATGTCACTAATGTTTTCATTTAAGGAGATCTTCTAATTGTTTCATAGGTTCTCTCAAATTGTCTAACAATGAGGTGGTTACGAGTCCAATTTTTTTGTTCTAGTTTGATTGGTATTAAAAGTAGCAATCCCGTTACAATCGCGTTCAAAATGATGCGCACATCTCACACAAGTCTTCATTCAGGGAGATATTTTTATTGTTTCATTGGTTCTCTCAATTTGTAAAAGAAAAGGTGATTATGAGTCCTATTAGTTTGCTCTAGTTAGATTAGCATCAAAAGGAGCAATCCCATGACTATCGCGTTCAAAATGATGCGTAAATCTCATACAAGTTTTCTTTTATGAAGACCTTTTAATTGTTTCACTGGTTCTCTAAAATTATCAAAGAAAGAGGTGATTAGGAGTCATATTACTTAGTTCTAGTTTAATTAGCATCAAAAGGAGCAATTCCATGGCTATCACGTTCAAAACGATGCGTACATCTCCCACGAGTCTTCATGTTGGAAGATCTTATTTTTTTCATTGGTTGTCTCAAATTGTCAAAGAAATAGGAGATTAGGAGCCCTATTTATTCGTTTTAGTTTTATTGGCATCAAAACGAGCAATCTCATGACTATCACGTTTAAAACGATGCGCAAATCTCTAACAAGTCTTCATTTAGGGAGACATTTTTTTATTGTTTTATTGGTTCTGTCAAATTGTCAAAGAAAGGGGTGATTAGTAGTTCTATAACTTCGTTCTAGTTTGATTAGCATCAAAAAGAGCAATCCTATAATTATCACGTTCAAAACGATGAGTACATCCTTACACAAGTCTTCATTTAGGGAGACCTTCTAATTGTTTCATAGGTTCTCTCAAATTGTCAAAGAATGAGGTGGTTACGAGTTCTATTACTTCGTTCAAGTTAGATTGGCCTAAAAAGAAGCAATCCGATGACTATCGCATTCGAAACAGTGCATACATCTCACACAAGACTTCATTTAGGGCGACCTTCTTATTGTTTCATTGGTTCTCTAAAATTGTCAAAGAAAATAGGTGATTAGGAATTCTATTAGTTCGTTCTAGTTTGATTAGCATCAAAAGGAGTAATTTCATTGCTATCGCTTTCAAAACGATGCGTACATCTCACACAAGTCTTCATGTCGCTAACCTTCTTATTGTTTAATTGGTTGTCTCAAATTGTCAAATAAAGTTAAGAGTCCTTTTTCTTAGTTCTAGATTTATTTGCATTAAAAGGAGCAATGCCATATAACTATCCCGTTTAAAATGATGCGTACATCTCACCCAAGTCCTTCATATATGGAGATATTTTTATTGTTTCATTGGATCTATTAAATTGTTAAAGAAAAAGCTGATTAAGAGTCCTATTACTTCGTTCTAGTGTTATTAGCATCTAAAGGAGCAATAGCATGACTATTACGTTCAAAATGATGCGTACATCTCACTCATGTCTTCATTTAAGGTGACCTTCTAATTGTTTCATAGGTTCTCTCAAATTGTCTAAGAATGAGGTAGTTACAAGTCCTATTTTTTCGTTCTAGTTTGATTGGTATTAAAAGAAGCAATCCCATTACTATCGCGTTCAAAATGATGCGCACATCTCACACACGTCTTCATTTAAGGAGATATTTTTATTGTTTCATTGGTTCTCTCAATTTGTCAAAGAAAGAGGTGATTATGAGTCTTATTAATTCGTTCTAGTTAGATTAGCAACAAAAGGAGTAATCCCATGACTATCGCGTTCAAAACGATGCGTAAATCTTATACAAGTTTTCTTTTATGAAGACCTTTTAATTGTTTCATTTGTTCTCTAAAATTGTCAAAGAAAGAGGTGATAAGGAGTCATATTACTTCGTTCTAGTTTAATTAGCATCAAAAGGAGCAATCCCATGGCTATCACGTTCAAAACGATGCGTACATCTCTCACAAGTCTTCATGTTGGAAGATCTTCTTATTTTTTTCATTGGTTATCACAAATTATCAAAGAAATAGGAGATTAGGAGTCCTATTTATTCGTTTTAGTTTTATTGGCATCAAAACGAGCAATCTCATGACTATCACGTTCAAAACGATGCGCAAATCTCAAACAAGTCTTCATTAAGGGAGACGTTTTTTTATTATTTTATTGGTTTTGTCAAATTGTCAAAGAAAGGGGTGATTAATAGTTCTATAACTTCGTTCTAGTTTGATTAGCATCAAAAGGAGCAATCCTATGATTATCACGTTCAAAACGATGCTTACATCCTTACACAAGTTTTCATTTAGGGAGACCTTCTAATTGTTTCATAGGTTCTCTCAAATTATCATAGAATGAGGTGATTACGAGTTCTATTACTTCGTTCAAGTTAGATTGGCATCAAAATGAGCAATTTGATGACTATCGCATTCGAAACGATACGTACATCTCACACAAGACTTCATTTAGGAAGACTTTCTTATTGTTTCAATGCTTCTCTAAAATTGTCAAAGAAATAGGTGATTAGGAATTCTATTAGTTCGTTCTAGTTTGATTAGCATCAAAAGGAGTAATTTCATTGCTATTGCTTTCAAAACGATGCGTACATCTCACACAAGTCTTCATGTAGCTAACCTTCTTATTGTTTCATTGGTTGTCTCAAATTGTCAAATAAAGTTAAGAGTCCTTTTTCTTCGTTCTAGATTTATTTGCATTAAAAGGAGCAATGCCATATAACTATCCCGTCTAAAATGATGCGTACATCTCACCCAAGTCCTTCATATATGGAGACATTTTTATTGTTTCATTGGATTTATTAAATTGTTAAAGAAAAAGGTGATTAAGAGTCCTATTATTTCGTTCTAGTTTGATTAGCATCAAAAAGAGAAATCACATGACTATCACGTTCAAAATGATGCATACATTTCACTAAAGTCTTCATTTAAGGAGACCTTGTAATTATTTCATAGGTTCTCTCAAATTGTCTAAGAATGAGGTGGTTACGAGTCCTATTTTTTCGTTCTAGTTTGATTGGTATTAAAAGGAGCAATCCCATTACTATCGCCTTCAAAATGATGCGCACATCTCACACAAGTTTTGATTTAAGGAGATATTTTTATTGTTTCATTGGTTCTCTCAATTTGTCAAAGAAAGAGGTGATTATGAGTCCTATTAGTCCGTTCTAGTTTGATTAGCATCAAAAGGAGTAATTTTATTGTTATCGCTTTCAAAACGATGCGTACATCTCACACAAGTCTTCATGTTGGAAGATCTTCTTATTTTTTTTCATTGGTTATCACAAATTGTCAAAGAAATAGGAGATTAGGAGTCCTATTTATTCGTTTTAGTTTTATTGGCATCAAAACGAGCAATCTCATGACTATCACGTTCAAAACGATGCGCAAATCTCAAACAAGTCTTCATTTAGGGAGACATTGTGATTGTTTCATTGGTTCTGTCAAATTGTCAAAGAAAGGGGTGATTAGTAGTTCTATAAATTCGTTCTAGTTTGATTAGCATCAAAAGAGCAATCCTATGATTATAACGTTCAAAACGATGAGTACATCCTTACACAAGTCTTCATTTAGGGAGACCTTCTAATTGTTTCATAGGTTCTCTCAAATTGTCAAAGAATGAGGTGATTACGAGTTCTATTACTTCGTTCAAGTTAGATTGTCATAAAAAGAAGTAATTCGATGACTATCGCATTCGAAACGATACGTACATCTCACACAAGACTTCATTTAGGGAGACCTTCTTATTGTTTCATTGGTTCTCTAAAATTGTCAAAGAAATAGGTAATTAGGAATTCTATTAGTTCGTTCTAGTTTAATTAGCATCAAAAGGAGTAATTTCATTGCTATCGCTTTCAAAACGATGCGTACATCTCACACAAGTCTTCGTGTAACTAACCTTCTTATTGTTTCAATGGTTGTCTCAAATTGTCAAATAAAGTTAAGAGTCCTTTTTCTTCGTTCTAGATTTATTTGCATTAAAAGGAGCAATGCCATATAACTATCCCGTTTAAAATGATGCGTACATCTCACCCAAGTCCTTCATATATGGAGACATTTTTATTGTTTCGTTGGATCTATTAAATTGTTAAAGAAAAAGGTGATGAAGAGTCCTATTACTTCGTTCTAGTTTGATTAGCATCAAAAGGAGAAATCACAAGACTATCACGTTCAAAATGATGCATACATTTCACTCAAGTCTTCATTTAAGGAGACCATCTAATTGTTTCATAGGTTCTCTCAAATTGTCTAAGAATGAGGTGGCTACGAGTCCTATTTTTTCGTTCTATTTTAATTGGTATTAAAAGGAGCAATCCCATTACTATCGCGTTTAAAATGATGCGCACATCACACACATGTTTTGACTTAGGTAGATATTTTTATTGTTTCATTGCTTCTCTCAATTTGTTTAAGAAAGAGGTGATTATGAGTCCTATTAGTCCGTTCTAGTTTGATTAGCATCAAAAAGAGCAATCCCATGACTATCGCGTTCAAAACGATTCGTAAATCTCACACAAGTTTTCTTTTATGAAGACCTCTTAATTATTTCATTGGTTCTCTAAAATTGTCAAAGAAAGAGGTGATTTGGAGTCATATTACTTAGTTCTAGTTTAATTAGCATCAAAAGGAGCAATCCCATGGCTATCATGTTCAAAACGATGGGTACATCTCTCACAAGTCTTCATGTTGGAAGATCTTCTTATTTTTTTCATTAGTTGTCTCAAATTGTCAAAGAAATAGGAGATTAGGAGTCCTATTTATTCGTTTTAGTTTTATTGCCTTCAAAACGAGCAATCTTATGGCTATCATGTTTAAAACGATGCGCAAATCTGAAACATGTCTTCATTTAGGGAGACATTTTTTTATTATTTTATTGGTTCTGTCAAATTGTCAAACAAATGGGTGATTAGTAGTTCTATAACTTCGTTCTAGTTTGATTAGCATCAAAAGGAGCAATCCTATGATTATCACGTTCAAAACGATGCGTACATCCTTACATAAGTCTTCATTTAGGGAGACCTTCTAATTGTTTCATAGGTTCTCTCAAATTGTCAAAGAATGAGGTGATTACGAGTTCTATTACTTCGTTCAAGTTAGATTGGCATCAAAAGGAGCAATCTGATGACTATCGCATTCGAAACGATACGTATATCTCACACAAGACTTCATTTAGGGAGACCTTCTTATTGTTTCATTGGTTCTCTAAAATTGTCAAAGAAATAGGTGATTAGGAATTCTATTAGTTCGTTCTAGTTTGATTAGCATCAAAAGGAGTAATTTCATTGCTATCGGTTTCAAAACGATGCGTACATCTCACACAAGTCTTCATGTAGCTAACCTTATTATTGTTTCATTGGTTGTCTCAAATTGTCAAATAAAGTTACGAGTCCTTTTTTTTCGTTCTAGATTTATTTGCATTAAAAGGATTAATGCCATTTAACTATCCCATTTAAAATGATGCGTACATCTCACCCAAGTCCTTCATATATGGAGACATTTTTATTGTTTCATTGGATCTATTAAATTGTTAAAAAAAAGGTGATTAAGAGTCCTATTACTTCGTTCTAGTTTGATTAGCATCAAAAGGAGCAATCACGTGACTATCATTTTCAAAACGATGCATACATCTCACTAATGTCTTCATTTAAGGAGACCTTCTAATTATTTCATATGTTCTCTCACATTGTCTAAGAATGAGGTGGTTACGAGTCCTATTTTTTTGTTCTAGTTTGATTGGTATTAAAAGGAGCAATCCCATTACTATCGCGTTCAAAATGATGCGCACATCTCACACAAGTCTTCATTTAGGGAGATATTTTTATTGTTTCATTGGTTCTCTCAATTTGTCAAAGAAAGAGGTGATTGTGAGTCCTATTTGTTTGTTCTAGTTAGATTAGCATCAAAACGAACAATCCCATGACTATCGAGTTAAAAATGATGCGTAAATCTCATACAAGTTTTCTTTTATGAAGACCTTTTAATTGTTTCATTGGTTCTCTAAAATTGTCAAAGAAAGAGGTGATTAGAAGTCATATTACTTCGTTCTAGTTTAATTGGCATCAAAAGGAGCAATCTGATGACTATCGCATTCGAAACGATACGTACATCTCACACAAGACTTCATTTAGGGAGACCTTCTTATTGTTTCATTGGTTCTCTAAAATTGTCAAAGAAATAGGTGATTAGGAATTCTATTAGTTCGTTCTAGTTTGATTAGCATCAAAAGGAGTAATTTCATTGCTATCGCTTTCAAAACGATGCGTACATCTGACACAAGTCTTCATGTAGCTAACCTTCTTATTATTTCATTGGTTGTCTCAAATTGTCAAATAAAGTTACGAGTCCTTTTTTTTCGTTCTAGATTTATTTGCATTAAAAGGATTAATGCCATTTAACTATCCCATTTAAAATGATGCGTACATCTCACCCAAGTCCTTCATATATGGAGACATTTTTATTGTTTCATTGGATCTATTAAATTGTTAAAAAAAGGTGATTAAGAGTCCTATTACTTCGTTCTAGTTTGATTAGCATCAAAAGGAGCAATCACGTGACCATCATTTTCAAAATGATGCATACATCTCACTAATGTCTTCATTTAAGGAGACCTTCTAATTATTTCATATGTTCTCTCACATTGTCTAAGAATGAGGTGGTTACGAGTCCTATTTTTTCGTTCTAGTTTGATTGGTATTAAAAGGAGGAATCCCAATACTTTCGCGTTCAAAATGATTCGCACATCTCACACAAGTCTTCTTTTAGGGAGATATTTTTTATTGTTTCATTGGTTCTCTCAATTTGTCAAAGAAAGAGGTGATTATTAGTCCTATTAGTCCGTTCTAGTTTGATTAGCATCAAAAGGAGCAATCCCATGACTATCGCGTTCAAAACGATGCGTAAATCTCACACAAGTTTTCTTTTATGAAAACCTTTTAATTGTTTCATTGGTTCTCTAAAATTGTCAAAGAAAAAGGTGATTCGAAGTCAAATTACTTAGTTCTAGTTTAATTAGCATCAAAAGTAGCAATCCCATGGCTATCACGTTCAAAACGATGCGTACATCTCTCACAAGTCTTCATGTTGGAAGATCTTCTTATTTTTTTCATTTGTTGTCTCAAATTGTCAAAGAAATAGGAGATTAGGAGCCCTATTTATTCATTTTAGTTTTATTGGCATCAAAACGAGCAATCTCATGACTATCACGTTCAAAACAATGCGCAAATCTCAAACAAGTCTTCATTTAGGGAGACATTTTTTTATTGTTTTATTGGTTCTGTCAAATTGTCAAAGAAAGGGGTGATTAGTAGTTCTATAACTTCGTTCAAGTTTGATTAGCATCAAAAGGAGCAATCCTATGATTATAACGTTCAAAACGATGAGTACATCCTTACACAAGTCTTCATTTAGGGAGACCTTCTAATTGTTTCATAGGTTCTCTCAAATTGTCAAAGAATGAGGTGGTTACGAGTTCTATTACTTCGTTCAAGTAAGATTGGCATCAAAAGAAGTAATCCGATGACTATCGCATTCGAAACGATACGTACATCCAACACAAGACTTCATTTAGGGAGACTTCTTATTGTTTCATTGGTTCTCTAAAATTATCAAAGAAATAGGTGATTAGGAATTCTATTAGTTCATTCTAATTTGATTAGCATCAAAAGGAGTAATTTCATTGTTATCGCTTTCAAAACGATGCGTACATCTCACACAAGTCTTCATGTAGCTAACCTTGTTATTGTTTCATTGGTTGTCTCAAATTGTCAAATAAAGTTAAGTGTCCTTTTTCTTTGTTCTAGATTTATTTGCATTAATAGGAGTAATGCCATATAACTATCCCGTTTAAAATGATGCGTACATCTCACCCAAGTCCTTCATATATGGAGACATTTTTATTGTTTCATTGGATCTATTCAATTGTCAAAGAAAAAGGTGATTAAGAGTCCTATTACTTCGTTCTAGTTTGATTAGCATCAAAAAGAGAAATCACATTACTATCACGTTCGAAATGATGCGTACCTTTCACTCAAGTCTTCATTCAAGGGGACCTTCTAATTGTTTCATAGGTTCTCTCAAATTGTCTAAGAATGAGGTGGTTACGAGTCCTATTTTTTCGTTCTAGTTTGATTGGTATTAAAAGGAGCAATCCCATTACTTTCGCGTTCAAAATGATCCGCACATCTCACACAAGTCTTCTTTTAGGGAGATATTTTTATTGTTTCATTGGTTCTCTCAATTTGTCAAAGAAAGAGGTGATTATTAGTCCTATTAGTCCGTTCTAGTTTGATTAGCATCAAAAGGAGCAATCCCATGACTATCGCGTTCAAAACGATGCGTAAATCTCACACAAGTTTTCTTTTATGAAAACCTTTTAATTGTTTCATTGGTTCTCTAAAATTGTCAAAGAAAGAGGTGATTAGGAGTCATATTACTTAGTTCTAGTTTAATTAGCATCAAAAGTAGCAATCCCATGGCTATCACGTTCAAAACGATGCGTACATCTCTCACAAGTCTTCATGTTGGAAGATCTTCTTATTTTTTTCATTGGTTGTCTCAAATTGTCAAAGAAATAGGAGATTAGGAGTCCTATTTATTCGTTTTAGTTTTATTGGCATCAAAGCGAGCAATCTCATGACTATCACGTTCAAAACGATGCGCAAATCTCAAACAAGTCTTCATTTAGGGAGACATTGTGATTGTTTCATTGGTTCTGTCAAATTGTCAAAGAAAGGGGTGATTAGTAGTTCTATAAATTCGTTCTAGTTTGATTAGCATCAAAAGGAGCAATCCTATGATTATAACATTCAAAACGATGAGTACATCCTTACACAAGTCTTTATTTAGGGAGACCTTCTAACTGTTTCATAGGTTCTCTCAAATTGTCAAAGAATGAGGTGATTACGAGTTCTATTACTTCGTTCAAGTTAGATTGGCATCAAAAGAAGCAATTCGATGACTATCGCATTCGAAACGATACGTATATCTCACACAAGACTTCATTTAGGGAGACCTTCTTATTGTTTCATTGGTTCTCTAAAATTGTCAAAGAAATAGGTAATTAGGAATTCTATTAGTTCCTTCTAGTTTGATTAGCATCAAAAGGAGTAATTTCATTGCTATCGCTTTCAAAACGATGCGTACATCTCACACAAGTCTTCATGTAACTAACCTTCTTATTGTTTCATTGGTTGTCTCAAATTGTCAAATAAAGTTAAGAGTCCTTTTTCTTTGTTCTAGATTTATTTGTATTAAAAGGAGCAATGCCATATAACTATCCCGTTTAAAATGATGCGTACATCTCACCCAAGTCCTTCATATATGGAGACATTTTTATTGTTTCATTGGATCTAGTAAATTGTTAAAGAAAAAGGTGATTAAGAGTCCTATTACTTCGTTCTAGTTTGATTAGCATCAAAGGAGAAATCACATGACTATCACATTCAAAATGATGCATACATTTCACTCAAGTCTTCATTTAAGGAGACCTTCTAATTATTTCGTAGGTTCTCTCAAATTGTCTAAGAATGAGGTGGTTACGAGTCCTATTTTTTAGTTTTAGCTTGATTGGTATTAAAATGAGCAATCCCATTACTATCGCGTTCAAAATGATGCGCACATCTCACACAAGTTTTGATTTAGGGAAATATTTTAATTGTTTCATTGGTTCTCTCAATTTGTTTAAGAAAGAGGCGATTATGAGTCCTATTAGTCTGTTCTAGTTTGATTAGCATCAAAAAGAGCAATCCCATGACTATCGCGTTCAAAACAATGCGTAAATCTCACACAAGTTTTCTTTTATGAAGACCTTTTAATTGTTTCCTTGGTTCTCTAAAATTGTCAAAGAAAGAGGTGATTTGGAGTCATATTACTTAGTTCTAGTTTAATTAGCATCAAAAGGAGCAATCCCATGGCTATCATGTTCAAAACGATGGGTACATTTCTCACAAGTCTTCATGCTGGAAGATCTTCTTATTTCTTCATTGGTTGTCTCAAATTGTCAAAGAAATAGGAGATTAAGATTCTTATTTATTCGTTTTAGTTTTATTGGCATCAAAACGAGCAATCTCATGACTATAATGTTCATAACGATGCGCAAATCTCAAACAAGTCTTCCTTTAGGGAGACATATTTTTATTATTTTATTAGTTCTGTCAAATTGTCAAATAAAGGGGTAATTAGTAGTTCTATAACTTCGTTCTAGTTTGATTAGCATCAAAAGGAGCAATCCTATGATTATCACATTCAAAACGATGCGTACATCCTTACACAAGTCTTCATTTAGGGAGACCTTCTAATTGTTTCATAGGTTCTCTCAAATTGTCAAAGAATGAGGTGATTACGAGTTCTATTACTTCGTTCAAGTTAGATTGGCATCAAAAGGAGCAATCCGATAACTATCGCATTCGAAGCGATACGTACATCTCACACAAGACTTCATTTAGGGAGACTTTCTTGCTGTTTCATTGGTTCTCTAAAATTGTCAAAGAAATAGGTAATTAGGAATTCTATTAGTTCCTTCTAGTTTGATTAGCATCAAAAGGAGTAATTTCATTGCTATCGCTTTCAAAACGATGCGTACATCTCACACAAGTCTTCATGTAACTAACCTTCTTATTGTTTCATTGGTTGTCTCAAATTGTCAAATAAAGTTAAGAGTCCTTTTTCTTAGTTCTAGATTTATTTGCATTAAAAGGAGCAATGCCATATAACTATCCCGTTTAAAATGATGCGTACATCTCACCCAAGTCCTTCATATATGGAGACATTTTTATTATTTCATTGGATCTATTAAATTATTAAAGAAAAAGGTGATTAAGAGTGCTATTACTTCGTTCTAGTTTGATTAGCTTCAAAAGGAGCAATCACATGACTCTTACGTTCAAAATGATGCGTACATCTCACTCAAGTCTTCATTTGAGGAGACCTTCTAATTGTTTCGTAGGTTCTCTCAAATTGTCTAAGAATGAGGTGGTTACGAGTCCTATTTTTTCGTTCTAGTTGATTGGTATTAAAATGAGCAATCCCATTACTATCGCGTTCAAAATGATGCGCACATCTCACACAAGTTTTTATTTAGGGAAATATTTTTATTATTTCATTGGTTTTCTAAATTTGTCAAAGAAAGAGGTGATTACGAGTACTATTAGTTCGTTCTAGTTTGATTAGCATCAAAAGGAGCAATCCCATGACTATCGCGTTCAAAACGATGCATAAATCTCACACAAGTTTTCTTTTATGAAGACCTTTTAATTGTGTCATTGGTTCTCTAAAATTGTCAAAGAAAGAGGTGAATAGGAGTCATATTACTTCATTCTAGTTTAATTAGCATCAAAAGGAGCAATTCCACTGGCTATCACGTTCAAAACGATGCGTACATCTCTCACAAGTCTTCATGTTGTAAGATCTTCTTATTTTTTCATTGGTTGTCTCAAATTGTCAAAGAAATAGGAGATTAGGAGTCCTATTTATTCGTTTTAGTTTTATTGGCATCAAAACGAGCAATCTCATGACTATCACGTTAAAACGATGCGCAAATCTCAAACAAGTCTTCATTTAGGGAGATCATTTTTTTATTATTTTATTGGTTCTGTCAAATTGTGAAAGAAAGGGGTGATTAGTAGTTCTATAACTTCGTTCTAGTTTGATTAGCATCAAAAGGAGCAATCCTATGATTATCACGTTCAAAACGATGCGTACATCCTTACACAAGTCTTCATTTAGGGAGACCTTCTAATTGTTTCATAGGTTCTCTCAAATTGTCAAAGAATGAGGTGATTACGAGTTTATTACTTCGTTTAAGTTAGATTGGCATCAAAAGGAGCAATCCGATGACTATCGCATTCGAAACGATACGTACATCTCACACAAGACTTCATTTAGGGAGACCTTCTTATTGTTTCATTGGTTCTCTAAAATTGTCAAAGAAATAGGTGATTAGGAATTCTATTAGTTCGTTCTAGTTTGATTAGCATCAAAAGGAGTAATTTCATTACTATCGCTTTCAAAACGATGCGTACATCTCACACAAGTCTTCATGTAGCAAACCTTCTTATTGTTTCATTGGTTGTCTGAAATTGGCAAATAAAGTTAAGAGTCCTTTTTCTTCGTTCTAGATTTATTTGCATTAAAAGGAGCAATGCCATATAACTATCCCGTTTAAAATGATGTGTACATCTCACCCAAGTCCTTCATATATGGAGACATTTTTATTGTTTCACTAGATATATTAAATTGTTAAAGAAAAAGGAGATTAAGAGTCCTATTACTTCGTTCTAGTTTGATTAGCATCAAAAGAAGCAATCACATGACTATCACGTTCAAAACGATGCGTACATCTCACTCAAGTCTTCATTTAAGGAGACCTTCTAATTGTTTCATAGGTTCTCTCAAATTGTCTAAGAATGAGGTGGTTACGAGTCCTATTTTTTCGTTCTAGTTTGATTGGTATTAAAAGGAGCAATCCCATTACTATCGCGTTCAAAATGATGCGCACATCTCACACAAGTCTTCATTTAGGGAGATATTTTTATTGTTTCATTGGTTCTCTCAATTTGTCAAAGAAAGAGGTGATTATGAGTCCTATTAGTTCGTTCTAGTTAGATTAGCATCAAAAGGAGCAATCCCATGACTATCGCGTTCAAAACGATGCGTAAATCTCATACAAGTTTTCTTTTATGAAGACCTTTTAATTGTTTCATTGGTTCCTCTAAAATTGTCAAAGAAAGAGGTGATTAGGAGTCATATTACTTCGTTCTAGTTTAATTAGCATCAAAAGGAGCAATTCCCATGGCTATCACGTTCAAAACGATGCGTACATCTCTCACAAGTCTTCATGTTGGAAGATCTTCTTATTTTTTTCATTGGTTGTCTCAAATTGTCAAAGAAATAGGAGATTAGGAGTCCTATTTATTCGTTTTAGTTTTATTGGCATCAAAACGAGCAATCTCATGACTATCACGTTCAAAACGATGCGCAAATCTCAAACAAGTCTTCATTTAGGGAGACATTTTTTATTATTTTATTGGTTCTGTCAAATTGTCAAAGAAAGGGGTGATTAGTAGTTCTATAACTTCGTTCTAGTTTGATTAGCATCAAAAGGAGCAATCCTATGATTATCACGTTCAAACGATGCGTACATCCTTACACAAGTCTTCATTTAGGGAGACCTTCTAATTGTTTCATAGGTTCTCTCAAATTGTCAAAGAATGAGGTGATTACGAGTTCTATTACTTCGTTCAAGTTAGATTGGCATCAAAAGGAGCAATCCGATGACTATCGCAATTCGAAACGATACGTACATCTCACACAAGACTTCATTTAGGGAGACCTTCTTATTGTTTCATTGGTTCTCTAAATTGTCAAAGAAATAGGTGATTAGGACTTCTATTAGTTCGTTCTAGTTTGATTAGCATCAAAAGGAGTAATTTATTGCTATCGCTTTCAAAACGATGCGTACATCTCACACAAGTCTTCATGTAGCTAACCTTCTTATTGTTTCATTGGTTGTCTCAAATTGTCAAATAAAGTTAAGAGTCCATTTTCTTCGTTCTAGATTTATTTGCATTAAAAGGAGCAATGCTATATAACTAGCCCGTTTAAAATGATGCGTACATCTCACCCAAGTCCTTCATATATGGAGACATTTTTATTGTTTCATTGGATCTATTAAATTGTTAAAGAAAATGGTGATTTAGAGTCCTATTACTTCGTTCTAGTTTGATTAGCATCAAAAGGAGCAATCACATGACTATCACGTTCAAAACGATGCGTACATCTCACTCAAGTCTTCATTTAATGGAGACCTTCTAATTGTTTCATAGGTTCTCTCAACATTTTCTAAGAATGAGGTGGTTACGAGTCCTATTTTTTCGTTCTAGTTTGATTGGTATTAAAAGGAGCAATCCCATTACATTCGCGTTCAAAATGAGCGCACATCTCACACAAGTCTTCTTTAGGGAGATATTTTTATTGTTTCATTGGTTCTCTCAATTTGTCAAAGAAAGAGGTGATTATGAGTCCTATTTGTTCCGTTCTAGTTTGATTAGCATCAAAAGGAAGCAATCCCATGACTATCGCGTTCAAAACGATGCGTAAATCTCACACAAGTTTTCTTTTATGAAGAACCTTTTAATTGTTTCATTGGTTCTCTAAAATTGTCAAAGAAAGAGGTGATTAGGAGTCATATTACTTAGTTCTTAGTTTAATTAGCATCAAAAGGAGCAATCCCATGGCTATCACGTTCAAAACGATGCGTACATCTCTCACAAGTCTTCATGTTGGAAGATCTTCTTATTTTTTTCATTGGTTGTCTCAAATTGTCAAAGAAATAGGAGATTAGGAGTCCTTATTTATTCGTTTTAGTTTTATTGGCATCAAAACGAGCAATCTCATGACTATCACGTTCAAAACGATGCGCAAATGCTCAAACAAGTCTTCATTTAGGGAGACATTTTTTTATTGTTTATTGGTTCTGTCAAATTGTCAAAGAAAGGGTGATTAGTAGTTCTATAACTTCGTTCTAGTTTGATTAGCATCAAAAGGAGCAATCCTATGATTATCACGTTCAAAACGATGCGTACATCCTTACACAAGTCTTCATTTAGGGAGACCTTCTAATTGTTTCATAGGTTCTCTCAAATTGTCAAAGAATGAGGTGATTACGAGTTCTATTACTTCGTTCAAGTAAGATTGGCATCAAAAGGAAGCAATCCGATGACTATCGCATTAGAAACGATACGTACATCTCACACAAGACTTCATTTAGGGAGACCTTCTTATTGTTTCATTGGTTCTCTAAAATTGTCAAAGAAAATAGGTGATTAGGAATTCTATTAGTTCGTTCTAGTTTGATTAGCATCAAAAGGAGTAATTTCATTGCTATCGCTTTCAAAACGATGCGTACATCTCACACAAGTCTTCATGTAGCTAACCTTCTTATAGTTTCATTGGTTGTCTCAATTTGTCAAATAAAGATAAGTGTCCTTTTTCTTGTTCTAGATTTATTTTCATTAAAAGGAGTAATGCCATATAACTATCCCGTTTAAAATGATGCGTACATCTCACCCAAGTCCTTGATATATGGAGACATTTTTATTGTTTCATTGGATCTATTAAATTGTTAAAGAAAAAGGTGATTAAGAGTCCTACTTCGTCTAGTTTGATTAGCATCAAAAGGAGCAATCACATGACTATCACATTCAAAACGATGCGTACTTCTCACTCAAGTCTTCATTTAAGGAGACCTTCTAAATGTTTCATAGGTTCTCTCAAATTGTCTAAGAATGAGGTGGTTGCGAGTCCTATTTTTCTTCGTTTGATTGTTATTAAAAGGAGCAATCTCATTACTATCGCGTTCAAAATGATGCGCACATCTCACACAAGTTTCATTTAGGGAGATATTTTTTTGTTTCATTGGTTCTCTCAATTTGTCAAAGAAAGAGGTGATTATGAGTCCTATTAGTTCGTTCTAGTTTGATTAGCATCAAAAGGAGCAATCCCATGACTATCGCGTTCAAAACGATGCGTAAATCTCACACAAGTTTTCTTTTATGAACCTTTTAATTGTTTCATTGGTTCTCTAAAATTGTCAAAGAAAGAGGTGATTAGGAGTCATATTACTTAGTTTCTAGTTTAATTAGCATCAAAAGGAGCAATTCCATGGCATCACGTTCAAAACGATGCGTACATCTCTCACAAGTCTTCATATCGGAAGATCTTCTTATTTTTTCATTGGTTGTCTCAAATTGTCAAAGAATAGGAGATTAGGAGTCCTATTTATTCGTTTTA